>JAGPOW010001890.1:4985328-5023425 GCA_030014935.1 Caiman crocodilus | reverse complement strand
CGGGGGGGGGCCCGCCGGGGGGGGGGGGGGGGGGGGGGGGGGGCGCCGGGGGGCGGGGAGCTCCCGCCTCCCGCCTGCGTGCGGGGCGGCCGGCGGGCGGAGCGGAGCGGGGCGGCGCGGCGCAGCCGGGGCCGAGGAAGGGGGATGCCGCGCGCCCGGCCACATCCGCGCCGCGCCTAGAGCTGCCCGGCTCGGCTCGGCCCCATGGCGCTCAGCCCCTGGCACGTCCTGTCCCCGCTGACCTGGGCCAGGTGGACATGGGCCGCGGTGCGGGGCGAGGACCCGGACCCGGACCCGGACCCGGGCTCGCCCGCGCTCAGGCAAGTGCCCGGCGGGGACCGCGGCCGCCTCCACCTCCTCCTCCGCGGGCCCCGCGGCAGTGGTAATGCTCCTCTTTTCCCCCCTCGGCAGCTCGGACTCGGAAGGGAATTTTGAGACCCCCGAAGCCGACACCCCGACCCGCGCGCCGCCGGAGCCGGGAGCCCCCAGGACCCCAGGTAAGGAGGAGCGGGCGCTTGCCACTCGACCCCTCGCGCCGGCCCCCTGGCATCATACGCTGTGCCCACGGAGGAGTTCGGGGGTGGCCGGGCGCCACCCGTGAGAGCTCCCCGCTTGGTCTGAGATCTCGACCAGGCTGTTTTCGCAGCCATGGGTTACACCCGCCCTTCCTCCCCGAGCGCGGAAGCTGCCAGCAGGCCTGTGGCGACACCATGCAGATAGCTGCCGATTCGGCTTGGCGAGCTCTTGAGACGCTGCGGCAGGCGAGGGACCCAAAGGAGCGAGGGATATTTTCAGATGCTCCCAGGCACCCTCCAGAAGTGGAGGCGGGGTGAAACCCACTGCCCGCCGATTGCCGGGGCTGTCGTGCCTGTGTGCTGGGCGCCACGTGCAGCGGGGTTTTGCCCTCTGCCGCAGGAGCTGTTGGGGCCCATGCCCCTGCCCTTGGGCTGTGAGTGGGGGTCTGGAGTCTCGGTGATCTCGGTGGCAAAGGGGGGTGCTGGGGAACTGGCCTCTCCTGCCCGGGCTCCTGGGACTGATAAAAGGGGGCATGTGGCTGGTAGTGGCTGCAAGGCATTTGTTCAGGTAGCAGGGCTGCTGCTGGCTAGGTGGCATGATAGGCAGCCTGCCTGGAGTCTGGGCTGGGAAGGAAGGGCCAGGGAGCAAAGGCAGAAAGGCGCTGGCATACCCAGGGTGGGAGTGTGCTGGGTCAGCTGTGGCGGCTGCAGGTTGGCACCAAGGTGTCTTGGGAGGTCCTGCCAGGCAGAAGGCGTTGCATATGCTGCGCAGGGGGCTGAAGGTGGAATCGCTGCCTGGGCACAGTGAGCATCAGCATAGCAGCCATGGCAGCTGACAGTGCAGGCCGTGACCTTGGGGAAAGCACCGCAGGGGATGGGAACCTGCCTGCTTTCCCCCTGTGGTACCTGCTCATCTGGTTCAGCCCTTCCCAGCACAATTGCTGTCAGACGTTTAGAAACTGAAAGCCTCCAATCCTCTGAGAAGCAGAGAGCGCAGGGGCTTCCTTCCGTGTCAGGTGCCTCCGAGGCTGCAGCCTGCCTGGGCTGGATCCTGCTGCAGCTGGTGTAAGCTTGCAGCTTGCTGCAGCCCGCCTGTTGCCCCCCACCAGCCTTCCTGCTCCCTTCCCAGCTCTGAGCACTGAGCTGCCTTAAATCTTCTGCTCGGTGGGAATCAAGGTGAATAGCACCGAGGCATGTGCCTGTTGCCAAGAGCCGTGCGCCCATCTGTTTCTTGTTGCAGTGCAGTGGCTTTGAAGCCTCCGCATCTGGCTAACAAAAGGTGAAGGTTATCAGTGGAAGGAGGAAGGCCTCCTCCCTTTTGCCCCGTCTGTCTTTAGGGCAGGATGACTGGGCAGCATCAGGGCAGAGGGCCTGGCAGCTGACTGTTGGCGGAGGCAGGTGACGGGCTCCTCTGTGCAGGGCCTGTGGGGGGAAAGCACTTGAGAAAGGAGCCTGTGTTGCCCAGCGCTGCCCTGGTGACCTGCTCTCGTCTTTGCCCTCCCCATTCAGTGGGGATGTTGCCAGAGATTCCCTGCTGTGTAGCTCCCAGGCGTTTGCTGTGGCTAGGTCTGATTCATGCCGGGTGTGTGATGTCAGCCCTTGGGCACCACCGTGTTGCCTGGGCTTGCAGCAGGTGGTTGTTGCAGCCCGAGGGGTGCTGCGGCTGCTGGAAACATCATGGTGATGGCTCTGCAGGGACATGGGGGGAGTGTTCCCATGCGCCCACTGTCAGACCCAGGGACCTGAGGACGCCAAGGCAGCCTGCCTGGGGGCCGACATGGGGCAGCTCAATGCTGTGGGTGGTGTGGGAGCCAACAGGCGGCTGTGTGCTGGCAGCAGGGTCCACGTGCCTGCATCAGTCGGGTGTGGGGGGTGCTTGCAGCCAAAGGCCCTTGGGACTGTCTGCTGTTTCTGTGCAAAGCTGGAGGTCTGCTCTGCTTGTGGGCTCTGTGGAGAGTCAGGGCCGGGTTTCCCTGGAGGGATTTGGCAGGGCACTGCATGGGGCCCTTGGGAGGCAGTGCAGCTCTGACAACTGCATTTTGCTGTAGCTCTTCCCAGGAAGAGCCAGTCCAAGAACAACTGTGAACTAGGAGCAGCCAGGTCACTGGTGCACCGGGCACCTAGAGAGAGGTGCAGCGTTCCCGCCCATACGGTGGGACACAAGTTTGTGTAGCCGCAACGATTTATGCTGTCTGGGAAGTGATGTGTTGAAGTACCGGATCATGGGGATCTGTGTGCTAGACAGAAAGAGTTTGCCACCAGACATACGCCAGACCCTGATGGGCTTCATGGACAGACGGCAGAGGTCAGGGGAGTGGGGAGGGCGCACGGGTGTCTGGCTGCAATGTCACCTTGCAAGGGCAACTTGCTGGGAGCTTGGCCCTTTCCCAAGCATCAGCAGCCATGAGAAGTCTTGTGCGAGGCCCTGGGAACAGATTTAGGAGAGACGTGACCACAGTTGTCCTCAGTTACAGCCATCTGTGCCTCTCGCCAGCCTTAGGTGAAACAGATACGCTGACACTTCCCTGGGATGCAGGAATGTGATCTGCCACACCCCAGTTCAGCGCGCAGCCCTGTCCAAGGGATCGGGTCTATGTTGCTGCTGGCAGGAGGGTGCCAGGAGCCCTGCCCATAGTCATTTAGGGTGGTTGTGGTTTTGACTCTTCCATGGTTGTTTTCCCCCTGCATCAGTGTGTGCTGTCGCACTGGGTAGCGTGGCGGGAGATGGCATGTGCCCTGCAGCACAGTGTCTGTGAGGGATGTGTTCAAGCCTGGCCGTGACCCGTATACTGTGCGCGGGAGGCTTCCTGGGATGCCAGACTGCTGGACCTTGGCTCATATGTACATTAAACCCCCATCACAGCAAGGCATCTCAGCTCCCTGGGGGCTGGGAGACGAGCACATGTAGCCCAGGCAGCATGTGCTCTTTCACGTGAGCTGCCTGCCCCTCAGAAGCAGGGGGGTGGTAATAAATAATGCAAAGTCGGCCCAGCGTAATGGCTGCTTGTCAAGGTTTAAATAACAGAGTTGTTGTGTGCAGCAGGCGCCAGGCGCACCCAGAGTCTCGGAGGAGCAGCTGCTCCCAGGAGGTACGCTCCCCTCCATGCAGTGTGGTGCTGGAGGCTATGCATACCTGTGTGCCTGGCTTTCCCTGGGCTCACGCAGGCTAGAGGAATTAGAAACCCAGGTACCTCGCCTCTCAGATATCACCGGTATTTAGAAACCATGTACATCGCAGCTGCCCTGAGCTGGTTTTCTCCAGGTCTTTGCACCAGGCCACCCACTTTTGGGGTTGCACCGTGTGTAGCCCCTGCATCAGGAAGGTCAGGCTGGTATACTGAACCCTGGGTTGTCAAAGATGGGAATTCGTCCTCTTGAGGACAAGGAGCCAGGGTTTCTCTCTCTCCCACTCTGACTCATTTGAATGCATTTCCTCTTGCTGCCCTGGTGATGGAGAGTGTAATTCTGTCCTCCTCTTGCTAAGGGCCCCTCCTCTGAGCTCCTTTGGTAAACACGTTGTGCAGGGCAGTGAGCTGGATCCTCATGTTCAGATCTGTCACCAAGGGCACAGCTCTCACCAGGGTTTGCTTCTGTTCTGCTCGATTCAGGCCTGTTATGCAGTGTGGTAGCAGCATCCTTGGCTGCTGGCTGGTGAAGCTGCCTCCTAATTCTTCACGGTCACTAGAGTGAAGCTGGGACCAGTGTCCATTACCAGAGGGAAGTCTCTGGCTTTAGCAGCCTGCTGGGAGCCTCCCAGGCTGCCTTTTGTGTGGGTGATCTCTGCCTCAGGGATGACAAATGCCTGGCCCAGTGAATGCGTGCGGAATGAGTCAAAGGCAGAGGCTGCAGAGAGTGGCATTCTGGGTGGCAGGGAGTTCTTGCTCCTTGGCCTGGCTGCCGGAGGCATGCGATGCAGGGGAGGAAGGGCTCTGCAGGCACTGCTGCTGCTGTTAGATCCTGGCGCCTGTGAACAAGGCAGAGGAGGGAATGCGAATGCATGCAGGAGGGCTCATCAAGGCTTGTCTCTGCCCAGCCTGGGAGCACGTGCTGCTGCCCACTGCCCCTTGGGCCCAGTGCACTGTGACCTAGTGGGCAGGGTGCAGAGGGGAGGGGGAGCCCGTTCAAGGAGGCTGTGGCAGCAGCTGGCTCCCTGGTCTGTCAGAAAAGCTCCAAGTAGCCGCTACTGAGCTGCAGGCATCTGGCGTGTGTTCTCCTGGTGTCGCTCGGACTGGTGCAGCAGAGTTCACCTACATTGCAGCATCGTGCAGGCGAGTGGCATGAGGCAGCCGGGCTTGCAGCCCCTTGGCTGGTCCGGCAGCACCTGGGTGCTCCTGACAGGCATGCATGAGTGAGCGGGGGGCTGCGCGGAGCTGGCAGGCTGGCTCTCCAAACATGACTCACCGGCGGCACGGGGGCGGCTGGGAGGCAAGGGAGGCTGGAATGTCAATGCACAGGCGGAGCGGCGCAGCCGTTATGCTGTGGAGACGGGGTGAGAGGGGTGCTCCCCAAGCTGCTTTTGCAGCTTTTCCAAGGCTGTTGCGAGACCTGTGCCAGGCCTGCCCTTGCTCGCTGCTGGCTTGGGGTGCTCCTGCTTTGCGGGGGGTGCAGGAAAACTGCTGGGCTTGTGTCCTGTGCCATTGTTCCCGCAGGAGCACTCACTCTTTTCCTTTGGCCCCTACAATGGAGTCAGAGGAAATGCAGCTGCCGGCCAAGGGAGGAGATGAGGGCTCTGGGCAGGCCGTTCTCTGCAGCTCTGGCTGGGTGAAGGGGGCTGGGGAGCTCTGCCGTGCCTGACTTCGGCCCCTTTGCCTACTCAGACTGAGTGGCTGGGAGTGGAGTTTGAACCTGGTGCTGGGGGCTTAGCAGACCCTGCCCTGCCCAACACCGTGCCTGGCTCAACCCCCTCCACCCTTGTTGGAACATCTTAGCCCTGAGCACCGGAGAAGGACTCCTCTCCCCTGGCATCTGCAGGACTCCGTGCAGAAGGTGGGGGAGGGATCACCCTGGCCATGAATGGCTACACAGGGGAATTTGAGCTATGCAGCCAACACCCAGCCTGTCTCTGCACCCTGTGTGGGGACCGGGCTGCGGGGGGGCAGCCGTCTTGCAGCAGCTCAGCCTGGATCCTGCCCCCAGATGCTCATCTCGGCTAGGCTCTCTGCTCAGGGCGCTGTCGCTTCCTTGCTTGTGACAAGGGGCGCATGGGGACCCCGAGGGGTACAGCAGGTTCCTCTGCTCCCTGTCCTTGGCTGTGCCCTGTGGGGCAGCCAGGGGCTTTCCAGTGCTGCCTGAGACATGAGTGGAGAAGCTGGCAGCATCCCTGTGGCTCCGGTGAGGGCTGCATACTGCACTGCCACGTGGCGGGAAAGCCAGTGGTGTGTCATAAGCCTGTTGCATAGTCAGGACCATGCTTCAGGCAAAGAAGGAGCAGAGCACATCAGCTGGCTTTGCCTGGCTTGGGGTTGGGAGTCTCTCTTCATGTGCCACCATGCCCTTGTCACAGAGGGCGCTTATCTGTAGCCTCCTTGCACATGGCCAGTCCTGGGGCCAGTGCCCCCGCTGGCCGGAACAGCTGGGCCCACCCCCGGCTAGGACCCGGGTTTTGTGGGCAAGGCTTGGGGGGAGCCTGCCTGAGCCCCCCAGACTGCGGAGTTGGGATTTTGCTGCCAGGACAAGGAGACTCTTGCCTGCCCCGGGGCCTTTCTTGCTTGTGGTCAGTCTTGCCCTGCACTGCCTGGGGTCCTGGGGCCAGCTCTGCTATTACTTAGATGCTCAGGAGCCTACTGTCTTGGGCAGGTCTCAGGAAGTTAAAAGCAGTAATAGTCCAGGCCAAGACTGGGCCTTGCCTTGCTCAGAGCCCCTCAGAAACCCTGGTGGCAGCCAGCCAGCCTCCCTGCGTACCCCTGCTCCCCTCCCCTGCACCCATGGCTGCAGAAACAGGTGGGCTTAGCTTCAGTCTGGGTGTGAATAAGCTTCTGTGTGTGGGGGAGGGAGGGAGCGAGCTGCAGAATTGAGGGCCCTGGAAAAAATGTGGTTTGTTCAGTTTGCTAATAGCTGCAGGCAGGAGCCTTGGTGGCTCTGGGGCGGGGTGGAGAGGGGAGAGAGAGGCTGTCTTCTGGCGCTTGGTGCCCAAACCATTTATAGCCTTATTAGGTAGCTGCAGCATCTGGAATGCCATGTGGACACCTTGTGCGCAGGGTGGGTTTCACTGTGGGCACCTGCCTCTGTGCAGCATCACTTCTAAGGCTTCAGCTGCAGATGCCCCCTCCAGCATGCTTTTGCCATCAAGGCTGCGCCCCCTCCAGAGGCATCCGAGCTCCCCCATGCCCGGGCACACAGCAGCCACAAGCCAAGAGAGTTGACTTGGTGAGAAGCAGCTGCTGAGAGCCCTTTGCCTTGAGTCAGGGAGGTGGGACTGGGACTTTGTCTCATCCAGAGCTGAAGTGCAGGTGCCCTCTGGAGTGGCCCGCTGTGCCACCTGCTTGGGATTGTGGCTGGGTCCTGCCTACTCTTCCCACCCCAAACACCGGCATCTGGGCTGTGGTTAATACACCACCCGTCAATCCAAAAGCCTGGCTTGGACTAGCTCAAAAGAGTAAGTGTTAATTAGCCCTGATACCATAGCCCAGGTGAAGCAGTGCTTCAAACCTTTCTTTTCCCATCAGGGTGGCAGGCAGCTTGGCCGAGACCCGCGGTTCAAGCTGGATTGCCTGGCTGGACACGTGCGGGAGGTTTTAGTGGCAGGAAGACTCTGCAGTGCTGATGTGTGAAGGACCCGTGATTGCTGCATGTCTTTGTGCAACACAGGAGGCTCTGGCATACAGTGTCCTGCTCCCTGCTCTCACAGGGCCCATCTGACCCAGAGCCATGGCACTTTTCCTCCAGTGCCATGGCAGTGTGGAGCTGCCAGCCTGGCACGTCTGAGGGCACTGCAGCTGGGCACAATAACTTGGCAGTGCGGACCCAGTTTGCGTCTCTGTCCTAGTAGGGTGGGTGCTGTGGCTTCCTATGTGTATGTGGTGCAGTGACCTGCGCTGTACGTGTCGTGCGAGTGGAAGACCATGTGGGCTGCCCCAGCTAGAGCTTGCTTTTAAAATACAAACTGGAGCCTGCTTGCCACCCACATGCCTCCTCTGCTGTTCAGACACGTGGTGTCTAATGCTTGTGAGACACATCTCCAGGCAGCACCCTCCCTAGCTCCTTGCATGCTGCCCTGCACATCAGGCATACAGAACATGCCCAGGAAGAGAGAGAGTCCTTCCAAGGGGCACGGCGCATGGGAAACCCCAGGAAGCACGTGAGGGTTGGCACAGTCCTGGCCCTGGCATGGCTCAGCCTGGCATGGCTCAGCTGTCCAGAAGGGCCAGGACATTATGCAGCGGCAGCGCTGTCTGGTTGGGCAAGCCCTGCCTGATTGCTGGGCTTGTCACAATCAATCAGGCTCTTTCTGAAGAGCAAAGGCAGAGATGACGGAGGCGAGCAGGAGCGCTGTCAGACCAGCTCAGCGGTTGAGTCATGAGGAGCCCGGAGATGATCTTTGTGGGCCTGATCCGGCGGTGACGTGCACGATCCCTACACCGGGCATCCCCTTTGTGCCAGCGTGAGGGCAGGGACAAGATGTGGCCCCATGCCTTTGGTGTGCCACAGCACAGTTCTCTGAGCCTAGCTGGGCTGCTGGTTGTCCTGGTGCCCCCATCCCTGGGTATCGCCTCTTGTGAGCAAAGCTGCAGTCTTGTCTAAGCAGAGGGAGAGCTTCTTGCCCTGAGGCCACTGTCCCGTCATGTGGGTGCAATTGTGTGCAGGAGCCACAGGGCCTTAGTATTCTCAGGGGCTGCGATCTTCCCAGCTGAGCATGCTTAGGCTGAGCACTGCTCTGAGCAGTCCCACTCTACTCAGCCCTTAGCTGGACACTTCCTCCCATGGGGACAGAAGTTGTGGGCTGGGGAACATTGCAGGACAGCCGAAATAGCTGCTGGTGTCGCAGCTGGGCCCGAATGGCCGATTACAGTGGCTGCTCGTGGCTTTTAAAGAAGTTCCTTTGCATTCCTCAAGTGAGGCCCAGAATGCCAGCAGGGTCCTGGCTACACCAAATTCATAGCCGACCTGGGGCAATGCCCTGAGACATGCAACTTGATGGCTCACCTATAACCGGGGAGTCAGAAACTACCCGTGCTGCCCCTTTTCTTCTGAGCCCGCACCCCTGTGCTGCTGCCTGCGGGAACCCAGGGAAGGGAGTTTCCATTCTGCAGGTGGCAGGTGGCTTTTCCGGGGTGGTCTCTGGAGAGGGGTTGGGTTTTTCGCTCTGTGTCTGGATGAGCAGTGGTTCTGGCTGCTGTTTCCATGCAGCATTGGCAGCCTGGCTGCTATTGGTGGAAGCCCACAAGAAGTGCTGTGTGATCCTCCCAAGCCACGGGTTTCCCCAGAGCCTGGATGCGTTTTCTGTCCAGTCGCACTGCCAAGCCCATCTTGCTCCCTGGACAGTCCCAGTCCGAGAGGGCTGCAGGGAAGGGAAGCCAGGAACGGAGACTTGTGGAGGGTCATCGATGTGGTGTGTGACTGTTCTGGTTCCTGCACGGGCGTTGTCTCCTGCTTGGCTTCGTCGTGTCCCCAGTTCTCATCCTGTACTTTGAGTCTTCCCACTGGGGCCTTGAGCTGGGGAGCAGCTGGTGGTTGCAAAGGGTAAACGGCTTGTGGGGATGGCCCTTAGGCAAAGGTGAATCTTGGATGATCTGTGCAAAGGGGGACATCTTGGTGTAGGGCCTCTGGCACTTGAGAAGCCCATTCATAACCCCTTCCACTTGCCTGTCTGTACAGTGTTGGCTGGGGATGTTGTGGGTTACCCAGTTCTCACATGCCTCTTCTGTCTCTTTCTAGAGCTCCCCAGCACTGGCGACCAGCCGGCGGTGGAAGTTCCTGAGAAGCCCTTGCATCAAACGCATTGGGAGGATGAGGCGCAGGCAGCTCTCTCAGTCCCCGTGGGCGAACAGCACTGCCCCACAGAGCCTAGCCTCGGGCTTGGCAGAGATTCCCCAGTGATGCCACATGATCCCAGGACAGAAGTGGCAGCGCCTGGCAGTGAAACCGGCCCTGAATCCTTGGGAACATCAACTCCAGACCAACTTGTGACGGCCGATGCCCCCATAACCCCTTGGGAGCAGGGGATGTCCAGAGAAGACATGGTCATCTCTCTCAAAGGGTCAGTGGATGACGAGCCCCAGGCTGCCAGCGCTGCTCTGGAGCGGGTGCCCAGCAAGAGTAAGCTGAAGAAAATGAAGCCACCTTCCCTTCGGAAGAGGGTGGACATGGAGCCGGCGGAGGAGGGAGTCCCAGTCCCCCAGGCGTCATACCAGTTCAATCCGGAGGAGTATGATGAGAGCGTGAACCCCTTTGTGACGGGAGGGTCCAAAATACCGAACTCTCCTCCAGCAGCCCTGCGCGCCTTCCCTGTTCCTGGCAGTGAGGCCAGCAGCAATGCGGGGGAGCTGCTGGAGGAGACCCAGGGGCATGCCCTGAAACTAGAATTTGATTTTACGTCCGGGGCAGACAACCCAGAGGGCAAGAGAGCTCCGTCAAAGAAAGCCAACCGCAAGCCAGGCAGCAAGCTGACGCCCAAGCGACAGAGGGATGCTGCTCTCAAGCCCACAAGTGCTGAAAGTGTGGCTGGGGCCGTGGATGACGTGCCGCTCCCCAAAGGGTCTTACAAGGTGGACCCCAGCCAGTGGGACAGTTCCAGCTTCAACCCCTTTGGGGGCAGCTCTGCTTTGCAGAACTCCCCGACCATGCCCAAGGGGTCGTATCACTTTGACCCCACCAACTTTGACTCCGTGGATCCTTTCAAACCCACCAAGAGCTTGGATGACACAGCTGCTGACCCTTGCCCCACTGCTGATAACGACCTCAATGAAATCCTGGAGTCTCAGACGCTGGAGGTGCAGGTCGAGGAGCTGCTGCTAGGCAAAGGCTCGCCAAAGAAAGCCAAGTCACGCTTGATAACGTGAGTGGCGGTGCGTGCTGGGTTTGTGGCTCTGGTGCCCGTGGTGGGGATGGACAGCTGATGGTTGCTCTCTGGGCTAACTGCTCTCTCCTGTCTTTCCCAGAGAGCGTTGCTCTCATCCTTGTTCTTCTGGTGAAGAAGCCTAACAGATCAGGAGTCATGATTAGATGGCCAGAATCTGCAGCACCCCTAGATATCTGTGGCTGCCCTGTGCTGTTGGCAGACTGAGCTGCATCTCTTCTTCCATCCGAGACTTCTTGTTCCTCAGGAACTGATGAGATGAGAGAGGCAGACGAGCTTAGCAGTGCTTGCTTTGGTGTGTCAGACAGCGAGGTGTAGCTGTCCCGACATATCTCTGGGGCACCAGCCTGCGAGAGGGTTTTCGGGGTGTTAAGCAGCACGGCAGGGTGGGAGTCCAGTGTCTGGAACTTGAAAGCAAGGGGCATCAGACTGGGCATTCAAAACTACTGCACCATGGTGGGGTGCGGGGAAATTTCCAAGCATCTCGATAGCAGCCAATTTGTGGTTCTTCTTGGAAATAAACACGGGTGTCTGTAACCAGGTACTGCTGAGAGGTTTTGCAGCTTGGCACAGGACTTCCTGTTCCCAGCTCAGAGAGGGCCCATTAGACTGACAGGCCATTTGTTCTCTCCGCTCTTTGGCCCTGGCACAGGCAGCACGGGCTTTGTCTTCCCGTACAGAGCGGTTTTGCTGCATGTGGGTCGGTTAAGCCCGCGAGCCGTGCTGTTCTGAATCAGGCTGCGAGGCCCCCCGGCGCCCCGGGAATGCAGGCTGCCTTGCTGCAGCACACCCTGGGGTGCATCCTCCATGTTTCCTCCATGCTGGCACAGGGTTCTCCCAAGTCTGGCCTGCCTGGGCCTGAAGGCTCTGGTTGACTTCATTTGGAGGGAGGGTTTGAAGTTGCAGGGTGATAAATGCCAGAAGCAACGTGTCAGGTGAGAGTCAAATCTCTTGATACAACCCCCAGGACAAAGGGTTAGTGTGCAACAGCAAAGCAGGGAGTGGTTTTGTATCGGAGATGGGTTTCCTGGGAAGCCTGGGGGTCTTTCTGCTGCACCTGAGATGGGAGCAGCAGCCAGGGCACAGGAAAGGAAGTATGGGAAGCAGAGGGATTTTGATTTGTAATGGACCATGGCCACCTCCTCTGAGGGCAAACACATCATGCCTGCATGCCCCCAAGGACAGGACTGTGCAAGGCAGAGATGCTGTCCAGGTCTTTACACATGCTTTGATTTTTTTTTTTTTTTTTCTCCATTTGTCTGTCTCTCTCCTGTCTGTTCTTTGGTGCCTCAGGACATCCGAACAAGTGAAATTTCTCTGTTTTCTGTTGTAAGTACTCTTCCGTTTCCTCCTCTGTTTCCGGTGTGTGTTGGCATCCTCCAACCCCACCTCTCTCCGGCATGCAGGCTCCTTCCTGCTTCTGGAGCTCTGTGGTCCGGCTCATGTTGCCCGCACTTCTCCGGCTTCGTTCCATTGGGCAGCTTAGCCCTGCGAGGGGGAGTGCGGAGGGCTGGGCGGGACAGCAGTCGTGCCTGCGGTGTGCGCCTGTGCTTGCTCTCATGGCATGCCACTTGCAGTGCACTTTGCTGTGACGGCGTATGAAGCCTGTGAGTGCTCGAGTGCAGAGAGGTTCGTCGTTGGCACTGCAGTAGTGCCAGGTGCCCAGACAGAATCGGGCCCTGCTATGACCGTGCTTGGAGGTAGTTCCTATTCTGGCACAGCAGACCGTGCAAACGCAGGGCGGGAGTGGAAGCAGAAAGAAGTTGCTGTCCCAGGTCGCCCCGCAGGCAAAGTGGGAGGGTGCCGGTCTCCAGAGACCTGAGCCAGTGCTCCGAAGTAGCTCTGCCATGTTAGAAATAGGGTTAGGGTGGGCTGGAACAGTAGGTGCTGACTCCAGAGAAGTAGACTTGGCCTCAGCATGGTAGTAGGGAGAACAGGGATGGACCAGGCTGGCATAGCTTAGCCTCCTGGCTAATTTCTGGGCCTAGACCGAAGGAAGGTGCTGGCCCTCAATGCACAGTGCTTGTCCCGGGGAGGGGCTCTCTTAAGCACCTGGCTAGCCTTAATAAGCTACAGAGCCTGGCTAGAGCAGCTGGGGAGACAGATGGGTCCCAAGTTGTTGGGCAGAAGAGCTGTGCCACCCCAGCATGTTGGGGGCCTGCAGCAGTAGCCCAGCGCAGCCTGGCCTGGCACACGGGACCCCCTGCCTGGCACAAACTAGCGCACACAGCACCCCTGTGCATGAGCACCCTGGGTAGAGAGGCCTGTAAAATGTGGAGTGCTCCTCAGAGATCCCGCAGCCGGCCCTGGCCCTGCCTTGGTGCTACCTCCATGGCAGTGCTGTGCTTCAGCTCTGTGCACCCTGTGCTGATGAGGAGGAAAGCAGGGCAAGCCGCGGTGCACTGGCCTTATGGGTTCTGGTCTTGTCCGCGGTGGGGCTCAGTCCCTCTGGCTCTTGCCTGTCTAGCAACCTGCTCAGGCTTCATTTGGGGGTGGAAGCAGAGGTCGGGACACTCAGAACTAGCTGGGGAGGCAGGTTCAGTTTCTGTATGGCGCGTCCTCCTGGTAAACACCCCCGTTGTCTGCTAGCGCAGCGGGGGAAGACTTAGAGGACGTGCAGACGGGAGCAGAGCTGGGCTCCAGGGCTGGCATTCATGTCCGAGCTGTTCAGAGTCCTGTGCTGCTATGTGGGGAGCTGTGGGCTCATGGAGCAGCCTTGCACATCTGGATTTAGGAGCCCCTGTTGCAGATGTTTCCCTGACCCAATGTAATTTGACTTGCTTGAATAGGAGCTCTGTCCGGGCAAACAGAAGACTGTAGATACAAAGTATGGAGTGGCCCATGGCGCCCAGCTTGTGCAGGGCATGCCCCTTAGGCTGTGGCTGGCTGTGGCCTCCCTGCCCCTTCCGCTTGCAGAGCTGTCTTGCTACTGGGGGGTGGGTGCTTTGATCCAGTGGGCTGCCCTGTGCCTGGGACCTCTTGTGGTGATTGCTCTCTTTCTGGGGGGATCGGCTAAGAGTTATGGGGATGTGCGCTGCAACTGTTTGCAGTTGAGTCCTGGAGACGAGCAAAGTCTGGAGAGGTTTTCAGGTGGACGCGGGTGCGAGCAGTACCTTGCAAGCAGCATCCCTCACGTGCACGCCATGCAGCGTCATGCCATGTACCCATTAGTGCCTGCCCATGCCATGTGTGGAGAGTAAGCACTGCGGACAAGGGGAGGCAGGCAGAGGGAACAGGAGCTGTGAGGATGCCTGGAGGGAAGGCATCTGGGTGCAGCAGGATCTTGTTGCAAATCAAGGCCTGGGCGTACAGGGCCTTCACAGAAATCCCCCATCCACATGCCACTGCCTGGGCTTGTTCTTACCACAGCCAGGGCTGCCGGTTGCTGTTGGGAAAGCTGTCTTGTTTGGAGGGACTGAAAATCCCACCTCCCTGAGGGTGAGCTCTGTGGCGGTGAGCTCCAGCCCTCCTCTGCCAGGAGTCTCCTTGCCCCTAACCAGAGAGGGAGGCCGAAGCTGAAGAGGAGTGGAGTGGCACCGGTATCTGCCACGCGGAAAGGAGACAACGACTTGGCCAGGCAGAGTTGCCGATGCTTGGATGCTGCGGGCATGAGCACCAGACAGCACGGAGGTCAGCAGGCGGCGCGGGGACTTGGGCAGAACAGCTGCCCCCGATGAAATCGTCCAGATGATGCCGCCAGGGCAAGCTCCGGATGATGGAGAAGGGAGAGCTCTCTCTTCCAGCTTCGGTCCTCATCCTCCACCCCCAGAGTCGCTCCCTCTGGTTTTTCCTTTGTGGAGGGGAAAGGGAGGAATAAACGTGCTGAAGAAACCATGGGATGGCTGGCTGGTTCTTTGCGCTGTGTGGTGTTCTGGGACGCGCCTGTCACGGTCTCCCCGACAAGCTGGGGACCGTGTCCCATCAGCAGGGTGCGATGCTAGCGCTGGGGCTGCCCATCATTGCTTCAGCTGTCTCTGCATCTGCCCTTCCTGCCACCTCCCCCCATTCCCTCCATGACCGGCGGCCCCCCCAGGCCTAAAACTGTCTGTTTGTCTTGTCTGCAGGAGCGGCTGCAAGGTGAAGAAGTATGAAACGCAGCCCCTGGTCCTGGATGTCGGCCCTCAGGTACGGGCGGGCGGGCGGCTCTCCCTGGCGGCCCTGGGAAAGCAGCGGGCACTCGAGGGAGAGGAGTGGGGTGAGGGGAAGCAGGGGTGCTTGTGGCTTGTCGGGGGTGATAAGTCATCCCTGTTTTTCCACGAACTAGCCAATGACGCGCCAGACTAATTAGCCTGATGTTTCTCTGTGTACCCCAATGCTCTAGGGAGAAGGAGCGCTGATCTCTGACCTCCCAGAAGTCGCAAATCGAGACGGACACGCCACAGACGAGGAGAAGCTGGCCTCCACGTCCTGCAGCCAGAAGCTGCCTGGGCTGGAAGCAAAAGGGGAGGCCGAAGACGACCTGGAGTACTTTGAATGCTCCACCATCCCTGCGCTTGTCACGAAACTCGCGTTCCCCCCCTCGGAAGCAGGTATGGCGTCACCGTCCATGGCTGTCTTGATATCCGACTCTATAGACCAACGGGGTTGAGTGCCCAGAGCAGCTGAGCTATTTCCACAACAGCCTGCAACTGCAGACGGGGCTTCTTGAGGCCATCACCCTGGGAGGCTGACAAGTGCCGGTACTGCAACAAAGCCCTTGGACTGCTCCCATGTATTGTACGTGCTATAGAAGATCCATGAGCTTCTATTCATCCCCTTTGGCTGTAGCGCTTCCCATGGATGATGCTGACGGAGGCACATTAGAAAACACGCTTCCATCACCGCTGCTCGAAAAGGGCCCAGGCACTGACTTTGCAGTTTTAATTCAGGCTCACTGTTGCTTGCAGGGCAGATTCTCCTGCTAGCCTTGCTGTCGCATGGCTCAGGCAAGCAGTTTGCAGAGTCAGTCTTGCCCTGTGAAGCCGGCAGGAAGTAGCGGGGCCTGTTCGATCAGTTTGCAAACTGGGCAGGGGAGAAGGCAGATCGGAAATCAATCCCCGTTTGTCCAAACCTGCCAATTCTGCTTGTTGTCTGGCACCTGTCAAGTGTGTGTGGAGCTGCAGGGGCGCTGGCAGTGCCTGGGCTGACGTTCAAAAGTATTTGCTAGAAGCAGCGCGAGCAGTTTACGTGCAGCATGGTTGAAGCGCTGCGCAAGCGGCAGCTGAGCCTCGCAGCAGCCCAGAGAGGCGGGGGATCAACGGCAGTCTCTTCATCTGACTGACGAGAGACCCAGGCTGAACCACATGCTGCAGGCTGGACCGGGCTCGTGTGCATGATCCTTCTGCTCTACCCTTCCACATCTCCTCACATTAACAAGCCCTTTGGGGATGGCAGCACACGCGTGTGTTTTCCAGCACGTTGGGTTTGCCAGTGGCTGCATTGTTTTGTCTGCCCTGTTGCATTTACAGAGCAGATCCATTTGCAGCTAATTAAAAGCCAGGCAGCGGTGAAGTCAAATCAATATCGGAGCTATAGGTGCAAATAGCAAAGAGCCGAATGGCAAATCCAAAGCCAGTGCCCAGACAGTTTGTTGCTTATTCATTAATCATTTCTCCCGGGCAGGCACATAGAGCTGTAGCAGTCTGCAGACAGGCTGGCCGGGGAGCAGAGCTCCCCCTGCTCCCTGCAAGGGAGGAAGCTCTCGAGAAGCAGCTGCCCACTGTTACAAGCAGAGAGGGGTTTTGTGCAAAAGGCCTTTATTCTGCATTCTTGGTCTGTGTGCCAGCACCAAGCCAGTTTGCAGGGCACGACTCCCTGGTCCCCATCAGTGCCACGCATGCCCCTTTTGCGAGCAGCCTGTTCTAGCCTGGTGCCAGGAAAAGCAGAGCCCCAGGGCAGGCAGGGGAATCTCAGGCCCGTGGTGTAGTCCCCAGGCTGCCAAAGCAGGCTAAGGGGGGAGGATGAACTAGGCTCTGCAGACATGGGGGTGGGTGCAGGGCCCTGCTCCCTGATGCCACTGCGTTTGGAAGAGAAGGTGCTTGTGTGCGCCCTATCCATGAGTGAGGAGCTGGTTGCTCTCACAGTCATCAATAAACTGATGTGGTAATCTCCACTGCCAGTCACGTGAGGCTGCAGGAGACTTGTGAATGCCAGAGCCTGCAGGAGCAGTCGTCTCCTCTCTGCTGCTGCTGCTGTCGAGAATAGAAAGGGTCACGTGAAACCTTTTGGTGTGAGGCTTGTGTGCATTAGCAACAGCAGCAAACAGGTGTTCCCTGGCACCACATTCCTGACCCGCGGTCAAGCCCCCCCATGTAGCAATGCCTTTCATCCCAGAGGATCCTGCCCCTGTGCAGGGAAAATGTGTGTGTGCATACTCACGCATGTGTGCATGTGAGTGCAGCCATACCTGGGGTAGAGTACAGCCCTGGTGATTAGCCAGGGTGCAGCGTACCAGAGACTGCAGCAGTGGTTTTTAAGTCGGGCCGGGCTATGCTCCCAGGAGATTGGCTCTGCTCAGGCAGCAGGTACCTGAGGCCTCAGCCACGTGTTTCTTTTGACAGTGCTCTGCCAACTCCTGCGCAATGGGGCACTCAGCAGGCTGAGGCCGGGAGGTCCCATGAAGGCCTGTGAGTGGTAGGGGAGCCAACTGTTTCCAAGGCACGGGCATGCACCGTCCCCGAGGATAGCTGGCAGGGCACACATGGGCGTGTTGCTCCCTTTTGGCTCTGAGTGCCTGAGGAGGGCAATGACCTTGCATGGCACCAGCAAGCCCCTTGCTGTGTTACCCCAGTCACCCTCCAGGGGCCCTGTGGGCTCAGGGTCTCCCATTTGGGCAGGGGGCAGATGCAGCTGGCGCAATCCCCTCCACTCGGGCAGTGCCCCACATGGAAGCATTTGCTGCTTACCCACCGACTACCAGCCTCTTGCCCAGAGCTCTCTCTGCATCTCCTTGTGTCACAGCAGCCCTGCCCTGGTCTGCCCTTTGGTACTGCGCTCCCCCACCGTACCCTGGGATCAGGCGGGATGGCTGAGCCCTCCTGTCCCCAGGTCCCCAACAGGCTGTGCTCTGCAGGCAGCTCTCACTGCTGCTTCCTGTGTTGCAGGTCTCGAGAAGGAGGTGTCTGGACAGGCAGAGAAGGAACCACCTGGCAGCTTCACTGTGAGTGCATCTTTACTGTCTCCCCCTTGTCCTGGGGGAGGGTTGGGCCGTTGGTGCATCTGCACGGCAGAACTGGCCCCCACACCCAGGTGCCTGCACAGCTCGGTCCCTCAGCCTGCGTTCACAGCCGAGGATGCCAGCAGGACGGTTTGCCTGGAGTAGGAGCTGTTCTCCATGAGCAAGAGTCCGACCTTGGGCTGGCGCCATGGGGCAGGGGAATTGCATATGGTCAGTGACCCCATGCCCACCCTGTAGCCCTTGCTTCTTGCTGTGTGCACCACTCCACATGGCATGGTTCCTGCAACCGCCCCAAGTGCCTGTGAGCTGCACAAGGGGCCCGGGGACATCTGGAGGAGCCTTGCTGGGGTCAGAAGTGTTTGTAAAACCCTCCCGGAGAAGTGGGTTTGGAGCTGAAGTCTTTAAAGCACTGAACCAGGGAGGTTTAGAGAATCTTGCTGCTCTGTGTGAAACCCCTGCACCTCCTCAGTCTGGAGTGGCCCAGGCACACTTGCAGCAGCACTGCGGGGGGCTGTGCACTCCTCCAGCTGGTACAACTGTCCTGTGGGCAGGAGGGCACCCCCCCGCTTGGTCCCTGTGAACGGAGGGGTAGGGAGATGGCTGCGATGGGCAAGATCTGAAAAATGCTCTCCCTGGTAGGGACGAGACTGGGCCATGGTGGGGGGCAGGCTCAGGAGAAGGCACTTGCATCTCTTGGGCCCCCGGGCTCTGAGCGCAGCAGCCAGTTTATTGTGGCACAAAGGGGCAGAGGCAGTGCAAGATCCCAGCAAGGACGCAGGCAGCCAGGGGCACTCAGCAGCATCCGGCACTGGTGCACTGTTCTGCTGGGGCTGCAGGTTGGCAGGAGAGGAAGCAGCTGCCCTGTGGCAGGAGCTGGGGTGGGGGTCCGGTACAGGTGCTGCGGTGGGCCAGTAGGGGACGCTCCTGTGTTGAGCCACCCACCTCTCTGCACCCTGCCCAAAACCGAGCTTCGAGTGCCTGCCCTGGGGCACCTACACCTGGCCGACCCACTCTCTGGAGCACACCCAGAAGCCTGGGGTACCGCCGCCACCACCCAAACTCAGGTCTTTGTTTGTGCCCTGTCTTGCCCGGGAGACACAGGCCCTGTAGATCTTGGGATTTTGGGGTGCTTCTGTTAGCCTGAAGCATTCACTGGCAGCCTCCCATGCAGGAGGAAAGTAAAATAGCTGAGTCCACCTTTGGGTCCCTTCCCTCTTAAGTACATACAGCGAGGCGTGCTAAAACAGATAGATTTATTGAGGAAAGAGGGGGAGAGGGAGGGGGAAGGAATACCAATAGCAAAATATAGAAAGAAAATCGACCTTGAGCAAGTCTGAGTGGCTTGTCAGCCTTTTGATGTGCATCCAGATTAGTCGACTAAGTTGCTAGTTAGGTTTCTGGTAAATTACTCACTTCCGCATCTAGAGCATGCGAGAGATCTGCAGAGGTCCATGCTTCTGTGCGTGTGTTAAAAACGTCCTCTCCCCTTCTTCCTGAAGGGACCCTCCTAAATAGCCCTACTGACCTCACCACCTGGACCCAGTCAGGGACAGGTGTTATTTGATGCCGATCAATCAATTTAAAAAGCATCAGCATTATCAGAGGGACATTGGTTTAGGCCTGGCCCCCGCGTCATGAGGACAGCTCAACAACGGAGAGGTCAAATCCATCCCCTCTCACCCGAGCCGGGTTACATAAGCAGTAAGCCATGGCAATCAAGTTGATGGGTTTTATTTTCTTTTTCCTTTTTCTTTGTCCTCTCACATGTCTGAGAGAGGAAGCTGGGATGGAGTTTGTTCGCAGGGCCTGCCCGTGAAGCTCCCCTGTCCTTGCGAGTGCCTGAGCAGAGGTTGTGCCAAGGGGAGCTGAGCACCTGGGGTGGATCCACTCTTGGCCTGCCCAGGGGAGGGATGCCATAGGCAATGCTGGTGCTGAGCTCCGAGCCGGAGAGCACTGTGTGTTCCCAGAGCCCACGTTGCTGTGCGGCGCTTCCCTATTTATGGCACCAGAGCCGGTTGCCAAGGAGACCCCTGCGAGGGGCTGTCAAAATGACCAAGGGGACAGAATTAACGATTTAGGAAGCCAGAGATTGGGGATGATGTCCCAGAGCAGGGGAGAAGCCTCCCAGCTGCCCTGGCCCGGACAGGAGAGCCAGGATGTGCTGCGTGAAGTCTCTCCTGGGCTGTGGCACTATGGCTTTCGCATTGCAGCATTGAGGAAAAAAGCTGGATTTTGCAAGGAGGAACCCTGTAGCAGAGCACATGTGACTGGGCTAATTATAGCCCGGCCAGCGGGGGAGAGCTGCAGAGGTGCATCTGTTTCCTTGGCAGCCTGCTGGGTTCTGGAGCTCTGCCTGGCGGGAAGCTCGCCAAAAACGAGCTGGGGTCACGGGGCATGTCCGAGCTAGGGCTGCTGTCGGAAAATGCACAGCCGGCTGTCCAGAGGCCATGAGCTTCCACAAGGACCTCCTGTGCTGGGGCGTCCTGCCGGGCCTCCCCAGGGCTCGACTCAGTCGGGGGTGCTGCAATCCGTGCCAGTGCATCCATGCAGCAGGCAGCAGCTGGCTGCATCTGTCTGCAGGGCAGGGCGAGGTCAGCTGGATGCTGCTCTGCACAGCCCGAGAGGCTGGCCTTGGTCTCTGCCCATGGGCTGTTAGTCTCTTGGGAATCCCAGCACGATGCCCAGCGCCAAGCAAAGGGCTGGTGCTGGCAGGTCAGACACGTCCATGCAGCGAAAGCCCTGCCCCGTGGGACGTGGCTGGGGCAGGAGACTTCTCCCCTGAAGGCCCTGCCCCATGTGGCTGTGGCTCCAGGCACTTGGCACAGCTCCCGCTGTTTGGCACTGAGCTTGGGCTGTAGCACCGGAAAGGTGATGCCATGGCAGGCCTGGGTCTGAGGAGGACGTGGCTGGTGCATGGCAGGCTGGCCCTGGCACTTCTTACCCCAGCTGAAGTCTAGGCTCCTGTGAGCTCTGGCAGAGGTTGCTTTTGTGCCTCCCCTTGAGCTTCCTGATGTGAACCGGGAGCTCTGCCCCACAGTGCCCTCAGGACATATCCTGCAAGCAGCCCCAGGCTCAGTAGCATGCTGCTGTAGGGCACAAGGTAAGCAGCAAGCCTCAGCACTGTACAGGGGCTTCCTGAAAAGGAGCTGGGGCCTTGAGTAGTCAGCACACTGCTGTGGGAAGTCCTGGGGCTGGCGAGAGGCCAGTAGGGCTAGGGGGGCACCTGGGCAAAGGGAAAGAGGCAGAAAGGCCATGCACTGAGCAGGTCACTGACTGGTTGTCCTCCCCACAGGGCAGCTCTGGCCTGACTTCCACAGAAAAAGCCCCGGCAGCTGTCGTGACTGGAGTGAGCCAAACTGAGAATCCCTTGGACGGCATTTGCCTCCGCGAATCGGACAAGACAGCCGTGCTCACATTAATACGGGAAGAGGTGAGGGCATGGTGTATTAATACCAGCATTGCACAAGGGAACATGCCTGTGCCTGGGAGCCTTCACCCGTGTGCATGCGAGTGTGCATGTGTGCACCATGCCCAGCACAACGGCATTAGAGTAGAGACATGGTGGTACCTGGACCCTCCCCAATGTCCACACCCCATGGCCCTAGATGCCAAGATGCCCCTGGTCTCCTGAGCAGCTGGAGGTGCCGTGGGGCTGCTTTGTGGGGCAGATGGATCATTCTGGGTTTAAGGGAGCTTTTAGAGCTAGTCTGACCTCCTCTGGTGTATCACAAGCCCAGGGACACGGTTCTTCTGTGCTGAATGCACCAACCTGTGTTTGGCTACGGCAAGTCCTCTGCCAGGGCTTGAGGTGAGGCCCAAGGGGTGGGACAGGGCTTCCACACCGTGCACTGGCCCAGAGCGAGTGCTGAGAGGCAGGGAGTAAGGAGATGCATTTTGTGTCCACCCTGATCCAGATCATCGCGAAGGAGATTGAAGCCAACGAGTGGAAGAAGAAGTACGAAGAGAGCTGGCAGGAAGTCCTGGAAATGAGGTAATGTGTGTGCCTACTTGGGAAACCCAGCATGGACAGGTCTGCTCAGCACCCAGGCTGCCGGGCTCCACATGACAGAGGTGGCTGGTCCGTCCAGCCCCGGGGGTGCTGGTGGTGGAGTGCTGAGTGTCACGGAGCACCACTGGTGCACACCTCCTGCCACCTCGTCCATGGCTCGGGTTGGCCATGGGTAACGTGGCTGGAATGTGACATGCAGACAGTGTGGTATGACAGGTGCTCCCCGCGTTGGATCCAGACCAGCTGTGTCAGGGAGCCGGGGGAGGCAAGGGCAGTGCTGGGGGAGGCTGCTGGGGATGAGTAGACAAGAGGGGGCAGGGGACAGGGGAAGACTGGCAGAGTCAGAGGAGGCCACTCCTTGACCCACCTACAGTGGCTGGGGTTGCCAGGCTCTGTGTAGCATGCTCAGTGATGGATGCCATGTGTCAGCAACCGCTCCTGCTGGTCTTGCCACCCACACCAAATGAGGCATAGCTAACGACCCTTCCCTTTCATCCTAGGAAAATTGTGGCTGAATACGAGAAGACCATTGCCCAGATGATAGGTGAGGCCCTTGGGTGGGAGCCAGGGGCTGGTGTGGGGGGGCTGGGGTACAGGGTGCAGAAGTGGACTCGGTCTCTACAGCCCCCTGAGAGCACCCTGGCCAGCCCTGCTGGCTTCACTGCAGAGACCCTTCTGCGTGCAGCTGCTGCCACCTGTCCTAGCACGTGCTTCGGAGGGTTGCTGGGGGTAGTCCCCTTGTCCCGTGGTCCTGGGAGTCCTGCACGTTGGCTCCCCCAGGCTCTGCTTCATGGCAGTGCAGCCTGGGCAGGCAGGCAGCAAGGCTTCTGGGCACAAGCCCTCAGCAGCCCTCTGCGGGTGTCTCATCCTGGAGCAGGAGAGTCCCCCCCAGAGGAATCAAAGCCAGGTCAGCCCCACGTAGGGTTGCAGGGCAGGAGCCGCAGCGTGACCATGGTATGCTTCTGATCCGCAGAGGATGAGCAGAGGACGAACATGACCTCGCAGAAGAACTTGCAGCAGCTCACGATGGAAAAGGAGCAGGCCCTGGCGGACCTCAACTCGGTGGAGAGGTCCCTGTCGGATCTGTTCAGGCGATACGAGAACCTGAAAGGCGTCCTGGAAGGATTTAAAAAGGTGCTTTGAATGGTGTTTCTCGTGCCTCCCGGCTTTCTATCACTAACCAGTGCTCTGGTCCCGGAGCAGGGGTCTGGCCTAGATAATTGTTGGGAGGCGCGAGAAACACCATTCCCACTGGTGGTTGCTGCTGGTCACACTGCGGAGCCGTTTCCTCTTTGTCACGTTCTTCCTATGGGCTGTGAATAGCAGCACCTTGGGAGCAGGAGGAAGAGCGGTCAGGAGCTGGTGCGAAGGCAGGGCATCAAGGGACAGCATAGAGGGGCTTGTGGAGGGATGGCTAGATGTCCAGTTCTGTGCATGACGTCCCTGCTAGGCAGCAGCTTATCAGCATGGATGGACTCATTCCCTTTGCTCGGTGAGTCACCAGGGTTGTGCAATTTGCTTTCCAGAATGAAGAAGCTCTGAAAAAATGTGCTCAGGATTACTTAACCCGGGTCAAGCAAGAAGAGCAGCGGTACCAGGCCCTGAAAATCCACGCAGAAGAGAAGTTAGACAAGTAAGGACCTGAGCAAGGCCAGCTCTGGCAGGGCTCGCTCCACAGTGTGGTGCTGAAAAGGGTCCTGCTTCCCATTGAGAGGAAGCTGACGCTCCAAGATAACGCAGGCTGCAGAACAGAGCTAGCAGTCCTCAGTCGTGCATCTGACCACTCGCGGGGAGCTGCCCTGGGGACGAGCTGCGTCCCTGCAGTCTGACATGTGGTGCGTTTGGCATGGCAGTGAAGCTGGGGGTCACCCACAGCATGATTAGGGTTGCTTCTGGGAGTGACCTCACGAGGCAGTGCCCTCTGGCCTTCCCTAGAGTCAGGGTCACAAGGAGTCTCTGATTCCTAAAGAAGGAAGGTAGAACCGGCCCCCTCCCCTGGGCTTGGCATCATGGCAGGTTTGCAGCAGTTGGACCCAAGGTGTGAATTCAAATGGGCTTCAGGAAAGCAGCACACATCCCTGGCTGTGCATGTTTGTGTGGGTGCAAGTCAGCTGGGAGCAGGTTTAAACTAGATGGGAACAACCCCTGCCAGCTGAGTTTCCATCCTGAGATTTGCCCCAGAGTTCAGTAAGCCAGTTTAGGAGCTGATTTAAGCTCTGTGACTCCTCCAGGATGAGAGAGCTGCTGTCCTCGTGAGCAGGGTGGGGCCTGGTATTGCTTGGACTCCTGGCAGCTTGACCTTCAGCCCATTGACCTTTGGGTGACTGCCTGCAGGCTGTGCAGTGTAAGAGGGCTCTGGCCAGGGAGATGAACACGTGTTCATGCTGTGTGTGTGTCTCTCTCACCCCAATGAAGAGCCAATGAAGAAATCGCTCAGGTGCGCACAAAAGCCAAGGCGGAGAGTGCAGCCCTCCATGCCGGCCTCCGCAAGGAGCAGATGAAGGTGGAGTCCCTGGAGAGAGCCCTGCAGCAGAAGGTAAAGGCCGCCCCTGCCTTGCTGGGATGTAGTGGGATCCCTGCGTGGGGTGGGCTGCCATTCACAGCGTCTCCTGCCTGGGCTGGTTCCTGAGGTTGGAGCCAGCATGAGAGAGGAGGCCTCAGAAATATGTGGCTGAGCTGGGATATCCCTTCCCTTCCAAGCTCGGTCGCTGACTGCTTGCAGCCCTGCTGAGTTGTGAGCAGAGGTTTTGGGAGCAGCGTTTCAGGCTGCCCCTCCCCAGGGGTGTGAAGCACAGAGGCTGGATGGTGATGAGGTTCCTGCTCAGGCTGTGTGATGCATCCCCCATAATGGAGGGTCACCAGCCTGCCCAGGGGCACTCAGGTCATGCTCATCTCTCCTGACATATGGCCTCACCAGCTTGTACAAGAGGAGCTCCCTGGCATCGTGCTAGATAGCAGGTCTCCTCTTCCCCATGCCTGTCTTTCCTCCAGCTGGGCTGCCCCTGGCTGCTTGGGTGCTGTGAGCCAGGCACGTGGAGCACGGGGTAGATGGCATGCCAGAGTGACTGCCTCAAAGAACAGTGCAATGGCAGGCCTTTCCCACCAGCTTAGGGCAGGGCTCATGGGGGAGCCTCAGCTGCTCATTCCCGGTGCTGGTGTGTCTTCCAGAACCAAGAGATCGAGGAGCTGACCAAGATCTGCGATGAGCTGATCGCGAAGCTGGGGAAGACCGACTGAGCTGTGTCCCCTTGCCCTCCGTTCTGCACCTGGCCGCTTTGTTTTGCAACTCCAAGCACCTTCCTTGCCTTATTGCCCAGGAACACCCCCCTCGCCACGAGAAGCACACGCACACACTTCTGCCCGCTTGGTGCAGGCCTCAGCAGCCCCACGCACAGCCTGTTGTTCCAGAGGCTTTGCGGCTCTGATTGCACCAGAAGTCTCGTGCCCCAGCATCTCTCGGGGCGCAACTTGGTTTCCCTGCGGTTGGGCCAGCTGGTGTTTTTCTTCTGGCAATCGTCAGTGAGTGGCTGTGTGGCTGGCCCGGCAAACAGTCCTGCGGCATTTCCTTGCCACTGGGGAGTGGCTGTGAGTTGTCTGTGGGAGAGCTGGCGTTTGAGGTTGTGATGGCACTGGGCATCTCGCTGCTTGGGAGCTGCCTCCTGAATGTAAGGGGCTGGCCCAGGACGGGTGCTGAGCCTGTGCCAGCACAGAGGGCTTGGGCTGTGCAAAGCTGGTGCCTTGAGAAAGGACGATGCTGTATGTGACATGACTAGAAGAGGCAGGAGGTGGTGGGGGTTGCCTGGCCCCAAAGGGATCCTGCTGCATGTGGGTCTGATTCACCAGTGGACCCCCCACAGTGGGAATGGCTGGCTTGGAAGTGGGGTGATTCATGTACGTGCTGATCCAAGGGTCTGGTACGTTCATGCTACCCAGCATCTTGGGCTCTGGGCCCAGGCCTTGCCAGCAGCTGGGGAGAGAAGCCCCTGCACCTTTCTCCCCAGTGCACTTTATTGTCCTTGCACTAGGGCCTTCTGTGCTCCCCTGTTTTCAGCCTTTGGCCTCCTCCCAGCTGCACACCTGACTCTCCCCAGCCAGATGGATGTGGTTGTGCAGTCAGCGACACGCTCAGTCCTGTCAGAGGAGCTCGGTGGAAAGCAGGTCAAGTGGCTGCAAACATGCCCTGAGTCTGCCTGGTGTTTGCTTTGGGGGAAGGGGAAACCACTCTCCCCAGAGCAGCAGAGGACTGTGCCTTCCTCTGCAGCTGCTCCACCTCCGGAGCTGTCGCTTCCTAATATTTATTAGCAGTATTTGCAAATGCTAATTGGCAGCATGCAAAGGGATGTTGCTTGCAGCTGGGTCTGAACACTGCTGTGAGACCAGCCCCTTGCCCGGCCATGGGGAATGCAGACGGAAGGGATTAGGCTGTCAGAAATGCCTGCTCAGTGTTATGAATCCTGGCAGAAGCAGATGAGCCTTGCACAGGAAAAGCCGGATGCAGGCGGCAGTTTAAAAATGTGTGGCTCCAGACAGGCGGCTAGGTAGTCGAAGCCCTCCCCTGTGGCCGTGGTGGGCATTTTCCCTTCATTGGCCACCCCCATGTGGCTGATGCTCCTTTCATGCCATGGCGCAGACCCAGGAAGCCTGTCGGTGGTGTGGCTGGCGTGTGTACAGATGTCTGTGTGTGCATGTGTGTCGTCCTTGTGATGCTGTTGCATGATCCAGCTTCAGCAAGGGGTCTGACCTGTGGGTGCCTGGCAGGGCTGGCCTACCCTGGGCTTGGCTGCGTGGCGTTCACCTGGGCCCATTGCTTCTCCAGCCTTGGAGAAATGATGCTCGCAACTGAGAGAGGCTGTATGAATGCTTTGCTAGGACCAGAGAGCTGTGCTGTGAAGGCTGCCCTCTCCTGGTGTGTGCCCTCAAATAGCATGGGCTGTGCAAGGCTATGGGCGGGTGACTGGGTGCTACCTGGGTGGTAGGGAGACATCAAATGAGAGGAAGATGGGAGGAGCTAAGCCCAAGGCAGCTGTAAGGATCACACTTCAGCAAACTTTTTTGCTGCCGCCTTTCCCTGACTTTCTCCTTCCTTCCAGTGAGTGCATGGTAGGCAACCTATTTAAGTCAGAGCCATATATTGGAGTATATTTTACTGTTTCTGTTATGCCTTGAGACAGGTTATGTTGTTTCCCAGGAGACAGACTGACCTCAGCACAATTGTAGCTAGTGGGACCAGCTTAGCACCAAGCAGAGAAGGGGCCCACCATGCACTGGGGAGATCCCAGCCTAGGTTTGCCTAGGTTCATCTCTGTAACCCTGGCACTTGTTTGGGCATTCGGCTCTGTGCATCGGGAACTGTTTCCCATCCTCTGTTGGCTGTAGCGACCCCCTCCAACATGCTAGAGGGAAGAGCCTTCCTCCGATGATCTGCAAAGGGAGGCCAGGCAGTAAAGCAGTCAGCTGCAGATCCCATGGGGCATGCCTTCCCTTCATCTCTGTTCCTTCCAAGTTTGCCTACAGCCTGGGCTTTGCCCCGTGCTCAGAACATGGTGAGTCTGTCTCAGCCTCCAGATAGCCCTGGGATCCTTTCCTAGCGCCTCCCCCTGCGCTGGCAGGAGGCTTTGCAAGCGGGTGATGACACAGCAGAGACGGGGGGGAAATGAAAGCCATAGAGGAAGGAGTTGTCGCAGGGTTTCAGAGCATCATGCGTCAGCCCAGTCAGTTCTCGTTCTCAAGTAGCAGCAGGCCAAATTCCTGCACCATTTCGGCTCCAATTAAACCCTCCAATTAGGGATGTGCTGGGAATTAAGGCATGCGCAGGCTGTGGGTTAGTCTTCTGGATTTCACCCCACACGGCAACTTATAGTTCTGGGATAAAAGTGGAGCTAGGGGCCTGGATTGAGCTGTTCTCTTCCAGTCTTGTCCCTGGTGGAGCAGGCTCTAGGTGGTAGCTAGAGCAGCCATGCAGACCTCGAGGGCGGCTCCGAGACTGAGTCAGTAATTCTGCAGCATGAGTGTTGGTGACCGTTCCTTCTGCCTGCTGACCCTGCACAAGCTGAGGGGCGGGAGGTGGCCGTAATACTGGGATGTGTGTCACTGTGTGTGTGTGTGTGTGTGTGTGTGTGTGTGTGTGTGTGTGTGTGATGAGCACTTTTGCACTGGGGGCCTTGCACACTTCCCTTCACTCCAAGTATGTCACAAGGTGTTTTCTGATATGTAAGACCACTTATCTTTGCTCTGAACACAGACTGTTTTGCTGGGCTGTCTGGTTGCCGTCCCGCTGCTGCATGCTTTGGTGGTCACGTGCACACTCCCAGCCGTGCCCGGAGAAGTGAAACCAGATTTCAGGGCAGGCATTGTTGAGTTGGCACCGAGAGAGCAAGGCGAGGTTTGGTTGTTGAGGGTCGAGAGTCTGGCAAAGTAGAACATGAGGGCTCTGAAGGCCGACTTCTCCAGAAGGAAAATCTTCTTGTGCTTGGAGGGAGCCATCTGTCTCTCCCCCCGGCGCTGTGCTGTGGCTCTGAGATAAGACACCCTCACAGTGGCATTTGGCTTTGCTCGGGAGAACGCAGCATCCCAAAGCGACGTGCTGCTCTCTGCACCTATGCAAAATTGTAGCCTGCAAGTTACAAGCTAAAGCCAGCCTTTCCCACGGGCCCCTCTGCTCTGCACAGGGCTTCTCCCCTTTGGGCTACGCTGTTTTGATGAGATCTTCCCTGCTCCCTGGTGTCCAGTGGTTGCACTTTCACTGTCTGTGTCACCTGAGTGTTGTCCAGTCCTGTGCCTCTCAGCATGCAGTTAGAGCCTGGTCAAGCGAGATTCCTCAGGAATGATGACTATAAGATGGTTATGATGACACGTCTATAATAAATATATATAAAGGTTATAGTTCTCTGTAATGGAAGATGTGTGTGTAGCTTGAAATCGGTGAGGCTGCTGCATCTGATGTGCTGCTTCAGAGCCAGGAGTGAAGCCGTGGTAGAGATTGGCGTGTCCCCTGTAGCACCTTCTCTCCGGGGCTGTAAAGAGGATGCTTCATCTCTTGCTGTTCAGCAGTGTTGGTGGGAGAGTTTGAAGGTCGCTGCTTTCTCAGTGCAGGGTGCCCGTGACAATTCATCAAGTGTTGCTGCTCTCCACGACTGTCTTGTGAACACAAAGGGAATGAAGATCTTCCGTTCCCCACCCCAGACCCCTTGCAAACTAAGATGCATCACAAACACAAGGAAACTTGAAATATCCATGCACTGAGTGCAAAGTATGGCCATTTCTCTCTCTGCAGTAAAAGTGAAGCATCCCTTTTCGGTGTCCAGAGTGCCTGCCTGTGAAACAATTCCTGTTGCTGTCTGCAAGTGCACACCTGCCCGTAGATAGACCCCTTGTAGACGATAAAGTGCCAATGAGTGACCATCCTGACTGCATTTCTGCTTCCACCATGTTCCCACTGCGTGCCCTCCTCCCTCCTTCCCAGAGGCAGGAAAAGAGCGCTCTGCATTGACTACTATCAGGTTGCTTTGTACAGTGTATGTAACTGCCATCCGCATAAATTTTATATGTACAATAATTTCCCTTTTATATGTCAGGTAAATATTTGTAAGAGTTATACTCACACAGATGAGATTATAATAAGGATTACTAATATATTTTTTCCATGTTTCATTGCCTGAATAAAAACTGTGTTTACCACTCTGGGATGCTTTTCACTTGCCTCTTTTTTGAGTAGGGGCCTGATTCAGGTGGTGTGATGGTTATGCCACTAGTGCCAATGGGATTCCTCTGCCTTTCCACTCGTGGAAGTGGGCTTGGACTTCACTCCAACAGCTTGGTTGCATGGACTCTGCACTACAGAAATTAGTCAAAGGCAAACTGAACATGGAGTAACCCCAGACAGTGTTTTATGGCTCCTTATTGCTGCAAGACAACGTTCCTGTCCCCTGCGGGCAGCGGTAATGGCTTTCACAAGAGGGGCTGACCCAGGCAGTTTGCTGCTAGCTGATGGTGTGCCAGGCGTTTTGCGGAGACAAACTTCCAGCCTAAGAAGACTTGGTTGCCTGTTGTGATTGGGCTCCCTTCAAGGCTGGCTGTGGTGGGTGAGGTGAGTGAATGGCTGTTCCCAATTTCACCTTGAAGTTGCACTTTGGTATGCCGAGGGTCCACCCTCCCCTGCATGCAGCTGCACAGGAAATGCCCTTGGAGTGCTGCCTCCTGCCCTCCCTGGCTAGGATGGTTTTAGCCACAAGCTGTGCACTAATAAGTATGTGGCCCTCAGCATTGATCCTTTTGCACAAGTTTCTCTCTGAGACACAGCAGGGGCATCCCTGCCGTTCCACAGATCCCTGGAAGCATCTGCTATGAAGACCATCCTGAACCGGTCACCTTCACATCCTTGGTAGTACCAAGTAAGTGCCACACAGTTGCGCCTGAGCTGTCGCTGTGCTGCAGGTTGGGTCCCATTATTTGGTTTCTGCAGTGCGATACCTTGCAACATGCTGCCTCCCCAGCAGGGAAATTACTTTCTCTTTCTGAGACAGCCCAAAGGCGCCCAACCACCACTTGCTTGAGCATCGGTTGCAAAATCCCCAGCAGGCCACCGAGGAACTCCACAATGAGCATTTCCTTCCCCAGTGAGTTGGTGGCTGCTTTTTGCTTTGTCAGGGGCCCTGGGGTACTCGGACTCGCTCCAGGATTTTCATTGCGGAGCATGTTGGTTCTGAGTTATAAACATAGCTCTTTGGAGAACAACCTCTTTCCGACAGGAAGGCAGAGAAGCTGTTTCACTCCTCGCTGTTCTGTGTCACGGTGTACCTTGCATGGCTAGTATGCAGCTTTTAAGAGTCTCTCGGGGAGCGTTTGGTATAATCTGCTTCTTGTCAAACCAGAAGCAGTGAGACAAGAAGGCTAAGATGTAAGATCGGGCATTGGATGACCTGCCTTAGCCTAGCCAGCCTTTTTCCTTTGCCTGGCGACTGCTCCGTGCAGTCTTTTCCAGAGATGGCAATTAGCAGACATCTCGGGCTAGAAGCAATTCCCTTGTGCCTGATCCCTTGGGAAGAGACACTGCTCAGCCCCCCAGGAGATGAATTGGTTTGTTAGCTGGTGATGCCTTTTATAGCAAAGGAGCACAAACCTCCGTGTGGGACCACGTCCCTGCTGAGGTGTTCAGAAGTCATGGGTGGAGCTGCAGATGGAAACTTGATTCTCCAGTTAGAGTTTCTCTGGGTCTGGTGTGAAATTATAGCAATGTTGTGATTTATAATGACCGTCTCCCCCGTCTGTCACAGACAGAAGTTGTGCAGGTCCAGAAGAAGTGTACATGCAGGCAAATGCCAGGGGGCCGGTTTACATCTTTTCCTACAAGGCCAGATCCCGATGCATGTGCACATGTGTTACCCAGTCTTTGCCCAAATGAAACTCCCACTAGCTGCAGCATTTGGCACTGATATAGAAAGCTCCTGCTCTGGCCTTTCAGAGGGGGTGAATAGCATTGATTCAGGTGCTTTCATGCAGAAGAGCTGCGTTTTCAGGACTAGCCTAGAAGGAAGGGGGATCACAAAGAGCCAGAGAGGACGAGCGGCGAATGTATGCATTTGAATGTGCCATCTAGATGAATCAATGCCTAGTGCTTATTATTTAAATCTTTGTTTCCCTTGAGACATTCATTGCTTCCCTTCCTTTGAGAGGAACCTGGTAACCCAGTGTCAGCAAAAATAAAGCCAGCAGCCAGGGCCTTTCAAACCCAAATCCTTTCCCAGTGGATCCCGGAGCCCTTTCTGGACACCAGAGGGCTCTGTGCAGCTGAGAGACAGAGTACAGGCATCTCCAGACGTGCAGCCAGCTATGCACCCCCTCCCTGATTATATTAATACTAATGGTTAAATATCAAATGCTCAGAGGGTTCTCCACAGCTACCTAGGTCTACATGCGACTGGGACTGTCAAGTGTTAGTTGTGGTTTTTGGTCTGCAGGTGCGTAATCAGTGCTTACTGTTTAAAGTTTTGCAAGGTGCGGCAAGCATGTGCGCCTTCTCAGCAGCTCCACGGGCACAGGCCAGGTAGCATCTTTCTTGGTGGCTCAGACAGCTCCTCTTAGCATCCTCAGCCCCGATGAAAGGCAGCCTGTAGCGAGTGGGCCTTTGGCCTCTATGTCTCCCCACTGCTGCTGCCAGGCTGTGGGGAGGCTGCTGTTGTTGCCTGGCCTAGGATTGCAACTTCCTCCTGCAGCTTTGCGTGTGAGGACATTGTTGCTCCAGCCCTGCCAAGAGCCCTGCCAAGAGCTGCACGAGGAATGCAGCTGCCCCCAGGCACAAGATGTTCTGTTCTCCGGGGCACTCTGTTTTCTCTGAGTGCTGTGCTGCGAGCTGCTGGCTGCAGTGCCGTGGCCGAGCGTGGGCTCTCGGCACCCAGCTCGGTGCTCTGTGCACAGCTGGAAATGCCTCCGGGGGCTGCTGCAAGCTCCAAGGGTGAGCAGGCAGAGGCCCTGAGCCTGCTGCCTTCACGGTTGGTGAGCAGAGCCAAGCAGAGAGCTCTCAGGGCCCCAAGTGGGGCAGGAGCTGATCCTGCTGCACCTGTGCTCTCAAGGCTGAGCAAGAGTCCCAGGACTCCTTTTTGAAAGTTTGTGTCCGGGGCCAAATCAGCTCCAAATGCTATCAAAGGAGCAGAGCTCGGTTGTTAGTGTGTGCGGCACTACTACTGGCAAGCCTCCTCGTCGCAGGTTCTTCAGCCTGATGCTTTGGATACTCCCGCATCCATACCAGGATCCTGTGTGCAAGCCCCACGCCCAGAGGCCTTGGTGTTCGAATGCCCCCTTGTCTCATTTGACCTGAGCCAAAATGCCAAAGGAGCAAGTGAGAGGAAAAACCTGAGAGCTAAGCCCTCAGCACAATACATTATGTAGCTGAGAACTTTGCATTGGAGACATTTGTGCAAGGGACAGACCTTCACCCTGTAACTACACCGAGTCATTCAAGGTGGAGATGAAGGGGATCTCCCCTGCCAGGTCAGTAAAAACACTTGGGATGAAAACCACCTCCCCTGCCAGCTTCCCCAGGTGAGCACAACAGAGGCTGTGGCACCCTCCCTGCCCTCTCGGTGCCCCAGGGCTACAGCTGGCCAGGGCTGCCTTCCCTGCAGCTTGGTGTGGCCTGAGCACTGCCATGAGCAGCCATCTCTGACTGGGATGCAGCCCAGCCCTGACATGCTCGACTTCTTTAAGAAAATGTTCTCGCTAGCTATTCTGGGCTAAAGGAAATGGTAATTTCAGGAAGTGCTCGTGGGGCAGGCATGCAGAAGGACGAGTCTCTGGTGTGGCTTTCCTCTTGTGCTTTTGAGTCGTACCTGGAGTATTGTTTGCATATCATTTGCATGCACAAGAAATTTGGGCCCTAATCCTGAATGGTTGGTTGTTGGACACTGAATCCCTCTGAGGACTCAAGCCTTGGCTTTGATGTAGCTCCTGGCAGCCACTGAGCACTGGGCAGCAGATGCTGCCCTCTCCTGCAGAGAGCAGTGAAGGACCTATCCAGGGGCATTTGCTGGGGGAACCAGGACAAAGCCCCCAGTTTCCCAACTCCCAGCCAGGTGCCTTGCTCTCTGAACCAGCCCATCGCACACTCACAGCGCAGGAAAGGCAGAGTGCTTCCTGAGAGCCGCAGATCTGTGATGCACCCTGTGAAGGGGAGCTGGGGTTCATGGGCTACTCTGCTGCTTTAACTGTTTTGGTGAGAGAGAGCAAGAGTCCAGCTGGACACGTGGCTAAGAGACTGGACCAGTGGCTGTGGCTTGGGGACGATGAGTCTCCCGTATGCATTTGCTGTGGCAGGGGATGATTGATTCATACAGAGGCTTGGACAGGTTTGTGACTGGTAGCATGCGTAGAGAGCAGTGATGGGGAATTGGATCAGGATGTCAGCCTGATCCTGGAGAGGCCCAAAGGGACCTCCCTTTGTAACATCAGCAATCGCCTGTTGGCGGGGCAGGATATGGGATGTGAGATCACCCTGTGGTCCTGACCCAGGCGTGTGTTGTAGTATGGCACTTTGGACTTGCCCCTGCTATGGTTATGACCAGAGAAACAGAGCAAAGTACCGTGGGGCTGAAAACAATGCGACACAGTTGTGCTCACTCTTGTCCTGTTTCCTTTGTAACAGCAAGTGCCAAAGTGCCCCGGATGCACTGCAGCCAGCATGGAGGATTGCAGCAAGCACTGCGATCCCTGCAATATACGGGTGCCTGCTCCACTGTAACCCCACTGAATAAGTCTGGCTGTGCCCACAAAACGAATGCCCCAGGCTGTGTCCGGAGGGGATGGAGTCGGAGTCTGGTGCAAAGGGGACTCTTGATAACACAATGCGAGTTGTTCCTATGATACACGGTGCTGCTGACTGCCACCAGGCAGAGCTGGCTGCAAAGGGCAAGAAAAAGAAGGGCCTTGTGGGGAGGGTAAAAACTGGGTAAGGGTAGTGCCGCAGAGAGAGGGGAGTGCCGTGGAGATGTGCACAGCTCCCAGGCCTGCGAGGAGGAGGGCACGCGAGCCAGGCTGGAAGAAAGGAGTGGGCAGCTTGGTGGCTTGGAGAGGGTTCCCAAAACCACTGGCGCTATTGTGGACTGGATTTCAACTAAGACAGGAAGTGCCACGCATGGGAGGTTAGGAGGGAGTGCGGATGGACGTGGGAGAGTCTGAGGGATGCGGTGGGGGGCTGGCCAAAGGAGATGGGGAACAGAGATGTCTGGACTGAGACTAAACAGTTCCCACAAGGCAAGCAGAGCCCAGACCATTAGACACGCAGCGGAGAGGGGAAGGGGCCCAGTGCCAAGGCTCGCGGCCCCGGGGGAGATGAGCTCAGAGACAGAATGGGGAACCCGGCTACGAGCTTGTTGCTAAAGTGTCTGTTTTAGCTTCAAATTGGCTCCCTGGCAAAGAGCAGCCCCTTCCCAGCGCAGCTTCTCTGCAGATGTGGGGAAGCAGCTGCCTCGAGGGTGGGGAGGAGGAGGAAGAAATGTGTCTTCGAGGCTGGTCGGAGGTGGTCTGGGCAGGGGGGCTCGTCCAGCTTGTGAGATCAAAGCGCCCGGACTTGGAAGAGCCTGCATCTGCTTCTCCTGCTCCTTTGATGGTGGGAGGCTGGAGTCAGGCTCAGCAAAGGCCTCCAGACCTTTTAAGTGCCTACCCCAGCAGCAGACAGTGGTGCTGCGCGCTCTCTGGGGTCTGTGAATTCTGCCTAAGGTGGCAAATGTCTAGCATGTTGTCACTGCTGGAGCTGGCAAACGCTGCCCCACACCCTGTGGACACTGCAGCAAGCAAACAGTCAGCCTCCTGGGGCTGGGAGGACAGGCAGTCCAGCCAGGCCAGCACTGGAGCTGGTCTGCTTTGGGTCCAATAGGAAGTTGCATGCTGCACAGGGCCATAACAGGGGCAAGGAGCAAGCACAGAGGCTCTCAGCAGGGCCCTTGACATATCAGAGGTGCACAAAGAGCACAGGAAGGAAAGCCTGGGAAAAAACAAGAAAAGGCAGCTCGAAGGCACTGGCCCAGGCTGTAAAGGATTCCTTTCCAGCGTCTCAGGCCTAACCAGTCTGAAGCAAAGGCCTTAATGGTTGTAGACTTTGCACTGGTTGGTGCAGAAACACATATGATTGCATCAGCTCATAAGGTTTCCACTCCTGGGGCATGAAAGCAGCCGAAGAGTTAGGAGAGTTTGCCAAGGATGCCCGAGCGTGCCGGGGACGTGGCCTGTCCTCACATGGAGGAGCTGAGGTCCGCGATGAGCCTTTGCAAGCCAAACCAGTCTGTGCTCCACAAGACCTTTCGGAGGGGCAGCCCCAGGCCCTGGCAGCGCTGGCTTGACTTGCTAATGGTCACTGCTGCTTTGTGGGAAATGCCCAACTCCAGCACACAATGCCACTTGTGACCAGGCCCTCTCCCGCTCATCTCCTCCAGGATTTCTGCCCTGAAGCCAGCCTCTGGCTGGAGGAAGGAGCCCCGCTGCTGTTGCTGTTCTCAGCATTTGGCTGTGCGTGCAAGGCAATGAAGTCACTTGTGGCCTGAGAGAGACTGCACTATTGTTCTGGCCCAGAGAGACCCCTTACTACGACGTGCTGCCCTGGGCCTCCCGAAATAACCAGCTGACACCCAAACGACTAGGTTCCCTGTAGCTCAGCAGCTGCATCTGAGTTACATGTTGGGCGTGGCGTAGGTTGGGATGATGACAGTCACGTGGTGACGTCTGCGTGCTGCCTGGGTTCATCCTGCAGTATTGTGGACCCTGGTCAGTGCTGAGCACCACCGCACAGCAAGGCGAGATGCTTGCACTGCAGTGCAGCTGCCTTCATAACTCTCTTCCGGGACAGTCAGGCCTGGCAGAAGGGGAGGGGCAGCTGGGATCTGGTGGTCCTTCCCTTGCAACTGGTCCTTCCCTGGTGAAGCTATAAGCCCGTGACAGATTTGTCGACCTGCTTGCGTCTCGTATATGCTTGGGCTGTATCGGCCCATCATGACCCAAAAAGAAATGCTTATTTTGGGCACAAAACCTGTGCGAATGCCAGGCTGCTGCTGCATGAGAGTTGGAAGCAGGGCAGGGGGTCTGCTCTGTGCTGGCCCTTCTCCATGTGCTCTGCTTCTTTGCTGTGCCCCCCACTCCCAGGTAGGGCCCGCTGCTCTGCTCAGAGCTTGCCGCATCAGTCCTCGGCGCCTGTTACTTGGTCGTGCGAGTTATGCCTCCCCAAACGAGCTGCGCTGCGTGTGTCCGCAGCCTCTCAAGGGATCGGTTGTGCACGGTGACTAATGCCTCCTCTGGTTATTGCCATTGTCCCCGGGAGATCTCGCTTTTCTTCTTCCCACCACACTTTGCCTGCGGACAGCGTATGCCTGCGATGAGTATCTGCTATTTTGTGCAGAACATAAGGGCCCTGTTGGGCCCAGGGGCTCTTGCTGCATGAACACATGGAAAGGTGCAGGCCCTGCCCCAGAGAGCGGCCAGGCTAGAGAGATGAAAGCTGAGGTGAAGAAGTGGGACAGCCTGCTGATGAAGGGGCTGGGGCTGCCAACTCGGACAACCGTAGGAGCTGGGCTACAACCTCAACTCTGGGAGTCATGTTATTGCATGAGATACCCTCTTGCAACAGAGGAGGAAGCTACCATCCCGCTGGGATGATACAGAGATTGACAGCATGACTCCCAAAGGCTCAGATGCCAACATCCAAGACCTGCATGCTTGTTATCTTTGAGATGCATGGTCTTCATGCCATCAAATGATGGGGTTCCTGGCTTATGGCCTCCTGGTGTCCTGGGAATGGCAGTACTGGGGTGGAGGAAGCCTTGCTAACCCTGTGCATGTGATATTTATTGTGTAATGTAGTCCACTGCTGCTTTGTAATGAGCTGCACCTGTGAATCAATACAAGTAGTGCATGGAGCACGAGGAGTGACGCTGAGAGGAGAGCGCAAGTGTACAGTGCAGAGGGGTCAGCACCGAGGAGCAGGGTGCGGTTCAGGATAGCAGCCGGTGGGCAGGACATCATACAGGAGCTCCACTGGGGAAAGGGGTTTCTGGGTGTGTCCCTGACGCATCAGGAGGCAGGTACTGAAGTGGAGAGGCAGCACATTCAGAGCTGCGAGAAGGAAGTGACTGGTGCATCCAGCTTGGCTAGCTGTAGAACTTGCTGCCATGCATCTCATGGAGGCCAGGACCCAAGCAAAATGCAAAGAGGGGTGGACCACCCATGGAGAGCAGGAATATCCAGCATGGCAGCAGTTAGCACTACTCCCAGAACTAGGGGAGAGAGTCAAACCCCTGCCCGCAGGGCTTAGACCAGCTTCCACATACCTGGGGTTATCATGAGACCTTCATGGCCCCACATTTGCCCATTTTGGGGGATCTTGCCCATTCCTAAGGGGCACAGAGTGCTATCCAGTCTCATGCAGGAGCTGGGTTGGACAGGCCTTGGGTGCGACCCCTGAGACTCTGTAGAGCTTGGAGGAGAGGCAGGGAATGGGGACATCCTGCTGCTCCTCCTGTCTCCGGCTCTGCTCTGGGGGGCCGGAGGGAGTCTTAAGCCTAATGTCCTGGGGGGCAGAGCCCTGAGACAGTGGATGGATGGCTTCCTACCCACAGCTGCTACTTGCATTGGGTGGGGAAGCCCTGCTGCTGTGTTTCCCCTGCACTCCCAGCTGGGAAGTGAGCGGCAGGCTGGCAGCCGCACCACTACAAGGAATATAGGAAGAAACCAAAAGTCCCCAGAGTCTATAAATACACTCTGAGCTGCCATGTGACCAGAGCCCATGTGAGCATGCCCAGAGGAAACGGGGCTGTTCCCAGTCCAGGCCTGGGTGCTGTCACGAGATTTGCAAAAGATGCCCTGATCCAAAAATATGCTCTGAAAGAGCTGAATTGGAAGAGCTGAGTGCTCTGGTAAATGAGGC
>JAGPOW010001890.1:4970111-4980834 GCA_030014935.1 Caiman crocodilus | reverse complement strand
GGTGCGGGTGCGGCGCGGGCTCCCCCCGTCCCGGCACAGCTTTGGGCTCCCTGGCGCTGTCCAGGCGCCCGCCGCCAGCAGGGCACAGGGCTACGGTGGCACCGGCTTGAATGTGGTGGGGACACCTCGGTTGCTGTCCTTTGCAGTTTGCTCCACGGCTTTGCCCACTGGCCCTCTGCGGTCCCTCACAGGACGGTTTTCCTGGCCGTCGTACTGGCATCGTCAGCGCTGCTCCAGGAGTGCCGGCTGCTAAAAACGGGGGGACGAAGGAGCAGCGTTCGGGCAGGGCCGCTGTAGGGAGTGGGGTCTGTCTTGTGCCGCGTCCGGTGCCCGAGGGGAGTCCTGCTGGCATGGCCACAGCCTGCTGAACTGGCAGCGATGGTGTTGCTGGTTTTGAATGCAAGCTTGCTGATCCCTGGCTAGCTTCAGAAATTCCTGGGAAGCTTTCTTAATCCGGCTGAAATGCAGCACCAAGCTGGGTTTGTGTTGGCTCTTCTTCGCTAAATCCTCCCCAGTAGCTTCACGGCCCATGCCGTACCATGAGCGGAGCCGGGCGAGATCCGGGCTTTTTTTGGAGGAAGTTTATGAATATATTGCACCTCTAATGGCGCTAAAAAGACGCTCCCGTCTGAGAAGAGAAGCCCAGAAAGCACTGGAGCTTTGGTCTGGGTCGTGCTTCACCGCAAGGTGACAAATTGGATCTAATCATTACATCCTAAGGGCCTAATTCATGGCAAGGTTTGGGCAGTTCTTTAGACCAGTTTCCGATTGCAGATGGGCTGCCAGAAATCCGATTCAGATTTCACACACATGCTGTCATGTCTTATGCTCGGCACCATAAGGATTTCTGCAGTGTTTACGTAATGGCCATAGTTACAGAGGGATAATGTAATGAGCTGTGATTGCTGGGCCTGTCCAGGTTCATTAACAGCCCTAAACGCTGCCCGCACAGCTGAGTGTCTTGCTGTTTCTGCAGTCTGTCCTTTCTCATTGTCTCGTGTCTTGGAATTGACTGTCTTCCACTTCTGAAAGATACAGGAAATAGAAATAGAAATGTGTCATCTGTTTCAACGCACGGGGTTACTCCGGTAACAAAGGGACCTACTGATCAGATAAATCATTGGTGGTTGAGTCTGGGGCAGATGTTCTTGCCCTGGCTGAAGGCTCCCAGTTGTTTTAGTCTGCAATGCTGAACCTGCAATTTTTGGTAACTTGTCTCGAGCCAGTGTGCAGAGCTGCGAGCTGAAGATGGATAACAGTATTTCAGTGCAGATGTGCATGTGGCAGGAAATGTTACAGCAGAACAGACCAGTGGCTGAATCTGCTGTCCCCTCCCCAGCAACGAGCAGTGCTGGGGTGAAAAGTGAAGGCTTGACCCCGGTAACACCAGCCGGGTGATTTGCACGGGGCTTTGAACCCGTGTAGGGCTCAATGATTACTGCAAGAATGCACAGTCTGTTGGGAAGGGGCCTGGCTCCAAGGCTGGGGCTCTGTAACCAAAGGGAGAGGTAGGAATAGTAGCTGCCCATCTGCAGTGTGCTGAAAGCTTAGTGGGCTCCTCATCTCCCCAGCCCCTGCTTATCACATGCCTGAGAGCAGCCCCAGGTCACCCCCATCCCTGTTTCCTGTGCAGAGGGAGCTCAGCGGTCTGTACCCTCCCGTTCAGACTTGGGTCAGTCGAGGCAGGGGGAAGAAAAAGCCAAAGTTGCAGATTTCTGTCCTGCCTGTGACTGAATCTGGAGAGAGAGAGTTTCTGCAGCGCAGCACCACCCTGCCTGTTGCCCAGCTCAGCTAATCTGTGTCTCCCGGGACACAGCAGCTGCCCTTTTATCTCTGGGCTTTTTTTTAAACTTTGCATGACCCAGAGTTGATGGGCCTTGGATGAAAATGGAGACTGTTGGGATTGCTGGCAGTCCCCTCAGTCTGGAAGCTGTGCGGTGGGCATGGAGAGTAGCTCAGTAGTCTTTGCCTGCTTGTAGGTGGATGAGTGCGAATGCCCTGGTGAGGTATGCGCCTGAGAAGTTGTCTGATCATTTATGCACGCTCTGCCCTGTGACTTATAAGGCTCCTCAGCTGCTTCCCACTGGGCCTGACTTGCCCCCAGGCTCATGTGGGCATCTGCCTCAGTGCTTGGCAGGGTGAGGCCAGCAGTGTTGAGTCCTGAACTTGGTCCTGGGTATGTAGATGGACCAGGCATTTCCACAAGGCTCCTCTTCCCTGCCCGTCTCAGGCCCCGTGGCCCTGTGGCTGTGTGAGCAGCAGCAGTGCCTTGGGGCCTGGCCGACACTGATGCCTCGGCACAAAATCAGTTTGGCTCTGGGTTTGCTTATCTCCATCCTGCCCCTAGCTGGGAACCAGTGCCCTTACACTCCTCCTATCCACCCTCAGGCACCTCAACCAGTGGTTCTGCGAAAAATCCCCCCAAATCAGTGCACGTTCGCTCCAAGGTGAATGCACCCCGGCTCCTTGCTTGATGAAGAACCCTGAAATGCTGGTGCTGCTGGCTGGAGCATATGGCCTCAGACTGGGTCCCTGCCTCTGCTGTTCTGTTAGCTGCTGGGCAGAGGATGCCCCAGTGTTTTCTCTATATCTGTGTGCTCCTTATTTGTGCTTCCTGTATCGCACATGCACGCTCTGCCGTCCATGCTCGGGAAGCTGTGGCCAGATCTGCAGCCAGCGCTCCTGCGGGCCCCTTGAATCACAGCAGTTATGAGATTTCCTCCCTAAGGCAAGTGAGATGGTGCCTTTTTTAACTGCATCTTCTGCACCTGGCCTTTGCACCAGCGCACAGTGGCTTGGGGTGGACATCTCATGCCCACGCAGCACTGATGTCAGTGATGACACAAAATGCGAGGTAACCCAGCCCCACAGACTGACTTCTCTGCACTTACCATTAAGGGGCCTCCTTCCCCATGGTGCTGCACTCTATCCTGTCACTGACACCAGTGTAGAGTGCATGCAATCCACTGGCAAATTGGAGTGCTGCACTGTACTCCCGCTTTGACAGCAAGTGTGTGTGCACAGGTTTCTCCCTGGATCTCCCTGGAGCACTGGTGCAAACTGGCTGCAGCTGCTGGTCTTTTAGCCAGTTACTTATCAAACCCAGCCTTTGGCTGTCCTAGCGCCAGATTTCCCCAGTGCCTCTCTGGTATCCAGACAGAGGGCAGGCAGCAAGGGAGGGATGCCCTTGGTAGGATTAAGTCTTTCCCTGCTCTCCTTTTTGTGCTTGGAAAACTCCCAGGGATGGCAAAGGGGAAGTTTTTGTCTGGTGCAGCTGCCGTTGCTCTGGCGCTCTCTGAATGCATTCAGGCCCATCCCTGCAGCCTGCCTGAGTGCTGGGGGTAGGGAGCAAGCTGGGCCATTGTGGGCAGGGCTCTGAGCCATGAGGGTCCTCATGGAAAGAGATCTTGGCTCAAGCAAGGAGGGCGATGTGCTGTCACCCACCAAGGCCTGGACATTGTTTTCCTCGCTGACTCTGCATCCTGGCATGACCCGTTTTCTGCAGGAGCTGCAGTTTGCTTCCCATTCCTTGGAGCCTTGGTTGAGAAGGATGGCGGGGGTTGGGTGGCTTGTGTTTGCCCTGGGGTAAAACCCTCCAGGGTTCATCGCACCCGTGTGCTGCAGCTGTCCTGTTCCTCCTGGTGTGCTTGCTTTGAGTCAATGGATTGGTGTGTACCCCTGGAGCAGTTCAGGACGGGTGCCCTGCCTCCCTGTACTGGTGACTGCTCCTGCTGGGGGGACTTTGAGGTGTTGTCTCCTCTCGATCCTGGGACCACTGCTTTGCTCAGGGCTGTTGCAACTGCAGTGTCTTCCGGGCAGCCCCTGTGCAGTGGTAAGGTCTCAGCAGGAGGGGAGAGAGGAGCAGTGCAGTCCCCACATTACTAGCTGCCACTGTGGTCCAGCCTGCTGGTTGTTGCCTCGTCGCGCACACTGATGCAGTTCATCTGTGGTTCCTGGAAGCCTTTGCACTCCCACAGCCCCTTGGCTTAGCTGCTTTGGTGTTTTCTGGATGTGGTCTGACTGGTGCCCCCGTATTGCCATGGCTGTGCCCCCTACTGCTTAGGGGCTGGGTTCTTTGTCTGGCAGCCTTCCCACGGCACATGTGCACGGTGGTGGAGGGGGTGTTGTCTTTCCATGGACCCAGGGGCTCTGGAGCCCTGGAAGCAGCGGCAGGAAGTCTGGACAATAGCAGGGCTGGTCCAAGGCCGAGGCTGGGGTGCAGCCACGAGCCTGCAGGGAGTGCTCTGGAGCTCCGTGGGGTTGCTGTGGGAACCTGCTGGGTGGAGGTGATGGCAGGATCATGCTCCTGATCCTTTAATCCCTATTGCAGCTGTCCTGCGGGAAGGTACGTGGCTGCCGTATTGGGCTAGAGCCCAGTGGGGCGTGTAACTCATAAGTCACTGTGCAGTGAAATGGTGTGGCTTGGAGAAGGCGGAGCTGGCTTTTGCAAATGTTCCCTGTCCGGTGTGGTGAGACTGGCCCGCTGCTGGCTGGCTTGCCGATTCTCTGACCTGAAGCAGAGCAGCTTTGGCAGGTCAATGGCAAACCTCAGGAGGGTGATGTTCCTCCTCACCCCTGGCTTCTTTATGCTCCATGCCCTCTAAGGACCTGGTGCCCGCCAGGCAAAAGCAGCGTGAGAGGCGGGTGAGTCTCGACCACATCTGCAGTGCCGTGGACGTTGGCAGGGTACTAGGGGTTGGCAGGGGCAGCCGGGCTGGCGGGGCGGCGGGTGTGCTTGGTGTTTACCACTGATGCGTGTGTTGCAGGGTGATGGTCCAAGGAGCCCGGCATGCCTTATGTGGATCGGCAGAATCGCATCTGTGGGTTTCTGGACATTGAAGAAAATGAGACCTGTGGCAAGTTCCTGCGGAGGTACTTCATCCTGGACACCCAGGCCAACTGCCTGCTGTGGTACATGGACAACCCCCAGGTGAGCCCCCGGGGTGCACCGAGGAGTTCCCTGCGGTGCTCGTGTCACTGGCAAAGGAGCTCCTGCTTTGGGGCGTATGTGGCAGTCCCTGGGCCCTCGGTTAGGAGTCCAGTGTGGTTGCCACAGAGCTGGAGCTGGCTTTTTCAAAGGGACTCTCATGCTTCAGCTTGGCTGGGGGGTTCAGTCAGGGATTGAGCAGAGGGTGGACGAGGTGTGAGCTCCTGAGGGCCCTGGCAGCCCAGCTTGGCTCTTAGTCTGCCTTACCAGTGCAGTTGCTGTTCAGTCCCTGTGCAGATGCAGTTTGGAAGCTGGGGCTGGCCTCCTGCCACTGCACTGTGCTCACATTGAGTTCCCGCTCCTGCTTGTGGATTGGGTCCTGGTGAAGATGAGCAAGGGGAACACCTTCAGTGCTGGAAGCAGCAAGTTTCCTGGGGCCCAGAGCCCTGGCTGGTCCCTGCGGCTGGCAACAGCTGGGGTCCCGCTGCCGCCAACCAGTCTCGGAGGCTCCTGGCGCACTCTGTGGTTCAGCAGTGGGCTCCTTCTGGCACAGAAGTTCCCTCATCACTCCCGAGGCAGCGTGGGCTGGACAGCCCTGTGGTTGTCAGCCGACATCACGTGGCTTCGTGCCTGTTCCTCTTCCTCATCTCTGGTGGGGAGCCGCGTCACTTTGTGCTGTCTCACACTGGTCATTGTTCCTGGTGCTCAGCATGCCACGGGGATGCTGTCTCAGGAGGGACCGCGGGGTGCGACGGCAGCCCCCAGGCACTCGTGCAGGGTCGCGGGTTTCATGCTGAGCCCGCTATCAGGGTGTCCCTTCCCCCTGCCACCCCCAAACTCCAGTTGGGACTCTCTTCCTTTTCTAACTCAGAGGCTGCTTTCCCAGGCCTGTGGCCGAATCCAGAGCTCCCAGAAACACGCAGGAGTCTGCCTTCTGGCTGTGCTGCCTTTGGGTCAGGCCCCAGCTGGGATGCAGATGTTGGCTGATGTTGCCTGAGCAGCCTTCTGCCCGGAGGTAGCTGGAAACAGCGGTTCCCTTTCAAGGGGCAAAAGTGGAGGGCTTTTGCTTAGAGGAAGCAGGAATATTATTAGTAGTGAGGGCCGGTGTCAAACAGTCCTGATCCCCGCTCCTCTGCGCATCCTGGAGGCCTGCATGACATGGCAGTGGGCCAGCCCCAGCCTGAAGTCCAGGAGCAGCAGGAAACATTTGCAGAGCTGGTGTCTGGCTTGTGGGGATGCAGTATTGTTGCTGGCTGATGCCACGATCTGGGAGCAGGGTGGCACCCAGGGGCACACTCGGCCAGTGCCAGTAGGTCCTCCCTGCTGGTTGCCTGGCTGAACCAAGGAATGCCTTCGTCCCTCCCATGCTCCATGTGGGAAGCAGAGCAGCCCCATGCTTGGGCCCCGGGTGCATATCACACCCTAACCTGTGAGTATGGGCTTGGGAGTCCCTGAATTAGTGGGATTTGAAGAATGTATGTAAGAGCTTTGCTGAACAGTAAGGGGCTTAGCTAAGCAATGGCCTTGCCGGATCGTGGCACAAAAAGCAGGCAATGCAAGATGCTTTCTGGTATGGGCTGAGCCTATGCAGGAGGAAGCTTTTCATATCAGTCCTGTGCCCCGCGCGCTCCTGGATGCAGCTCTACCCCACAGCATGTCACTGCTTGGAGCCATCCAAGGATACAGATGGGTGAGCTGGTGCAAGCTGGGCGATCCCTGTTAAGGTGTCCTGTGTCTGTGGGCTGCAGGCTGTGAGGACGATGAGAAACCGGTTGTCCCAGGAAAGGCATCATGCAGAAAATGTCTTTCTGGGCCCATGCCCTGGCAGGCTGGAGTAGTGGGAGTTTGTGCTTGGCATGGTTGCCAGCTTCAGGAGTGCTCCTGGCGTGTGGTACAGGAATTCAAACAGGAGGGTATCCCACAGCTCCTGGGGTTTCTCATGGGCTGAGCCTGGGCCTTCTTGAACTATAGCTCCGAGTGAGCTGCCTGTACTTGCTTTCAGAGCATGTCCCTGAGCTCACACTTTGTTCTCTGATGTGAAAGAGTAAACGTGCATTTTACCGTGCAGGGTCAGTGGCATTTAGTTGTGCTCCTGCTTTGCTCTTGGAGGGGTCAAAGGCAGAACCATGGGACTGCGAGGGGAGGGAGGATCATCAAACACCAGCGGTGCTTGTATTACTGTAGTGTTTAGAGGTTGCAATTGGTTTGGCGCCTTTCCGTGCTAGATGCTGCACAGGTGCAAGGTTGGGGGAGGGAGGGGGTGCAGTGTGCCCCCAAGGCCTGCAGCAGGTCGGAGCCCAGGTTTCCAGCTGCTTGAGCAGGTGATCTGACTGCTGACTAGTGTTCTGCCCACATCAGTCATTACCTGATCCTCTTCCTTGATTCCTTCATTGTCTGCTTGTCATTGAACTTTTTGTGCCTTGCCAATGTCTTGCAGAACCTGGCTGTCGGCTCAGGAGCTGTTGGATCTCTGCCACTGACCTACATCTCCAAGGTAATGTTAGGGTGGTGCTTGGAGAGAATTAATGGATGCTATGCACTGCCCCCTCCTTCCGGCAGTGCTCTGGGGAGGTTAATGACGCGCCTTAGAAGCACCAGCGTCCAGATACTGAGCTAGGCAGGGTGACATTTCTGGGGCAGGAGATTTGGACATCTGCATTGTGTGCTGTGCTGTGGGGTGGGGGGTGGCGAGCAGCAGGTCCACGCTTGTTCTCTGTAGCCTGCTTCCAGGTGAATAGCGTGGTGGGGTGGTCTGCGCGAACCCTCAATGAGTAAACTGAGGCAGAGGAAGCCAGGGCAGATGGAAGAGGAATGTGGCAGCAGCAGGATTGCATTTGTGGCCTTGAATGCTCCATCCTCTGCATCCAGCATGAGGCTGTCCCACCTTTTGCTCCTGCAGCTGGACCCAGACACAGAGCTCCTTGCTCCTCTTGCTGTCTACATGAATCCCGGGTGGGGCAGTACAGGGGGACCCCACCCCTGGGTCGGAGGGAAACTCGCTGACAAACGATCCACATTGTGGCCTGAAGGAAGATTGCTGCAGCCCAGGGCTCGGTTGCAAACTGAAGGGTTGGCTTCTGCCAGGGTTTGTAACCACCAATTGCAAATACACTGGAAAGACTGGAGAAGCATATTGAAAACATTACAGCCTGGCGCAGGAGCAGGAACCCTGTCAGGAGAAACGCTCCTTGAGTGCAGTGCCTGGAGCCCTGGGGGAGATTTGCATGCAAATGACTCTTTGGGGAAAAACCACTGCTATTTCCCTTCAGTTGTCCTAATTGCTGTCATGGAGCATCCATGCTAGGCCACCGTATGTTCAAGGCTTCTGCGGGTCCTCTTGCAGCAAAGCCAGTGCCTGGGGTGGGGGCAGGGAACAGCTGACGAAGGCCCAGCCTCAGAGCTGACCTTTCTTTGGTTAGTTGCTGTATGCAGGCTGCGTTCAGTCGGATACAAGTGGGTTCCTGAGAGCTTGCGCCCCTGGGGAGCAGCTCCTGGTGCAAAGCAGCCCTGGGGGGCTCACACGATTCCTGGCACTCTGACAGGTGCGCGATGCTGTCTGACCTGGCAGGCTGACAGCCTGGTAGCACATAGGGTGGTTCTGTAGCAGTGAGGCTGGCCTGGCCTGCTGCCAGGGAGACTGCCTGTGTGGTACGGTTGATTGCCAGCAGAGGAAAAGGCCACCCCAGCAGCGCAGGAGTCTGCTCGCGGCTGAGGTGGCAGGTGGGAGGAAGCATGGGTATTTCCTGTGGCAGCCCTTTCTGCGGGGCTCTTGTGTGTTTGCATGTGCATGCCTGCATGCATGTGTGTGAGCACGTGCATGCATGAGTGCCACGTCTGCCGTTGCTGCGTTTGCCAGACAAAAAGTCAAACCCCTGTCCCTGCAGGCGCGTGCCTCCTTGGCATGCCTTGGCACTGACCCGCAGCCTGCCTGCGAGGTCTTGGTGCATGCTGTCACTCATACTGGGAGTCTGTGCAAGCAGCACCGCTGCCCCAGAGCATCTCTGCCTCATGCCCCTCAGAGGGGTGCAGCGAGCACGCCTGTTGCAGGGGGTGCAGCCCAGACAGAGAGGCCTGGGAGGAAGAACGGGCCGGTTGGGCCTCTCCCTCCTGCCGGGTTCATTCTTCCCAGGCTCTGGCTGGCCAGATCACTTCGCGGTCTACAAACAGACATACGCAGTAGTAGTCAGTGCCCCTTTTTGAGCAAAGTGGGTGCTGGAGCCTGTGTAACAAGACTTCATTGCAGTGACAATGAAGGCCCAGGACTGCAGGGCTTGGCTCCCTGGCAGAGCTGGAGACCTGGGTTCACACCCTGCTGGTCCTCACCCACGTTCCTTGTGTGCACGTGAGCCTCTTGTGCCACATGTGTTGCTCCCCTGACTGCTGCTCTCTGTTCCTCTTCAGGTCAGCATTGCCACCCTGAAACAGAAACCCAAGACCCCTTTCTGCTTTGGTGAGTAGTGTGCACTGTGAGAGGGGGTTTCAGAGGAAGCCAAGACAAGGAGGGCCTGCTAGGCTCCTGAGCTTCCCGTGGGAATCACAGAGCTTCCCTTGGGAATCATGCTAGGCCTTTGTTACAGCCCTTGAGCCTGGGGTCCTCTGTTTGCTGGGAAGCTGCCTAGGAGGCCTTAAAATCCCCTCCCCATGCAGAAGGGCCAGCACCAAGGTCTGAAGACAGATGAGAGCCAAACTTGGCCCAAGGGCAGTGCCTTTCTGCAAGTGCTGCGGGATGCTGCCTCTTCCGGCCTGCCGGTTGAGCAGCACGGTGCTCTCAAGGCCTGGCTCTGTGCTGCTTGGCCCTGGACAACTTTGGGGAGGCAGGAGCTGCCACAGAGAAACAGGGGTTTCAGCAGTCTTGTGCAATGGCAAATGTCTCAAGTTTCTGCTTGCAGAAATCTTGTGAGAACATTTCCTCTGACCTGACTGGCTAGCACCCAGCAGGCAGCCTGGGCCAAGCAGTCAGGGGGCGGAGGCAAGGGCCCAGGGACCCCCCGGCACAGTGGGTTGGGAGCAGCGCTGCCTCTCCTTTCAGAGGCCTGGTGTCAAGGTGGTGAGTGAGGGTGCTGGCTGCAGCCCCCAGCAGCCCCACAGGACGGTAGAGCTGCTGTCCTGGTTAGATTCTAGGTTACGATATTTCCCGGCTCACAGCACGCACCGGCTCTGTGGTTTTAGCTGGATGTGGTACTCTTCACCTCCCAGCCTGCACTCCCATGTAAGCTGCCCGCTTACAGTTGCACAGCTGCCGTGCTGCACCCAGGGGTGGGCTGGGGGGCTGCGATCCTGTGCCGTCCCCTGCAGAGTCTCCAGGGGAAAGAGCAGGAATGGCCTGGAGAGGAGCTGCTGACAGTCAGCCAGTCCTTATGTAATTAGTGTTACTCATGCAGAGCACTGACTGGGTTCCCTCTCTGCTTTGTTCCCTCTTTTGATAGTTATCAATGCCTTATCTCAGCGTTACTTCTTACAAGCCAGTGATCAAAAAGACCTACAGGACTGGGTGGAGGCTCTGAACCGGGCCAGCAAGATTACAGTAAGTCACAGTGCCATCTCCTCTGTTGCCCCATCCTGCCTGGCTGGTGATGGGACTGTCTGATAAAGCTTGGGGAAGTGGCTTCTTTGCCAGCCCCTCTGCTGCCTCCTCGGCTCCCCTTCCTTCCCGTGCAGCTTGCTCAGCAGAGGTGGCTGGTTCTGCTGACACAGCATGGTGCTGGAGGAGGGTGCGGAGCCGCAGTCTCGGTCACACTTGCTGCCATTCGCGCCGCCTGCCTCGCCTCTCCTCTCCTCTCCTCTCCTCTCCTCTCC
>JAGPOW010001890.1:4947474-4969735 GCA_030014935.1 Caiman crocodilus | reverse complement strand
CCTCTCCTCTCCTCTCCTCTCCTCTCCTCTCCAGGAATTCCCTTTCAGACTTATGGATCTGTCTCTTTCTCTTAGTGCCGAGGCTGTGACTCACAGTCAGGAGCCCAAGGGAGAAGCTGAAGCACTGCTCTGTGCTGGCCGCCACTCCATCCGCCAGCATCCCTTGGGATCACAGGGCGTTCAAGGGTGGGAGGGAGCTCACGCGGTCCCATCTAGCCCAGCCCCCTGCTCGAAGCAGCATCAACCCTGACTAAACCAGCCCAGCTCAGTGTCTGTCCAGCCTGCTCTTGAAAACTTCCAGGGCTGGAGAGTCCATGACTCCTCTGCCTCAATGCCTGCCCACCCTCTGAGGCCAAAGGGTCTTCTGTGAGAGTGGTCAAACACTGAAACGTGCAGATGCCCTGGTCCAGCCTCGTGCTGCACTGTGGCATAGAGCAGTTGCAATGCTTGAGCTCTGGAGTCTCCTCAGCTGCCCTTGGTGCTCAGGGCTGCTCCCACGGCTGTTTCTGTGGTTAGTGGGGGAGTGCACTGCCTGCCAGACGGCTGCTCGGCCAGCTTCGGTGCCTGAAGAAAGAGAAAGCCCCAAGCAAACGGGCTGATCAGAGATTATCAAAGCCTGCAGAGAGGCTTGACAGCCGAACAGGGTCAGGTTTCCAAGTGCATGGCATTACAGCTGGGACCAGGGTCCCCAAGTGCTCCATGCCTGGTACTTCCCAGAGCAGGCAGTGGTGAGAGCAGGGTGCTGCATTAGCCTGAAGATGGGCCTTCAAATAGAGGGGGTTCCCTGTGGCTTTGCACCCTTTCCCCATACTCGGATCTCAAGAGACCTTCATGTTTGTTTGCAGACATTAGACAAATAAGTGCACTTCCCCATGTGCCCCGGCGCAGCTGCTGTGCACGAGAGGCATGAAGCCCTTGGGAAAAGTGACTTCTGCTGGAGCTAGCCAGATCCATGGGTGTTCTGGTGCTGCTGTGCTAATGTAATTACTGCAGCCTAGGCTCTGTGTGCAGCTGAGTTTTTGCTGCTGCTGTCAAAGGATTCCTTTCTTATGCTTCAATCATTTGCCTATTCAAGTTTTATCCCTTCCTGGAACATCGGGCCTCATGTGATGAGATGCAGCAAATACTTTGACTCATGGGATTTGTCAGGGGTGTGGATTGTGACTGGACTTAAAGGGGGCATGCCTCTGTGTTTTCCTCTGCAGTGTATTCACACTGCTGGCCCAATGACTTCTGTTTTGCATTCTCCTTGGCTGTTTAATGTTCCTGACCATGAGACGTTGCCTCTCCCTGGCTCTTTGATGTTGCTAATTGCTTAAGTACAGAAGCAGACCAGAGTGATGGAGCCACTGGTGTGCAGCAGATCCAGCCCTCGGCTGGACAAGCTGGGTGGTAGAGTGCCTGCCTTGAGGCATGATGTGGAAGAGCCACATTGATCTATGGAAGAAGTCAGATGATTTAAAAAGGGCGAGTTGTGGGATTCTGCCTGCTTACTGCTGACAGCGCTCGGTGGATGCCGCTCTCTTGGCGGGTACTGTAAATTATGCATTGAGAGGAGGCGTGTTGCGCAGGCCATGCTTTGATCCCTATCAAAGACCGTTTTGCTTCAGTTCTGCAACAGTCCCGGTGGGTGCTGCGTGCCCTGCCTTCTCAATGCGCCAGCGCTGTACCTGTCCCCAGGCCTCCCCTGCCTTAGCGTTGGCTGCTGAATGCTACCTTTGCCTTCCTGTGTCTGCAGACAAACTGAGGCTGACACTGTGGGGACCTGCCCACGCAGTCAGGGGTGAGCTGCCTGTTCTTGCCTGCCACTGCTTGTACCTGCCATTCACTTCCTGGGCAAGATCTGCCATAGGGAGATCTTTTGCTTTTCAGGAGCCCTGAATGTGTGGCCCTTGTCACAGAGGTGCTTGGGGCATAGGACAGCGTGTAATGCTGCAGTAGATTCTGAGAAACACCAAAGGAGCTATGGGGAGATGCTGGGTTTCAGTAGGGCTAGGGCTGCTAGCAGCCTTTTGCTTCTGAAGCACTCCAGCTTGACGTGCGTGCTGCCAGGGCGAGGGGTTCTCTTTGATGTGGTGTGGGTGCCAGCTTACCAGAGTACTTGTTCTGCGCTTCACACTTGCAACAGGTTGTTGCTGAGTAAGCAGGGCCTGCTGGCAGGACAGGAGGGGTGGGCTGGCAGCGAGGACGTGACTGGGTTTTGAGATCCCGGGTGCCGCTCGGTGCTCGTTGCGTGCATGGAGGAGTGCCTGGAGGGGGACCAGAGCACGGCCCCACCTCGCAGGGGCGTGATGGCAATGCCCTGCAAGCTGCAGCAATGGAGGCAGTCAGGCTAGCTAGGCTCTGGTGAGGGACATGGTTCACTGTGACCGCAGTGTCGGGACTGTGACCTGAGCTTGCTCCAGACTAGCCCCTGTGAGCAGGAGTCCTTGCAGAGGTTCAGGTCCCCTCCCCTGACAGTCTCTTGAAGCATGTGTTGTGCAACCATTTCCTCTGCCTTGGCTGCCTCTGGCGCTAACATGCACGAGCTTCTGGCCCGTGGCCTCCCACAGCGGGGGAGGAGGTGCAAACAGATGATGTCCTTCCCGCAGCACTGTTCTGGGCAGCCATGTGTCATGCCCATCCGTGCAGTGGTCTGGCACATGTGGTCCTGACCATGCCACACTGCCCAGGTGCGTGCTGCAGAGCACGGCGCTGGGCCTGGGCTGCTGTGGGAACTTGCTGGCTGGTGGCTTTGCTCTGTCTTTCGCAGCTGCTGCACTGTTTCTGAAACAGGAAGCAATGGTGTCTTAACATGCTCATGTTTCCTGTTCCCCTACCCCAGGGGCTGGCTGCATTACCACTTGGTTAGCTAAGCCTGGCTGTGGAGAGCTGCTTGGATTGCTCTGAAGCTTCACTTGGGAAAATATGCTTGCAAAGAGGGGAAGTACCTGCTGTTGTGCTGTTTCATGCTGGAGATGCATTCAGGACTTGGCAGTTGACCAACTGGATCTTGCCGGAGAGCCCTGACCCCTTCCCTTCCCTGCTCCAGCTTTCCTTGCACTCAGCTTGAGTGAGCTGAGTTGGACCAGTCCCACCTCTACTGCACACAGGTCTTTCACAGTGGGGCTTATTTCACATTGCTACAGCCTGTTCCCCAGGGACTGAAGCTGGGTCTCAGCCAAAGTACTGGTGGACCAAGCACCTGACTGAAACTGTTTGAAATGGCCTCTAGTGCACCTCTGGATGTCAGGAGTCCATCTCCAGAGCCTCTGTGAGATGCTGTGTTTGCAGCTACGTGCGGCTTCTCAGTGTTGTTACCTGGCCTCAGACAGAAGCAAGCAGACCAACAGCACCCAGCGCTTCCCCAGGTCTCGACAGGTTCAGGTCCACATATGAGCTTTGTCCGGGCCCACCAGGTCCACGTGCCAAATGTACGTTGTGCAGCGGGGAAATGGGAAACCAAGAGAGGTGCGAGTTGTCTCGCCCAGGGCAGAGAGGGCATTGGTGCGGAGCCAGGATTAGTGCTTTGGTGGGTCAGGTGCCCTGCTAGAGGCAATGGAGAGATGCTGAAATTGGGCCAGGGCAGGGGTGCAGGGGACTTCTGCGCCAGCTGTCACATTGCTCCAGGATAGCAGCGTCTTCCCCCTTCGCACGTGCAGTGTGTGGCATGAGTGGACCCCTGTCCCATAGCTGCATGTAGTGTGTGGCAAATGCTGGGGAAGCTGGATGCAACTGGCAGTGCCGCTGCAGCAAGTGGAGCGAAGGTGAGGGCTGCAGGCAAGACCCTGGCTGGCTGAGCAGCCTCCGTGCAAGGCAGGTGAACTCCTGAGCCTGGGGAAATGAGGGCAGTTTTCTTGCTGAGCAGGAGGCTGCCAGTCAGCCCTGTGTAGCATGGGCATAAAACACACCTCACCTCCAAAGGAAACAGCTGCGCGCAGGGCAGTGGGAGTGAGGCCGCCTGGCTTTGGTCCCTGCCAAAGATGACTCTTGATGACCCAGTTTCACCAGCACTGCTCTGGAGAGGCGTCTCTGGGCAGGCAGCGCCTGGGTGGCTCAGTGGCTCCACCCTGGCCTCATGCTGTGCCATGGAGGTGAACACCTGGTTGCACCGGGAAGAGCAGGCTGTGATCACATGGGGACGGTTGTACCACACCCACCGTTCAGCTTGGTGCAAGGAGGGAGGGTCCTTGCACGTCCCCCTGGGAAGGGCAGCTGGGTGGGACGAGGGAGACCCCCTATGTAGGGGTTGAGCCATTAGTGACACAGAGACGTGCTCGGAGCAGGAGCCAGCAGCGACGCAGACACATCCCGGATCCCTGGGCACTTGCAGGCAGCTGCAGGCAGCAAAGTGCCCCAGAACCAGCAAGGCTTGTGGCAGAGCTCTGTGCCCCTCCGTGCCACCCTGCTTTCCCAGGCACTGGCATTGCCTGCAGTCCCTCCAGCCTCGTCCTGGCTGTCAGTGTCAAAGCATTTGGGACATGCCTGGGACGCGTAGCAGGGAGCCAGCAGCTGCATTGCATGGAGCCAGCAGCATCAGCGTCTGCGTGCTGCAGTGTAGCTTAGTTAGACTGACAAAAGCTGTTCGTGACGGGTGGTGGTAATGGGAGTGAGGGCAATGAAAGGAGTGAGCAGTGTGCATTCCTTGCGCTGCAGAGGCAACTTGCAGACTCATGTGAGGTGATGCCTAATTATCCACCTGCTCTGCTCTCTCTGCACCCGCTGCTCCTGCCAGCGGCCTGGGAGGCGGCCGCGCCCTGATACAAGGAGTCTCGCCCCTTGGCTTTGAAAGGGATGCTGCTGCCGCTGCTGTGTTTAAGCAGGAGGGTGGAAAGAACGGTGTCCCAGATTCAGGCTGGAAACCTGCCTGGGCCCTTCCACTCCTTGGGGAAGGCGTGGTGCATGGCTAGATGTGTCTCAACCACCTCTTCCTTTTATAGGTACCAAAGGGGGGGAACTCACCCCCCGCCACAGAGATTACCAAGCCCCCCGTTGTTCCCCAGGCCCAGGAGAAGAAGCCGCAGGTGGCCTACAAGACTGAGATCATCGGGGGGGTAGTTGTGCACACCCCCATCTCCATCAACCAGGTGAGCTGGGCGTGCTTGCGTTGCCTTGGGAGAGGACAGCCAGGGCCTGGCAGAAATGCCACATGCATTGTGGCGCAGTTGGAGACTGGTCAGGGGCACACAGTGTCACTGGAGTGTGCCCTGCTTCGAGAGGGGAGTGGGACCCATCCACATAGGTCACTTCCATGGGGGCTCATCTTGCAGTCTCAGGAGTGGTGGGTAACTGTGGCAAGAGATGAGGCCATGCCCAGCAGCACGCCCCCTGCTCTGCGCGCATGGGGATGAAATTCCTGTTGCTCTCTGGGCTTCTGCGCCCCAGCTTGGAGGAGGTTCCCCTCTGCACTCATGGGCCTGTCCAGGCCAGGACCTGGGCCCTGAATGGGTGTGATTAGCATCGTGGAGGGATCAGCAGAGTGAGATGCAGGGGTCAGGCTGCTTGGCCAGGCAAGGCACAGGTGAGCAGGGAGTGCCGATTCCCCCTTGTGGACGGACGCGGCGGCCAGAGGGAAGCCTGGCAATGCTGGGACCTAGCCAGGAAACATGGCCTTTTCTGTGGGATAGGCAGCTTTCACCCAGCCTCTTGCTTTCTGAAACCACTGCAGCAAACTCAGCAGCTCAGCACTGGTCTGTGGCTGTCATGCACTGCAGTAGGGCCAGCCCCCTGCATCTACCAGGGGTGGAAAACCTCAGCTGCTGCTGCTGCTTGGAAGTGACTTTGAGCCCCGAGGGTCCCGAGCAGCTCGGAGTGTCCACGTAACCCAGGTGTTCAGGCATGCCGCCTCGTAACCCACCTCACATGTTACTCCAGTGCAGCCTGTGGGCAGACCCACTGCTGCTAGTGTCCTGCAGGGGCTGCAGACCTCCTGCCAGGGCAGGCCCGGGGAAATCTGGGCAGCCAGCCCAGAGGCTGACGAGGCCAGACTCTGCCCCAAGGGATTTGGCACTTGCAGAAAGCCCCTTCCCTCTTTGAAAGGGCCGGATGTGCCTGTCCTGAGCCTGTTCCACAGAGAGAGGTGGGTCTCCAAGCTTGCTGGAAATTCACCTGTCTCAGCACCTGGACCCTAGGGTGGACAGCAGTCTACAAGTGCTCCTAGGCCGGGTCCAGCAGAGAGGTGGAAGCAGAAAGCCTGCCGCTGGCAGCATCTCCTGCAGTCTCATGAGCTCTGGCCAGCGCAGCGGTGCCTTGCACTGAGTACGGGTGGTAGGCACTGCACCAGGGGACACAGCCAGCAGGTCTGAGACCTACCCCTTCCTCTGCTTGCAGCATGTTGCGCACATGCCTTGGCATGCTCTGGGACCAACTAATAATGTTATGTGCCTTGAATTGGGTGCGAGTCCTTGCAGGGTGCTGGTTGTGCCAGCTGTCAGGGCAGTATGGGCGCATGGTGGTAAATGGGGGTGGCACTTCCAGCCCTGGAGGGTGATGGCCAGGGGTGGCTGCTGTGTGTGGTTGCCTCTTTCCAGCGCAGTGCCTGATGTCCTTGCTGGGTGTGTCTCAGACTGCAGTTGCCTTGACATTTAGGTGTTAGTTCTGGGTGAGAAGCAAGGAGGCTGTCAGCCTTCCTGGAAGTTAGCTGTGTCTGGGGACATGCCATTGGCTTGCTGCCACTACGGGTGAAGAGAGTTTGCACTTTCAGTTCAGGAAATCAGGTCTGGGCCTGCGAAACCTTCCGACTGGGGTTAAAAATAGCTGCAGCCAGCTGCACATGGCACTGCTTGGAGGGCAAGGGGCTCTGCTCCAGGTGCCAGGTGACTCCAGGGGCTGAGGAAGTGCGTGCAGATCTGCCAGCTTCCACAGCCTTCCTGCCCCAGGCTGCAGCCCCTGCCACTGCCCTGCCCACCCCAGCTGAGCCGGGTTGCCCTAAGCTGGGGCTCCCTGCTGCAGCGGCATGATATTTGGTGGGGATGCACATGTGCAACCATTGGCATTTCCCTCTTCTGGTGTCCTGAGAACCTGCCGTGGGGCAAATTCCAGCTGCTCGCAGTCTCAGACTAAAAATAGCTTGCAGAAATAGGGCGTTGCAGTGTTCTCCCTGGCAGGTGTTCGCCCTTCCCTGGCTTGACGTGCGTAGCGCCCATTGACTGTATGGCTGGGGCACATCCTGGTCCAGTTCATCTGGTATCCTGTCTCCAGCACCAGTGGCCGTCAAGGGAAGTGGTGCTGTAGACCCTGCTGCGGGTGAGCTGCTTGTGCAAGGAGTTTCTCCCTGACACTTGTGTGTGGCAGGCTGCCTGCGTCCCCGCACCAGGCCCTGGGGAGGGCCGGCTGCCTCGGAGCCTGTGGGGCAAAGGTGCCGGAGAAGCACCGAATGCTAGGCCTGCTTTCTGCGTGGGCTTTAGTGTGGGTGTCTCATTCCCTCTGTCTCTGAGGGCACAGACCCTCTCGACCTGGGCCTCTGCAGCCAGACAGAAGCTAGTGAGTAGCATGGTGCGAATGGCTGACCTGCTCTGAGCTGGGCAGGTGCCTCCCCAGTACAGGAGCCGGTGCCAGCCTGAGAACGAGGGTCTCCCACTGCTCTCCCGGGCTGGGCATGCTCGTCAGCTGGCACCACTTCCCGGTGAACCCAGGTGCTAGTGGTGCATGTATCCATGCGGGGGCAGGCCTGCACATGCCTGGCGGTAGGTTTGGCCACTGTCCAGGCTGTGGGCCTGGCGAGAGCTGCCCAGCAGGCAGCAGAGCGGCTGAACTCATGCCTCCATTCCTGACTGCACTTTGCCTTCTGGCCCTGCCTGACTATGCCTGGGATTTGATCTCTTCCTCCTGTGCGTTTTCTGTGGGTCTTTCTGCAGGCGCTGGGCAACCCCGTGGTGAAAACCTAATGCCTGCTAGGAAAGACCCGAGCCTGCCTCCTGGCTCTGCTTTCCTTGGTTCCTTCTTTCATCCCTGGGGCGGCTGACCAGCTGTTTCCCCTCTGCCAGTGCTGACCCACAGCTGCACCAGGGCGTGCAGGGGAGCCTGCTGCCTTGGCAAGCAGGGCAGCAGAGCTGGGCTCTTATGGGCATGCTGGGTACCGGCCCTTTGTCAGCCGGGAGCTGGGCTCATTGCCTCCCACAAGCAAGCGAGCAGTGGTACAACTGGCACGCAGCCATGGGATCCCTGTGCAGTGCATAAATGTAGCTCAGGGGACAGGCTTCTGCTTCAGTAGAAGTCTCCGTAGGCTGCAGGCAGTGCCACAGAAGTGCAAGCCGCGGGGGCGGCCACCACATTGGCCCGGTCAGCCTCGGCACGGGGGGGGGAGGTGTATTTGGATGTGGAAAAATCAAGGTCCCATCTGGAGGAGGTGCGAAGGTGCAGAGCGGAGGGCGCGCAGCAGCAGGGACAGGGGTTGGTTAACCACACCGGTAGTCTTTGCAAGCACGAATGCCTTATAAGGAGAGCTTGAGCCTTGGGAGCGGATGGGCAGGAGCCAGGGGCGGCTGCCGTGACAGTTCACAAACCTCAGGCCAGGCGCTGCCACGCTGGGAGAAGAGCCAGGCACGGGTGAGCGGCAGGCAGCTCGTCTCCACCCCTGTCGCTGAGAGCAGGGCTGCTTGCGGCGCAGGTGCCATTGAGCTCTGGCAGATGATGGCGTGGGATGTCTGGCCAATTCAGCCATGATTCCCCGCAGCCTGTTAGGTCCCTCTGGCCACCTCTTTGCCCATCAGGGAGAGAAGCGCTGCCTTGTGTACTGGCCCCAGTGCCCTGCAGCCAGCTGGGGCGGGTACACTGCTGTGGGCAGCGAGAGCTTGTCCTGAGACAGGCCTGGGGGCTGTGAGCCCAAGCTAGACTCCTGTTACACTCGCCAAACAGGTTCCTGGGGTCACCGCTAGACTGAGCCCCATGGAGAATGGCCCTGCCTGCGCAGCCCAGAGTGCAACCTGGCTTGGGGGAGCTGGGTGGTAGCCTGCTGTGGGCAGCGAGTGGCTCCCCTTGCCAGTGGGTGCCCCACACACAGGGTAGGTTTGCAACTCACCCTGTCCTTTCTTCCTGCTCAGAATGGAGGGGACGGAGCCGAGGGCAGCGACCCAACTGGGCATCATCTCCTGAGACGCTCCCAGAGCTACATTCCCCCCTCCGGCGCCAAGCCGTCCACAGGACCCCCATCCCTAAAGAGTGGCTACTGCGTGAAGCAGGGGAACGTGGTGAGTGCCCGCTCTGTCCTGCCAGCTGCCTGGAGTGCAGACGCAGGTACTGTGGCTGTCTGCCAAGTGCCCTCTGCCCTGCCGCAAGGGAGGCGTCTGCCACACTGTGCCCTTGTACCGCCTCGTGAGCTGCTTCTGCTCAGGAGTGGCCCAGTGGGCCCGGGGCATTGTGCAGCCTGCCTGCTACCTCATGCACCCGGCCCAGGGTCGCACGCTCGCTCTGTCCAGGGAAGCCATGAGCCCAGGTGCTCAAGACCCGCTTGTATCCCGGAGCGGAGGGAGGTGGCTGGATGCCCATGGCTGAGGTGTCATGGCCTGTCCCCTCCCTTTTCCAGAGGAAGAGTTGGAAGCGCCGGTACTTCGTCCTGGATGAGTTTTCCATCAGCTACTTCAAGTGCGAGCAGGTAAGCAGCCTCCCTGGCTCCCGTCCAGATCCACCACCACTTGAGCATTGTGTAAATGTTCCCCCAGGGCGGCCATGGGCGAAAAGAGACCCGAGTGCTGCTGGCACCTGGGACAGGTGCTTCAGCCCGTGGTTGGGCCTGGCCCCGTAGGTGCTGGTGGTTGGTGCTGGGGGACGTGGGATGGAGCAGCCTTTAGGGACACGGGGATGGGTGGGCACTCACTCCCGTGCCCACCCCGAGAGCTGCGGCAAGGGAAGCTTCCTGGGCGATGGCCGCATATACATGCTGCTGGGAGCTTGGGCCCCATGGTGGCTCCGGTGCTGCTGCAGCACCAAACCCATTTACTCCCCCTCTCTGGCTTCCCCAGGACAAGGAGCCTGTGCGTTCGATCCTACTGAAGGATGTCCTCAAGACCCATGAGTGCCTGGTCAAATCGGGGTAAGGCTGCAATCTCTTCTGCTGGACAGGGCTGTGCCGGGGACCTGGCGTGATACTACCCACCAGTAAATGGGCTGGAGGGACGTGCCATGCTGTGCCCTGCTCCTAGGAGAGGAACAGTGTCTTGCTGCCCCAAATGCCCCCCACGTAGCATCCCAAAGATGAGGCATGGCCCTTGGCTTCCTGTCCTGAGCCGCTCTTGTTGTGTGCTGTGGCAGAGACGTCTCATGTCAGTGCAGCTGGAGGTGCGCAGGCTGAAGAGAGGATGGAGAAGGGCTCTGGGCTCTGCCACAGGTTGCCTGTGTGACCGGGGGCAAGTCCCTTTACCCCCTGCATCAGTTCTCCCTTTGTAAATCAGGATGGACATATCTTGCTGCTTTTGGGGACCCAATATGTAGGTGACGTGGCTCCAGCTCATAGCCTGTGCCTGGTCCGCTGCTCTGGCATCCTCCTGAGCGTGAGCACCCTGTGGATGCGAGCTGTCCTTTCTATGGGAGCCTTGGGAGTTGCGGGGGTCTGGGACACACCCCTCAAGGCCCTTTCTGGGAATGCACTGTATGCCCACTGGCCAGGCTGTGGCTGCTCCTGTGTGCATTTCTCTTGCTCCATGCAAAATCCTTGAGTGTTTTGCCAGGCAGACCTGTTGGGAAGCCATTCCTGGGGCAAGGCGTTCAGCCAGCAGCAGCACTGCTTGTGGCTGGGAGCCGGTGGAGGGTCAGGCTTCCCCGCTGCTACCTGCTTCTCCTCCACTTGCACGTTCCCTGCTCGGGGCCAGAGCCTTCCTTCCTGGTTTGAGTTGCGCTGCCTCTCACTGGAATTCCCCACTTGTCACATTCATGGCATCCCCTAAGTCACAGGATTTCTAGCCTGTCCCCTGCGGTTCCCAGGGCTGGTTTGTGGCTAGGACCTTTCCAGCGGCAGGGGTGTCTTTCCAGCAGTCGCCTGCTCAGGTTTCCCCTCTGTATGCTCTTCCAGCTCAGACCTGGGTGCAGGCGCAGGCCGGGAGGCCCAGGCTGGGTCCTAGACTCCCTGCCTTGCCAAGGGAGTGGGGTAGATGAAAACTGTGCTCAGCATAGATGGAGAGAGACAGCTCAGCATGCCCAGAAGGAGCCAACAAGGAGTGTGCACTGTGCCTGGGTGCGTGGATGAGAGCGCTGTGGAGGTGCAGCCCATGATAAGCAGAAGCAGAGTGTGAAGATGCCTGCAGGACGGGCTGTCTTCCACTCCCATAGTGGAGCAAGTGGCTGCTGAAGGTGGACAATGAGGCAGGTGATGCAGTGGTGGAAAATGAGGGCAGGTCACTTCTCCCCTTCTGACCTCTGGGGGAGCAGGGGTTGGCCGGCCTCTGACCCCTGCCTGCCCAGCCATGGGAGCTGACAGTAGCATGCCCAAAGGAGCTCAGGGTCAGGCTGCATGAGCGTCACCTGTGCTGGTGTGGAGAGGATGCAGTGAGCAGAGGCTGGGCTGCTGGCTTGGCTTTTTCTGCATTGGCCTGAGAAGCTTGCGCTTTGCCCTTTCCTAAAGCCAGCACGATCCTGGGTTTCCATCAGGAGAGAGTACTGCTAGAGAAGGATTGCACTGGCACTGGGTGCCACAGAGCAGCCTCTACCCCTCGTGGGCTGGAGAAGCTGCCCCAAAAGCCCAGTGGTGCGTGGAGCTCTGTACTCCTGGCTGGGGCAAGTCACTTGGCCCTCCTGTCCCCTCTCTCAGCCTCTGTGGCCCAGTTCCTAGCATGGGCCCCATCTGTGATCCCTGCAGGATTTGGGGCTTTGTAGCCCAGCTGGCTCAGGCCCTGGGCTAGCACCAATGCCAGCAGGGCTCCCAGGGCTGAGGTACACCCTCCCCCAGGCTGGTATGCCCCCAGTGGTTCAGGGACAGGGTTGTGGAAGCCAAGAGATGCAGATGCTTGGCAGAAACCAACAGAAACCATTGCCTTTGTGGGCGGCATCGGGAATGCAGACACAGCGGGAAAGCACCCACTGAGCTTCCCGGCTCATGCTCATTGTGGGGCTTGTGAGGTCTAGCCCTGAGTCAGAGCCCCATCAGGAGCCCAGGCCCTCTGTGCATGGCTTCTGCAAGCCAGGGAGTCTCTCTCTTGTCCTTTCATGCCAGGTCCCTCTTGTACAACGGAAACCCTTGCTGCAAAAGGAGGCAGCCTCTTCCTCTCTCCTGCCCCAGCTTCCTGTGTGTGTGGGGCCCTCTTCCCAGTTCCTCCAGTCTCTCGGGCTTTTTTAGCCTAAGGACATTTGATCTTGGTTCTGCTTTGGGGGAAAGTCCAGTCCCTCAAGCTCTGCTGTCTTCTGGGAGGTTGGGCAGAGCTGGCTGCCTCTAGGATACTGTCCCCCCTGTCCCCTGCAATCTATTCAGGTGCTTAACAATTGGCAATTCACAGGCGGGCTGTTCCCATTCTTCTCTGCCGAAGGGGCATGAGGCAGTACACAGGCCAGGGCTGTTGTGAGACCTGGGGATGAAGGTGGCAAAATCAACTTGATGTGAAGCTGGCCACGGATTCCCCGAGGGCAGCACATGGGCTTGAGTGGAACTGGCTGCGTGTGCATTAAAGCTCAGATCAGACCCAAATGAGGGCGTGTGTTTGTGAATAGAGCCCCAAATAGCAGGCAAGATGCTGTTGTGACCCCAGGTCGTGCAGATTCTTGCAGCTGAGAATGTCAGACCTTTCATTAACCAAATGCTTCCCAGCCCAGCGTGACAATCACTTGAGTGACCGAGAATCAGGTCAGGCTTTACAGTACTCTTATGCCGAAAGGACTTGATGAGTAAGAGCAGGTCTGCGTGTTATCAGCATGAGTAGGACATGTTGTAAGCATGTTGGTGGGTGTTTGAAGGTGGTAAGCCATGATTATAAGCAGCCTGTTGGCCTCCTGATTAGCCGCTTCTTTAAAAATCCAGGTGTGGATTTATTAATCCATTATAAGGTTGTTGGTTTTTTTAATGGAGCCCTAATGCAGAGTGGGACTGGGAATGAACGGTCTTTTTGGCAGCAGCATGTGTGTGTCTGTATGAGGGCTATGGGAATTACAGCGTACATGTAACTGAAGCTGGATGATGTTTCGTGCAGAATGGGAGTCACGCACTCTTCAAATTAATGCTGATTAGATCCCAGGTCTGCCTTGACCAGTGGTTTCTTCACATGGGCAGGGAGAAGAAGTGGTTCTGTAGGCTACAGGGTGAATTGTGGATGACCGCTCTCTCTTGTCCTAGGGACCTTCTAATGCGGGACAACCTCTTTGAGATCATAACAAGCAACAGGACGTTCTACATCCAGGTAAGAGGGCAAAGGAAGGGGACTTGAATGCACGATGTCTCTGGGAATAAACTCCTGGTAGGGGCCACGGTTCACATCAAGTCTTCTTGTCTAGGCCACAAATTTAGTTTTTGACAGTTGGTGTGAGTCACGTTCATCTAAATAGGGTGTTCCCCAGGAGCCTCTCAAGCAGACCATGCAAGCAGGTGAGCCTGCATGCAGCCTGCCCGGCCTCGTGCTCTGCAGGGCAGGAGGTGGAAAGAACGGCTGGGCAGTTTCACTTCTGCAATTCAGCTTATTTATAATTGCAGCTATTTGTTTGGACTGGAGAAGACACATAGAGATGATCCCCCTTCCCCCAGTGGCGACAAAGGAATGCAGAGCGCACAGTGACAGTCACACTCCGCATTTCTTGTCCTGAACCGTGCTGCCAGCGTTCCTGCCCCCTGCAGCTCCTTGGGGCTGTCAGTCCCTCCCAGACCCAGTGGTAGCAAGCTGAGGGGGGACAGTGAGGCCAGGCAGGCCTGGATCAGTCACTTGCTACTCGTTTTGCAGGGCAAGTAAGTTTAAAAAAAAAAAAGGATGCTGATGAGTTAGCTGGGGTCTGGCTGCAGTGACATGACTTCCTGTCTTCAGAGCAGCGTGCAGAGACTCAGATGAGGCCTTCTTTAAGTACTCAGCTGGTGACTTTGCAGCCTGAGAGGCTGTTGGCCAGATCCATCATTGTCCTGTGCCTTGTGCAGTTGCTTACACCTGTGCGGCGTGCTGCCCTGCTGGCTGGGTGGCTTGCCACAGTGTCCCTGTCTAGAGGAAGCACCTGGGAAGCATCTAGGCATTGAATCCATTTGGCAGGGGAATTGCAAAATGGAGAGTGATGGCAGCTAACCGATGGACAGGGAGTTTCAGGTGGTGGGGGGCTCTTGTAACACAGCCCATGCAAAGCAGTGACAGCTGCACTCCCCACCAGGCAGTTCCTGCCATCCTTCGTTGCACTGCAGCAGTCCCCAGTGAGCCGTGAGCCTGGAGCGCAAGCTAACAGCACCTGTCGACTCCACCTAGAGCCCCTCCACTGTGGACGGGACTCCACACTCAGGCAGGCAGCTCTCTTGCAAAGAAACATACTCCCCAGCTAGTTTTCACTGGATGGCCTCTCCTGCCATGCGGGTCTGTAGGGGATTTGTGAGGCCAAGAGGCAATCGTTCGTGGAGCTTGCCAAGCAGAGGCGTAGGCTTCTCCCAAGCCTGCTTCTCACTGCAACGAATCCCTTGGCAGACTGGGAAAGCTGAGCAACTCGGCCACATAGGCCAGACGCACCCTCTCCAGTCTTGTTCACGTGGGGAACTGGCACAGCTCAGCTGCCGGCCCTGTAGTCCACCCACTGTGCTGTGGAAGCAGAGGCATGACGCTGAAGTAAAAGCCACGTTGATTCTGGAAGAGTGTCTGCCTGACAGCTATTGCAGAATAACTGTGTGTGTGGTCGGCCAGCACTGGAGAAATTGTGTCAGTCAGGTTCTTTGTGTGAGCAATGGCAGGGGTGCAGGAAGAAGCTGCTGGTGGGAGCTCTCCGGGTGGCTTGCTGCCAGAGCTTGTGGCTGCCTGGATCAGAGCAGAGGGGAGTATAAAAGGGAGGTCTCAAGCCCCAGCATCCCGAGAGGGACCATGGTGAAGCAGGTGCTCTCCGTGGCTTGTTGCTCAGCCTCTTCGGCGTGCGTGAGCCACGTTTTCCATCCTGGACTTCTGCATGCTGGTGTCCAAATCCCATCTGCATCCCGCTGTGGTCGCAGCTGCGCTGGCACCTGATGGTCTGGGGCTGGGCCTGCGCAGCTCCCGCCTGCCTGGGCCTGGCACTCTGTAGTGCCACAGGCTTGGGATGAGTCACATCCCTGGGAAGAGCGCAGGCTGATCTCAGGCCCTGCTGGGACCTGTGCCAGCACAGCGCTGGGCAGGGGCTTTTTGCAGCCCCAGAGTGCAGCGTGTATTTGGGTCTGGGAAGCTGCTGGACTGCTGAGCCTCTCCTCCGGATGGCAGCCTTGGACTGCGCTTGTGTGCGGGTTCAGGACTGCTCTGGTAGGGCTGCATCCACGCATTCCCAGAGAGCAGCCAAGCACCTGCTACCTCCACAGCTCTGGCCAGTCCCCTGCAGCAGGTACTGAGGCTTCTGGGGTCAGTAGTGCCCCGCCATGCAGCTCTCTCCCCTGAGCTGGAGGGGACTTGCTGCCATCCAGTGGTATAGAAGGAAACAGCCCAGGAGAAGCTGAGATCCTGGAGCCAGCTTGGAGCCAATTTTCCTCTGGGCTCAGGGATTGTTCAGGTAGCTGCTGCCCCCTGCTAGAGCGGGCTTGTTGTGTTGGGTGGCAATGCCTCACCTGCCAGGGAGTGCCTGAGGAGGGGCTGGCAATGTGCTGCTTGGTGTGCATAGCTGAGAGGCAGGCCCACAGGGACTAGCTGACCCCCAGGGTGCAGTGATGCTTCATTGAATGTAGAACCTCTGGTAGTGTCCGTGACAGTCCCGAAATGATACGAGAGGCAAGCATTTCTTAGTGTGATCTCTTATCGGACCAACTCTGTAGTATATTTGAGTCCTGTCTGATGGTCAGGAGGGATAAAAATGATCCGTGGCACAGAAATGGGCAGCCACGTGAGGTCACAGGGTACGTGACCGCATAAAACCCTCCATCTGCTGTGAGTGTCAGTGTCCAGATCCCCCCCCGCCGACCTTCCCATTGAATGCAGTGGAGCTGCACTCAGTGACTTGTGAAATTCAAGCAGAGGTCTCATTTCTGGCCGCCATGTTTTGCAGGCAGACAGCCCTGAGGACATGCACAGCTGGATTAAAGCCATCACAGGGGCCCTGCAGGCCCTGAAGATCCGGCCCAGGGTAAGACATACCTTTTCTGCTTTGCATGTAGTGTCAATTCAGGAGAGACAGCTTTTGAGCTGATGTGATTTATAGAGCGGCTTATGCAAATGTTCAGAAAATTTGCTTCTTTCTTGGATGTGGCTTTGGTGCCTCTGCAAATGTCTGTCTCCCATCTGGAGAAGGGGTGTAGAAAGAAAGTAGCATTAGATGCCCTTGCCTGGTGGGACAGGGGGGAGCTCCACTCTTCTATCAGCTGCCTGGGCAGAAGAGTCCACAAGAGCAAAGGGCATAACTTACTTCGTGTCCTTTTAACTGCTTCAAAGCTGCAGGCCTGTAAAGAGCATACGTCCCATTCTCAAAGGGCTCGGGGGCAGTGTCCAGAGGAATTAAAACCCCTCTTTGTGTCTTGGCAGGAAACGTCTTTCGTGAGGTCCATTTCCATGAACAGACACGGGGGCTCCAATCATTCCAGCTCCTCGACTGCCTCCCTTTCCCAGTCGAGGCAGCCAGGCGAGGAGAGGAGAGCCCTCTGCAAAGGCCCTTCCACATCCTCCTGGCAGCCTTGGACGCCAGTGCCACAGCCGGAAGGGAAGCAGCCCACGATAGAAGAGGCACCTGGGCAGCTGAGAGACTCGGTGTTTGTGCCAGCGTTTACCGAGCGTGACACGAGCACCAGGCAAGGGAAGCGTGTGCGGCACAAGTCCGAACCCCAGCACCTCAAAGAGAAGCCGTTTACCTTCAACCTGGACGATGAGAACATCCGGACCTCCGATGTGTAGCCATGCATGGTACGAAGCTGGTGCACCATGCCCCTGTCCTACCCGGCGTTTGGAAAAGACGAGGCACTCTCGGTACAAGTTCAGTGCAAAGACACTTTGCTTCCCCTGCAGCCGTGCAGGGCGGTCTCAGCGGTGCAGCGCCCCTTGGCCTGTGTAACCTTGCCCTGCCGTGCACTCAAAAAGCGTGCAAAAATGCATGCACCCAAAATGCGTCTGAGGCAGGCGGAAAGAGCCGGTGTCCTCGGTGCTTGTGCTGGTCGGCGTGTCCAGAGCACCGAGCCTCTTCTGTCCCTGGTTCCATGCTGCTGGGTTCACCCTGATGAATTCGGCCTTTATTCTCCAACTTTATTATCAGTCTCTTGTCGGCTGTACATGGGAGAGGAACAGAAAGAAAGCCCTGGTCAGACCCGAGTTCCTCTCCATTCTAGCACCTGCTCTCTGCTGCTGTGACGTGGGAGACCGGGCAAGATGGATGTATAGTGTGACGCAGGAAATGGCAATGCTTGTGTTCCCATACAAGAGTTAGTCTGGCCCACATCCTCGGTGACTGCGCTCTCCCCAGGGGGAGGAGAGACCAGCATTCCTGATAGCTCCCATTTTCTTCCCCGCTGAAACCTCATCTTTAATGTCCCAAATTCCTTCTCTGGTCTCTTCCCCTTCATGGCAGACAGGGGGATCAAGGTAGTTGATGAAGGAAGAGAGGGGGAGCTGCTGGCAGTAACAGAAATGCCTGGTGCTCATTAGAAGGATACCAGGAGGGGCTGATACAAACCCACCTGGCAGGCGCGTGGCATTTCAATCGTGCACCTATGTCACATGGGAAGCATCAGGCCCCTGGGCTCTGCCCTAGAAGAGCGATGACACCCTCAGCAGCTCCACCTGTTTGGATCTCAGGGAAACCATGCAGGAAGCAGAGGGGGAGATGGGATTTTTTTCCAAGCAGCAGGGGCAGGTGTGGGCCCATGCTCATGTTGGGCAATAGGGGTAGGATTCTCAGTTCTCTTGAGCCATTGAGAAACCCCTCAGCGGGCCCAAACATGAAGTTTGCAAGACACCCGGAAATCTAATTTAAAAAAGGAGGAGAAGGTTGCAGCTGTAATATAGTCTTTTTCCAGGGGACCAGCTCTTTGCTCTGCTGCACTGACCATGTAGTAATGCCTCTCTGCTGTCAATTCACTCCTTTTCTACTCGTTTTCCTTGCATGCCGTCAGGCTGCAGCAAAAACTCCTTGATCTGACCCATGTATGATGTCCCGGTTGGAAAAACAAAACCGATTTCTTGGTATATTTATGTTTTTTAAAACTGTGAGGAAAGGTTAGGACCACTCTTTTGCAAGCTGTCTGGAGCAGAGACTCTGTGGCACACATATTCTCAGGTATATATATCCAGGTTTGTACTGCAGGCGCTTGGCCACAACAAACTGTTAAATGCCTGAATCTTGGAATGTTTCGTGCAATGAAAGCAGACCATGTACAAAGAAATCGGGATGATTTGGTTCTCCAGCTAGGCTGTGCTAGCTGGTATTTGTACCAGCGTACCTCGGCAGGCACCCATAAGGGAATGAGTTGATGCACGGTAAATGTAAAGCGCTGCTAGTTGATTCAGTTATTCTGTGATCAGAGAGGAAATGTGGGACGCTGTCACCAATGAAATGGGTACATAACCTCTTGTATCAGCTAGCATGTAGAAACAACACCTCTTTCCTGCCTCTCTCTTCCCCATGAGGGATTCAATAGTGCCTCATGTTGTTGCGTGAGTTGTGAACACTGCAGAAAGCCTATGCAAAACATACATACCCCCCCTTAACACAGGGATGAGGTTTGCCTGGACTGAGAAGTTATACATCCTGCTTGCGTGCCCATGCCTCTGCACTGAGCCCACTCGCTTCCCGCCTTTGCTCGAACAAAACTGGCAGCAATGTCAGGGCCAGCTTTGCACGAGTAGGGACTCGCAGGAGTGGGTGCTGTATTAAAATAAGAAACCAGCACATGCCCAGGTCAGAACGATCATGCAGAACTAAATCAAAATGAAACCAGAGTAAGGAGTTCAAAGTATTGCCTATGGGAAGCTTTTGTGTACTTTTTGTAAGCTCTGGTCCTCCGTGTCTTCCACATCCCCCACAGTGCATGGTGCTGTTGTGGGAATGGTCTTTATATGCAAGAAGATGACTGCTAGAAGAAAAAGCAGCCAGCTGACTAGAGAGTGAGTTCAAAAATCACTCCTGCCTGCCTTGCTCTCATTTTGAAATTGTAGCATGTGTTGGATGATGTGTTGGAGAAACAGCAGCTTTAAAAGTGCTCCAGGAACATGTAGTGAAAGCCAATACATCAGCCTGATGGCCACTCAACCTGAAGGCAGTTGCACCTGTTCTCTTCCTGGAAAGAGTTGGCCAGAGCATGATTTATCAGTACATTTTTAGAGAGGCAGGTACCAGGAATCTGTTCCTCCTCCTGTGCTCTCATAAGGCAGTTCTAGTCCAGAAATAATAAAGGGAGCCTCCTAACTAGGGAAGTTCACACACCTGTTCTTGGCAGAGGCAGGAAAACATGGCAACTATGAAAATGAACCAGGGTTGATGCAAATAGCATGGTTTTCCTGCAATGGAATTGCTGACACCTGTGCTGGGACTGCTTCTTTTTGGCTTTCTTTGCCCTAGTGTTTTTGATAGCGATAGTGTTATTTAGTCTGAGCTAATGGCCCCTTTTGAAATACTTAACAACTAATTGTAAGCATGTATGAGCCACAAATGAGCAGGGGCAAGCAATAGGCGTGCTTAGGCCAAGGGCAGTACCTACAGCTGCAGACAACCATAGACTATTGGAAGGGCTGCAGACATGGCAGCCACTTGTGCTGAATTAGTACCGCAGGGTCTGTGGGAGCTGAGTGGGCAAAAGCCTAAGCCTGTAGCAGAGGTGTGAACTAGTGAAGAGGAAAGCTGCATGGCTGTAATGGTAACTGCAGCGTTCCCTTTTTCTCTGCCGATGGAGCAGCCCCAAGGCCGGCTCCAAAGGCCACAGACTAGTGGCATGTGAATGTAAAGCGGAGGCCAGGGGTCTTGGAGGAGAATCTCTGGTTGCCGTGCTGCTCTCGTGCAAGCTGGGCATGCCGACTCAGGTGTGTTTCTCCGGCATCAAGTGAATTCCCACCGCTTGGGGCGGACCCCTGTCCAGATCAGCAGGCAGCCCTTGACGAGAAATAACATACAGTAAAATGTGTGTGCGCTCCTGCCCGAGCCTTGCCCTTGTATCATCTTGCTGACATACCTCTGGGGATGAGGCACGGCCTGCGATTGTGTTTCCAGCTCGCGTGGGGATCCCCGTGCAGTGCGACAGCAGCTCATGTGAAAGGAACGGCGTGAGCGGGATGTGTTTGGGTGCAGGGGTGTTTTACATGGTGACGCCAACATGGCTCAGCTGTTTTTTGTACAGAATTGCTGTGTATTTCAAGTGCCTTTTAGAGACAGGGGGTGCCTTCCCCACAGGGAGGTGCTCACACCAAAGCCTTGTGCTGCTTGTGCAAGAGTGAGCCTCTGGAAGGTGTAACGTGCAGAGACTGGCTAATTCCGGTACCGATTCCTTCCATGCTCACATGGGAAGAGCTCTCCATTTGTGGGAGAGATATGCTTCCATATGAAAGACCAGCCAGTTTTTCAGGTTAAGCTGGTGCATATCTTGGATTATTGAACGTGTGTCAGGACCGCACACAGAGTAGAGACACACTTTGATAGTCACACAGTTTATTTCTCTTCCCCTTTCCTCTCAGTCCCTGTGTGACTTATTTGAGTGGAGTTCATTGCAAATGCTAAGACTGAAATGGGAGGGTTTGAGTTTTGGGGGTTGTTTTGTGAGCTGCCTGTGCATTTTGTTGTGATACTGGCACCAGTAATCCTCAGCTGTGAATGGCTCTTCCGTGCACAGACTAACTGAGGGTGCGCAAAGCCACACTGATGCGATGCTTCTTGCTACTCCTTCTGCAGTGTGTAGTGGAAAACTTTGGTTGCTTGTTTTGTAGTAAAAATCTGTGTGAAATCTTTCCAGAAAACGTGTTGTCGGAGACTTCTTTTACCAAGGATAACCTGTGTTAAAAAATCCCCGCCCCTTTCTAACGCCATGGCAGCTCAGCAGCCTAGCCTCTTTGTCCAGCCAGTGGCTGGCTGCAAGCATACTGCACGTCTGCAGCCGCACGTGGGCCGGGGGTGGGGGGAGAGGAAACCACCTTCCAGGTAAGTCCAGATCAGGGCTGCAGCTTGGTGCCTAGAGCCAGTTGCAAGATGCTGGAGCAGCTCAGCCCTTTCTACTGCATCAGTGACAGCACGTGCGGGCCTGCAGATCCCTTCCTTCTGGAGCGTGTCTCCAGCACTGGCAGCTTCTGCTGCTTCCCAGGGAAGGGAAGGAGATAGGTATGGACCAGCTTGTCTTTGAGAGGAGATTTCTCCTCAGCTCGGGAGCCTGGAGCACCCCCAACTGGGGGAAACCAAGGGGCGCTGTGGCTGGTCCCACCCTGACCGCAAAGCAGAGGGGGATCCTTCCAAGGCGTGTGCCGTGCGCAGGCTGACTGGCTTCCCTGCAGCCGGGTGGGAACAGGCTGGGTCACTGTGCCCCCAGATGCTCCCTCCAGCACAGCCTGTGCCAGGGCAGCTGTGAGCAGCCAGAGCTGGCTTATGCCAGCAGTAAAGTGTTTTCTTAGGATCCAGGGTGCTGCGTGGCTTCAGGCTGGTGCCCTCCCCACCTTTCTGCTCCTCTCTTTCGTCCTGCCTCAGGCCTGGCAGCCAGGTTGTGCACTAGTGTCTTATGGCCCAGCCTCGCCATCCTGCCAGCGGTCAGGAAAGGTTTCTTGAGCAGCCCTGGGCTGGGGAGCAAAGGTCCCTGTGGGCAAGGGTCCCCTGCGTGGAGCTGGCTTGAGGGGCTCTCTCCGGCTGGATGGCACCAGCTTCTCTGCCCAGACCCCTTCTGTGTGTCCTGGTCCCTGTGCACTGGCCGGGGGGTTGGTAGGAGGTTGTGGCACTCAGCTGGGCAGCAGATGTATGGAGGGACCCTTATCCCCAGAGCTGTGGGCTGGGCAGGAAGGTGTGCTGGCCATGAGCTCTGTGCTGGGATGAAGCGAGCCAGGAAGCACCCGCACGATGAGCATGTGGGTTGGGGACATGGCAGCGAGAGGAGAAATGCAGGTGGGATGGAGGTGGGTTTAACCCAAGCCTGGAAACAGACCTGGCACGATTTCCCCCTACACAGCCTCTCATCCACGGTCCTCTGCCAAAGGCGGCAGCAGGGGAGATACGCCCCTTAGAGACCACCAAAAAGCTAGAGCACAAGGGCTTGCTTCATCAGAGGCTGGGAGGGGACAGCAGA
>JAGPOW010001890.1:4932912-4945257 GCA_030014935.1 Caiman crocodilus | reverse complement strand
TGGATCTTGGAGTCATTGTTGAGGCCAAAATGAAGATGGGCCGATGGTGTGGGGACACGGTTAGGAAGGCCAACCACACCTTGTCATGCATCCACACATGCATCTCAAGCAGGTCCAAAGAGGTGATCCTCCCCATCTACGCAGCACTGGTCAGGCCACAGTTGGAGTACTGCATCCAGGTCTCGGTGCCGCACTTCAGGAGGGATGTGGACAACATGGAGAGGGTCCAGAGGAGGGCCACTCGCATGGTCAGGGGGCAGCAAGGCAGGCCCTACGAGGAGAGGCTAAGGGATCTGAACCTGTTCAGCCTCCACAAGGGAAGGCTGAAGGGGGATCTAGTCGCCATTTACAAACTGGTCAGGGGGACCAGCAGGTATTGGGGGAGTCCCTGTTCCCTTGAGCGCTACCAGGAGTGACAAGAAATAACGGTCACAAGGTAGATTCAGCCTAGACATCAGGAGACGCTACTTCACTGTCAGGGTGGCTAGGACCTGGAACCAACTTCCAAGCGAGTGGTGCTGGCTCCTACATTGGGAATCTTTAAGAGGAGGCTGGATGAACACCTTGCTGGGGTTATTTGATCCCAGTGCTCTTTCCTCCCATGGCAGGGGGTCAGACTTGACGATCTGCTCAGGTCCCTTCTGACCCTACCAATTATGAAACTATGGATCAGAGTTGGGCATAGACTAAGTAGGGAGAAAACAGATGGGAGCAGCTTAGCTAATGGGTGTAAGCTTTGCAGAGTAATGCTGAAAGGCAAGGGAAGAACTGGTGGCTTTGGTGATGAGAGACATGGTTCCCATCCTGTCTACCTGTGCCTTAGAGACACAGCAGGCTTAGGTAATAGTTGTCTTTCTGCGATGCCCATAATCTGCATTGTGAACAGTGTGTTTATTCTGTAGTTGTGCTGCAGAGTACATGGAAGGAGATGGCCATGGTGACAGCTGGCTAAGCCCTTCGGTAACTGCTTCTGACTGCAGGGGACTGAGGTTTGCAAGGGAAAGGGAAATAAGAAACAGGCAGGGCAGTGCTTTGTCCCCTGGCTGCCCACTGCCTGCCAGCTTGCTCTACAGGACAGTTTTATTGCTGATGGCAAGAAGGTTGCTCCAGCTGTTGTCTATCTTGATCTCTCTCACAGGTAAGGATACCTCCCTGAGGCTGAAGGCTTTAAATCAGTTTAAACTGCATTGGCCAGGAGAGTTGGATGAGTGCACTTCAGGTAAGCATCTGCACCTGTGAACTGCGCTGGATTGGGAAACCCTACTGTAGGATGTATGTCTGCTAGAAAGGAACGCTTGAATAAATGCACCATTACTTGGGGGGAGAAAGCCTTCCTCTAATTGTTGCTGAGATGGGCACAGGAGGCTTTTATTGGGGTGGATTGCACCTGACTATGCAAGCACCATTTAAAATTAGACAGGCCTTGACTCTTGGCTTGTCTCTGTGAGTGTTTCACAGCCCTTGAGACACTTAGGTGGTGTCAGAAAATCCTAAAGTGTGAACTAAGCAAGCCTGGCACTTCTAAGCAACAGCTTCTCTAAATGGTGCTGAAGACTGGTGAAAAGGGACCCTCTTCAGGACCCAAATGCAGGCTTGATATGAAGATGATTTAGCAAACCTAAGAGCAATTGAAATGTTTCCTTGAATTCTGAGCAACCTCCTGTACTTTCCTGTCCAGATATCACAGGGCCAGGCTGGTGCATGAGAACAGAAAGGTGAGCCAGATCATTAAAAAGTGCTGCTGAGTAAAGAGACAATGCAAGGTGTGAAAAGCAGAATGTGGTTCTCAGCTGGGAAGTCCCAAAGGTGCAGCACAGTTGCCATACCACAAGTGCCGTTAAACTGAAGCAACATGAAGACAATATCAGAGACGGTGTCCACAAATTGGATATAGCTTGGATCAACATAGATCCTGCTGTGAGCGTGGCTGAGTTTGCTGTGGAGGGCAGCGGGACAGGGAAGCAGAAAATAAACTGATGTGATTTTAATACAATGCCAATGCATGCGTACAGTATATTAGGGAGCTGGTGGTTTTTCTGCCATGGGACTTAGTGGACCAGGCAGGCCGAGGTGGCCTGGGGAAACATCCAAGGTGTAAGCGTGGTCCCTCTGCATGGAGGTGAACCCTACTTCTTTAGAATAAGTGCCCTTGACTTTAGCGTAGGAGGTACCCCACATAGTCACAGGACAACAGGCTCTTCCCCCTGTGATGAACTCCAGTAACAGCCTCTCCACTGGTCACCTCTTGCAAATTCAGGTGGGCACTTGGTGAAGTTGATAAATGTCCTTGGTTGCTACCGTCCTTGCCTATTCAGGAACACTTTTGTTTTCCAGTCTAGCTGCACGTACAGTGGAGGTTGTGTCTGGGAGCTCAGTGCAAAGAGTCACAGTAGTGAGCCAGTGTTGTTCCCGACGCCGGGAGGCTCCTGTCTTAGTGTGGGAATGGCAGTGAACATGTCTCCATACATCACCTGTTCTTGCTGCATTTTGGACAGGCAGTCTATTCGAGCTCTGGGCAGCCATGCACGCTCATGGGCTGAGGGGTGTCAGAGCAGGACCTACCGCTGTGCTCGCTGATTCCCCCTTTGTCTGCATGAGTTCTCCAAGGGACTGTACTGGGGTTGCAGGCAGCTGTTTATGATGGACTGTGACAGCGCAGGAAAGGCCAGGCCTGGCAAACTGCTGAGCTCCCAGCTGAGCATGGCCCTATGCCCGTCCACTCCTCTCCTGTCCCCAACCCGGTCTGGCCAGGAGTGGAAACAAAAGTGTGTCCCACATAACCACGTTGTTGGCTGCCTTGGCAAACTTTGCACCAAAAGTGTTTGAGGCAGAGGTGTTGGTTGTACCAGGCCCTAGATGCACTGGTGAAAGTGGAGCAGGCACAGGACAGACACCCCTGCCCACCCAGCTCTGGGGCAAAGAGATCCCATAGATGCACAGCAGTAGAAACAGCATGGTGTAAGCATCTTGTGTGCATCCCCCTGGGCTCAGCCTGCATGTTGACAGCTATCTGCCCGCCATCTGATGGCGAAGCACCGTCATAGCGGCCTACTGGCACCACCTTGTAATAAGCTGCAATAAACTCACCTCCGGATACCAATGTAACTGCCAGCGTCCAAAGCTGATGTACACGACACCTGTGTATAAGGTTGCACGTCCAGGGTCTGCACTTAGGGCACAGGGAGGCTTGACACTTTTTAATTCCCCTTGTTAAACAATCTCTGGACTAAATGCATTGAAGGTGGGATGATAAGCCTGAACTGGCAGGCCTAGGTGGAAAGCTGTCTCCCACATGGGCGCAGGATCAGATCTCACTGGCGACATCTCGTAATGCTTACTGCACACTGCCAAGAGGCCGCATGTCCCTCCCTGCAGGCATCCTGGTCATTGAGACAGAGTCGCCTATGAGCGAATGTTACCAGAAGGTGGCTGTATTAGACAGCTGTGAAATTTCCCTGCCGTGGTCTAGAGGGCAGACGCAGAGCTGTGTAAAGGGCAGATGCATGGGATGTGAAACATGCCATGCGTGGTGCATGAGGAACTACCAGGCACCACCTTCTGTGACCATGCCCAGGGGTGGGCAGTGACAGGCTTTGCTTAAGATGTCTGTAAAGCTGCTTCAGAGTCACACTTCCCTGCTCTTGATCCTGTAGACAGGTCCACTGCAGCGCCTCTCTAGTGACGCTCCTTTGCACTCAGGCTCAATCTCTGTCCCGTTCCAATAGCCCCTTTTGCCATCCCATCCAAATCCCAGAGGAAAACCAATTTTTCTTCCGCCGCGGACCTCCCTGGACTCACAGAGTCCCCCGTTCAGATTTAGTTCATTTGATCCATACCAGAAATATGGCGATTTCTCAGTTGTCGCTGTTCTGGTATCTAATCTCTAAATGACTCACAAGCAGAAATCTGAGTAGGTTTGCCTGGTCCTAGGAAAGCTTTTTCCTCTGGACAGTCCCAGCCCACTTGTGGTGTTACAGGAGATCTGGTTTTGCTGCGTTTCTCTCTAGGGCTCACGAGCACATCCTAAGTCTCCTCCAGAGCAAGACTCGACCCAAGGAGATATATCAGAGAAGCATCTTCTCCTGACTTCTAAGCAAGCTCTGCTGCCTGCATTGCATGTCTGGCATGCTTGTTGTCAGTCAACAGGAGAACAGGTGCTAAGCTGCAGGGAGTCCACGAGCAGGCTGGACGCTACTCATATCTGCACCTTGCAGGTTGGCAGTATCTTCTGTAGGGTGGGTATCCCAAAGTCTTAGGGAAATGAGGCCTGATGTGGTACTGGGAATGCAGCCAGACCTGCAGAGGTAGGCTGAGGGGGTAGTGGGAAGGAGTGAACCCTTGTCATGTATTTATAATGGAGATATAACGGACAAATCTGGATGCACTGGACTGTGTCCCTCTCGGCATCCTTATCATGTGAGCACCTTGGGGCAGGAGCCATGCTCGTATGTCTCTGTGCCGTGGTAAGGATGAGCACCTGATCCATGTTGAAGCCTTCTAGTGCTCTGTCAGCCTATGTAGCAATAATGAAGAGGGTTAGGTGGGAGACTGGGGAAGCCACGGGTAGAGCAAAGGATGGGGAGACCTCAGACTTGAAGGCAGGACAGAACATGGGATTCAGTGCAGAAACGTGTCTCATGGGGGATGCATGCCATGTCGGGCTTCATTCATAGGAAACAAAGTCAGCTCTTCAAGAGCGAGTTCTGAAGAAGCAGAATGGAGGTCCAAGCCCTGGAAATCCATCCCTGTCCTGAGCTCTGGGGTTTACATCTTCAAAGTCCTTCAAGGAGCTGCTGCCTCAAGGTAAGACCCTCACAGGGAAGGCTGCTCCTGCCTCTTCCTGCACTTTGCAGAAGCCACTCAAATGCTTGGTTTGCAGTGTTTGTGCAGGAGGTGTGGACCAGCGACATGACCTCAGGACTTCCCCTGAAGGTAGGCTAACATCTTGCTAAGCCTGCACCTGGCTGGCTTTCTGCAGTAGTCAGGGGAGAGAGCATAACATCAGGGGAAGCTGGAAGCCACGTTCCCCTGCTTCCTGCCCATGGGTAAAATGCCCACTGCCGTCACTGTGTATCCTGCTTAAATGGGGGTAGGATTCTTCTAGAGTATTTTACCAAGAACATACGACTGGCCCAGTGTGCTGGGAAGACTATCACCAGTGCTTCCACAACAGGCTTTCTTGGGAAGCAGCACCAGCTTTACCCACTTCCACTCTTCATGCCTTTCAATCCTGACCACCTTGTGCCAACTGAATGTGGTCCTTGCCAAGCCAAAGATGCATAGCAAATGTAGGGCGTCTGTCATAGCTTAGGGCTGTATGCTCCCAGACTAAGAGCACTGCTGAGAGGGGATAGCAGAACGATAGTAAGCATCCGAATGGCAAGCTGGCCTGGGTCTGATTTTAAATCAGAACAGAGTGTCCCCCAAAATATCAGTCCTGTGCTTTCTTCTGCACTGAATGCGAAGGCAGAATTTGGCAGGAGAGCTCTGACTCCAGAGCACACAGGCTGGTGCAGTCATGGTTTGGGGAGGTGACCACAGGTGAAGACTTTGTTAAAGTCTTTTGAGGCATGGGTGAGAAGAGTGGGCCCAAACCTGGGAATCCACTGTGTCTGAGGTCCCTGAGTCCTGGCTATGAAAGGCTTACAAGGTGCAGCTTTGACAGCAGCGGAAAGAGCTAAAGCATGGGATGGTGCTCAATGCACAGACTTGTGCATGCATGTTTCTTTCCCTTGACCTGATGTGACTGAACTCAGCACGTGCATATAAACAGCTGTTCCCCTGGGTGGAAGTGTATGCTGGATGTACCATGTGGACGTCTCCCCAGCCTCACTCCCTCAAGAGACTAGCTTAAGACTGTCCAGTTCAGGTGCCTTGTGATGGGACCCCTGCGTCCCAGACATGAGATGTTAGCACAATGTGATTTCTGGGGACTCGCATGTCAGGTAGTCCAGCTGAAGGCAGTGTTAGTGATAGAGGCTGAATTTGGCCGACTAAACTAGAGGCACAGCTGCAGCTGAACTTGAGGGTTGACAGTATGAGCTTCATTCTTTATTTTGCATGAAGAATGACTGGCCTCCTGATGCACACTCATATTGTGCCTGGCTCTGAGTTTGGGACTTGCAGCTAGCTTTCCCATTGACCTGACCTGGAGAGCGTCTGGCAAGGTTTTCCTGCCTCTTTGTGTGGGGTTCATTGTTTTAAAGTGTTCACCTCCTCTCTGGAACCAGGCTGAGTGAGGAAGGTGGATTTTAGTGCTGGGATATTGGACGCAAGACTCCTCTCGTGCTAGAACAAAGGGGAACAAAGCTAATCACCCCTATTAGAAGTCCATTCAGCCAAAGGAAGGGTGTTCTCAATCCCTGACTGATAATGTATGCAACGTATTCCTGTCTCTCAGCTCCCATCCACTCAGATGCCCAGGGCCACCACTGTTGTTTGCATAGATTTGGCTCAAGCGGTAGGCTGAGGCCAGTGCAGTGATGCCTATAAGTCCTTCCCCGACAGGAATGCTAAAAAGATAGGTGACACTTAACCACAGAAATCCTGTTCTTCTGAGTTAGTAACTCTGATGACAGTAGCTTGGTGGTTGGGCTGTGCCTTAGGTGAGCCTGTGAATGCTGAATACCATCCAGAATAGACAAGGGCAAGAGGCCTTGAGATAAGTTTAGACACGCTCCAGCAGCAGGAAAGAACACAAAGCTGACTGTCCTTGCACTGAGAGCTCTCTGTTGGTTAACGTCCCCCCTGCCAGCGCTCGGGGAACCCTACCCAATGATGACGAACAAGGGCCCAGTGTTGGCACGGCAATTTTTAGCAAACTTCACAGCAGAGTGGAAGGAAGTGATATCTATGGAGAGGCGCCAAGCATGTTTGCAGCAGCTAAACAATAACCTGATGCTGTGCAGTTCTACAGGGTAGGGCACTGCTGTGTAGGCAGTGTAGCTGACAGGGCCAATGCCTCGCTCTCTCCTGTAGCCAGCATCTGTGGGGCAGCTCTGTCTCTGCGATCCCATGAATTCTCCCCCCAGGGTGCATCGGGTGGGCACAGAGGTGCTCCAGAACCAGAGTTTCCGGGTCTGCTGCGACCAAATCCTGGTCTTCCCAATGACTGCACTGACTCTATCACTGCTATGTTTTAAAGAAGTCAGTAGAGACAGATCCAGTAGGGAGAAACTGTGATCCTAAGGAACACCTGGGCAGCGGGAGCATTTGGGAGTTAATTTGAAAAGCAGAGAGGTTCCCCTAAAGTCTGGACCGGGCAGTGGTGAAAAACTGAGAAAGGCAAGTCTTACCAGTGCTGGACATGGGCACAATCCCATCAGCTTCCTCAGAGGCAAATCGTTTTTTATCAGTCATGAACCTGACTCAAAACCTGTAGGTAAACTTCAGAGAAACCTGGTTGGGGGAACAATTGTACGACACAGAGGGCCGTGGCTAGACGTTGCCTATTTGCTCACATGCTTGAGATGTAAACGAAGATGCGATCAACTGCGGTGAAGTCTCTCAAGCAAGCTGCTCTCCACAACTGATTTTTGCCCTTTCTATAAAGAGTATAAAATGAGCCAGAAATTCACACTTATAAATCCATTCTAGCATAAGCACAAAACTCCTTTTAATAGCTTTGAAATGCTGGCGAGGTCAGGTGCAGATCAGATGTTGCTTTCCACTTGAGGCTTGGCTAAATTGCCACTGAAATCAAGGGGACTTGCCTGCATTTAACTTCTGGCTTTTTTTTTTTTGTACCTTTATTGCATTTTTGTCAGTTTTCTATTAATTTTTATACAGTCTTTTACAGGTGTTTCTAACAAGACCTTATTTAAGGACTATTTTCTGATTGATTGGTTGTTCCCATTGTCATGATGGGCGACTTATTTTTTGGAGCCCTGCTATGTTGTCGTTGACTGCTTTGAAGGAGATGGGCTGACTTCCAGAAGTGGCAAGTATAATCTCCTCAAGGTAAGGTTCCTCACATGATGATATGGAAATGAGCAGCCCAAACATAGAAGTCAGGGTCAGGGTTGCTTGGAAAATTTCTAACAAGGCAACTGTTGAGACTTCAAAGGGGTGGGTGGACAGGAAAGATGCTTGCAAAACAAGCTGTTGTATATATCAATGCATTGGAATAACTGTGGGGTGCTCATGAAATTATGGCTTGGGGAAGGCTGCGTAGAGACTACAGCATCTTCTCCCCTCCTAGCAAGCAGACATCCTTTGATTTCATGCATCATTGCAAAAGTAACTTGCAATGTCTCCTAGTCTTTTTTTAGCATGACCTTAACTTGTGCAGCTGTCCCTCCTTCTCCCCACCCCTCATTGCTTCCTGTCCTCCTTCCTCTTCCTCTCCAACTCCACTTGCAGCTGTTGTGTACTGCTAATGCCCCAGTGATACATGTCTAGGGCATTTAACTTGCTACATGCAAGCTGGTCAAAGACAGTGTGCAGTGTTTTGATGACTGTGCTTTTAGAGCTCAGCTATGGACAAGTTATTTTCCATTTGTATTTGCTGCCCTTTCTTGAAAGTTACCTGAAATAGAACATCTGGACCCCGCCATGTGCTCTACTTTCCAGAGCTTTCTCGTAATGGAAAAGGGGAAGTCTGATACTGTCCTGAGAAACAGGCTTAAGTATGTATCCTGGCAGCAAGCAAAGGCAAAAGTTTCTGCTTGCATTGCAAGCGGTGAAGGTGGACTAACCTTCAGGGTTGCTCCAACCAACCTAACAAGAAGGACTAACTTTTTAGACACTGCTTCTCACTGCACTCTTTGTTGCTTATTTAACTTGAATTGGTGCTTCCATTTCACCCGCCACGGATTCAGAGCATATATTGTGAACACAGGTCTCATGCCCTCTCTCCTCTAATCCCACTTCCTGTCAGATCTTGCTAGCCCCTACTACTCCATGCATTTCCTGGCTGCTTTTACCTACAGATAATGGAGGTGTATGACAAGGTAGAAGTTGTACAGATAACACTTTTTTTTATTCTAAGACCTCTGTTTGCCTGTCTGTGGTTGCAGGGTCTCCTTTATACTAAAAGAAAGGTTGGCTCTCCAACATATTTTTGTACAAGTCATGTCGAGGATTACTGAATACTTAACCTGTAGCTCAAAGCTTTTCTCCCTTTTCTACAAGTCACCAGTGAGGTAAGCAGCCATGAGCTCAGCTACTGCGGCCTCTCAGTAAAGAAGTATTTTTCGTGTGAAACTGAATATTTAAAAAAACCCCCAATCTTAGAGCTTTGTGGACAGGCTAAAATTAGCACATTTTAGAGGGATACATTACCCTGACAGTAGAATGCAAGACAGGCCAAGTATTTAACCCTGTCAACTGTTATTCTGCAGGAAAGATGCTTCCAAAATCATTTTAATAGGGATTTGTCTTTGAAGGTGAAGTCTGAGGTATATGCACAGGTGTTAGCCACAACATTCTTCTGTAGCTTGTAATGCACAAGTCCAGAACGTATTTACACATGGTAAAAATAAAGCAAATGCAAAGCGTTTTCTGCAACAAAGGCAGAAGTCCGTCTCCAGTCCTGCAGAGACAACAAATGCTGCATCAGCTTCTCTTGGGTTCAACTTTCAGGCAAATGTCATTTCTTCTCAGTAAATGGTGCACCAGTTGCTGCCGTCACTGGGCATCAGCCCACCGGTGATGAGAAGAATAAGGTCAACAAACCACCAGATGCCCAGTCCTCCAAGAGTCAACAGCTTTCCTACTGCTGTCCCAGTATGACCCAAGCAGAACCGATCCACTCCAAAGCAACCCAGGAAGAAGGAGTAAAGTAAAGTAGTTATGAAGTAGTGTCCAGTGTACCTGCAAACAAGAAGACCAGAAAGCTTTGTCAAGTGCTGTTTGGCCCACGAGAAATACTGCCTGGCAAACCTGATCCTTTACCAGCCCCCTCCTATCTTCTGCTTTGTGGCCCTGTCCAACTGACAGCGGGGAAAAGTTGCACAAACTGCGATGTGACCGTGGGCATAGCAAGACTAAAATCCAAGCATGAGTCGCTTCCCAAAACACTTTGGCAAAGGTAGGTTGGATCTGTGCAGCTACTGAAGTACACTTAGTAGCAAAACAGAGTGGAGTCTTCCACGCTGCACATATCCTGCCCAACACAATCTTACTTGATGCATGGCTTATTCTCTCGCAGAAAAGTCCGGGGCTCTGCACACTCGATGCCTTCCAGCGCTCGACACTGCACTGAAGCATGGTCTACGTCGCTATAGGCTTGGCCGCCAAACTGTGGGGGGAAATGTTACGCGTAACTGAGTGTCCTGGCAACCGCTTCCAAGGACAAAAAGGCGATGGCCCCCCAGCAGGAAGCATCTTCAGATTCCTGGCTGGTTCAGTGAGCACCCAGGGACTCATTCATTCGCCACAGCACTTCTGGCCCTCAGATGTACAGATGCTTCATCAGGTAAGCTACAGATTTTATCAATCTGCATTTCGTTCTTCTTCCCCCCTCCCCATCTTTTTAATGTCAATGGGTGCCCATGGACATGCTGCGGGGCTGCTCCAGCACGCTGTAATTACAGTGCGTCCGCGCAGACTTGACTAATTGAGTATGCTGGAACATGGTAATTACTGCACTCCAGCAGACTCTGTGTCTCGTGTATCAGCGTCCCCATGCTTCAATATCGTGGCGAGGGCACCAGAACTAAACCTCACCGAACAAGGCTGCAGCCTCATGCACCAGAAGCTGCTAACACAGGAGATGCTGCAGCACTTTACTTAGAGAGGCCCCCAGAGTTACTCTAAAGTGCCCTCCTTTACCCCAGGAGCAAGTGTAAAAGTGCCCAACAGAGACAAAATGTGACCTAGTGGACAGCACACCATGAGGGACAGCAGTGAGCAAGGAAATATCGAGCGTTTCAGCCTGGTGTTTTCCTCCCCGAGGGGCAGAGCAGATGGAAGGGAAGGAGAAGAGAGCATGGAGTCACTGCCACTCTGGCGACCGTGCAGTTTACATACCCCGGGGATTGCACACCAGGCCATGCCCTTCACAGAATCACAGACAATGAGAGTTGAAGGGACCTCAGGTCACATCTAGTCCAACCCCCTGCCCAAAGCAGGACTAGCCTCAACTAGATCATCCCAGCCGAGGCTTTGTTGAGCCAGGTCTTAAACCCCCAAGAATGGAGAGTCCACGACTTCTCTAGGTAACGTGTTCTAGTGCTTCACCTCATTTTTCCTAATATTCAACTTTTGAGCCCACTGCTCCTGGTTCTGTCATCTGCCACCACCAAAAATAGTGTCCTTGTACCAAGAGGGTGCAGCAGAATAACCTGCTGAATAACCTGTTACTTGGGGTTTAGTGCTTGGCTTCATGCCACCAACACTGCCCCCCTCCTCTCTGTTTCAAGGGCTTTGAACAGCACCCCGGGAGCAGCCAGCTGCTTCGCCATTGGCAGCACCAGGCTGCTCCCCAACCTTGAATTCGGCTGCTGCTCTGGGGCCCTCGGGGGGGCGGGGGTCTTGGCTGCATACATATGTTTGCATTCTGCACATCACCCACCTTGACGCAGCCATAGTTCAGCTCCTGCTGCGCTGTGGCGTTGCCCAGGTGGTCCACAGGCTCATCGCACGCCATGAACTCCTCGGGCCTGCAACGAGAGCCTGTTAGGGTCACGCACTCCCCACCCCGGTACGGCTGCCAAGCATCCAGGATTGCCCTGGAGTCTCCAGGAATGTGAGAGAAGTCTCCAGGAGACGGCCCGGAGGCACCTGGCGAGATCACTGAAAGGGCAGTCATTAAAATAAATATGAAATATAATATTCTATCATATAATGTAATAGCACATAGCATAAATATAATTACTATGATGTTACGTTATATTTGTATGCAATATAAATATATACTCTAATAAAATGTAAATGTAATATTAGTATAATACAAATATAGTATTAATATAATATGAATAGGATAAAAAGTGTCATACTGATATAAATGTAATTTACCATTACACTATGTAATAAGAATAGGATATAATAAAATATATATGTAGTATTAGGCTAATACAAATCTACTGATATAATACAAGTGTAATACTATAAATGTAAAATTGATATAAAAATATGCTATAATGTAAATATAATCTAAACACAAAATAACCTCAGAACATAAAATAATACACTATTCCAGTGGGTTTTTAAAATGCAAGTGACGGTGCATTTGCCTTGCTGACGTAATGACGCGTTAATATCACGACGTCATACGGGGGAGCCTCCCGGGATAGATTTTAAGGGTTCTGCCGCCCCGCCTCCCCACGGCCCCAGAGCTCACAGGTACGAGCAGAGGACAAGTGGCCCTCGCGGGTCTCCGTAGGTCCATGCGGAGGCCGCAGG
>JAGPOW010001890.1:4912189-4922217 GCA_030014935.1 Caiman crocodilus | reverse complement strand
AAAAAAACCCCTTTGCTTTCTTTCGAGTGGCTTGTCTTAGCAAGGCCTCGCTTAGCTGTCTCGTTCCCTAGGGCTTGAATAGAACTTTTACTCGCCTCTCCAAGGTGAGCGTAGAGGCAAAGCTAGCACAGCAGTGCTGAATCTACACTTCCAAGCCAGTGCTGCGGTGGGGGAGGGAAGTGCTTATTGTGCCATCTTCTTCCTCTCCATGCTCCCCCGCACCCCCAGCAGATCCTCTGAGGTTAGGGCTCCACAGCCAGCTCACACGTCCCCTGAATATCCTGTCTTTGCACGTGCTGTGCCGCTTCTGTGTGGTCGGTTCAAGTCCTTAGCAAGGCAGGCAGTTTTCTGATTCTGCCCCGATTTAATGCTGTCTCCGTGTTTCTGTCGCGTTTTCCATCCTGCAGGATCCCTGGAACGTTGGAGGAGATGAGTATTAGTTTGGCCCCGGCTGGTGTGCAGCCCCTTCTGGGATGGGATGTGGTAGCTCTGCAGCAGGGGACAGGAAGAGGTCCTGATTTTTGGGGTGGGGGGTGACAAAGTGCCTGAAATGACTGACAGATCCCATGTGCACAGTGGCAGTGACAGATGGAGAGGAGGTACTTGCGAGAGCATGGATTTATGGCAGCTTATCCCAGGACAGGAAGTCCCCCTTCCACTGCTATCAAATGGCTGAGAATGTGTGTGATGATCACAAAGGCTGGAGAGGATCAAGGCCATTGTGAACTCCAGTTATTGCCCTCTCCTGGCACAGGCCCAGCCAAGAATTCAAAGTCATTAATGTGGGACCTGCTGAATCATGCACTTAGTAATGCTTCCTTTTATTTTTCCCAAGAAATGCCATAACCCTGAGTGGCTGCCTTTTGCCAGGGTGATTCAGAGCTTCCTCTACACCCACTGCAAGAGTGGCGCGAGATATTTGCAATCATGGGGCAGGCTGGAATTGGAAACCATCTTAATTGCCTTTGCTTCCAGGCTTAGATTATGCTTTTTTAAACCGAGCACAGAAACAGCTGTGTAGTTCTCACCTGTGACAGCCGCCTGCAGGGGCAACAACCTGTTGCCCCAGGTAGACAAAGGAGGTTTCCCTTTCTGCAGAGTTGTTTTCTATGCCAATGACCAGGTTTTGCTCTAATGGTGCAAGGAGGTATGCAACAGGCAGGGAAGAAACAAAATAGTAGTCATTATAATATGTACACAGGCTGCTTTCAGTGCCCTGGGCTCTTTGTGGTCTCGATGTGAACAGGCACCTAAAGGTAGCCAGCAGGGGGTAGTATGCGGAGAGGAAAAGGTAACAGCCCTGTAGCTTGAAGAGATGCAAGGGGATAGTGGTCTGGTGTCCCCTGAGGTGCAAAGAATGCCTAGACGTGATTGAGGGAAGGGGAATTGGATGGTGGACTTTGGTGCTAAGATTCCCTGGGTCCGCTGGCCAGGTGTCTAGGATATCCTGGGGAATACTTCAGAAGGGTGTTAAGTGAATGCCGTGAAGCCCATTTCTGGTGATTCCAGCTTGCTTCATCAGCTCTGGCTTTTTATATTCTGTTATGGGTGGGCTGCTGTGGTTTTGAGAGTGCAAGAATTGCCTTTGAACAGGCCAGTCACATTTCACCATTCAAGCTAAGCCCTATGAATTTATGTATGGTTTCCTGTCAACTTAGCGCTCACTCACTGTCCCATACTGGCATGCAGTCCTTTCACTTGTTTGTCTGCCACCTGTACCTTGCTGTGTCAGACTGTTTCCTTTAACATTTGTCGAAGTTTTGAATTGTGAAACCACATCCATTTGCAGCTTGCTCACCGACAGGGCTTACAAATGAGTCACGACGGTCTGTCTTCAGAGATACCCAAAATAGCCAATTAATTGTGGCAAAGCACAGATAGCTCCTTCCCTCGCTTTGTGCTAGAGATTGGGGTGTCAGGGGTGGCATCTTGGAAAGAGCAGGTCCAACCTGTGCCCAGTTGGTGATGCTTTTGAAAGCTGGATTTGCCACTTGTTGCATGTAGTTACCATTACAGTCCTTCTCCGGCAGGAGATAACTCATTGAAGAAAGCATGAATGTGGTGACGTGCTCAAAGCTGCCTGCAAGACCATGGGCTACCTTTGGGATGGGCCTCTCACGGAACTGGGAGCCCAGTTCCAACCTGATTTTCTTTTGCGAGGGACCAAGGGAGCTGCACTGGCCTTTGCCAGCTCATTCTTGCCCACAAGCTCTGTGGGGACTAGTGGGGAGGGTTATAGCCTTGCTTTCCACAAGCCTGTCTAGGTAATCTGGGGATTAGCTGAGCGGGGGAAAGCAAGAGCGTTCCTGTCTGAGAGGGCTCTCGGAGCATGCACGCGCACAGGGGTGCTCTGTGACCAGAGCAGGTGTGGGTAAGTGCGTTGAGCAAAGCCTGGTGCTGCTTTGGGTGGGCCTCTGCTAAAGAGCAGATAGCTGCACACGCATTTCCTTCCGATTGCACAAGCCAGAGGCAAGTAATGAATAGCATGTTGGCTTGTCCGCTTGGCCCTTCTGGCTGCGAGTGGCTGGAGGGATGCACTGGCCTGCCCCACAGCTGGCTGGAGCGCTCTGCCTTGTTGCAGGTCCCCGATCTCTGCAGAGGCATACCTGAGAGCAAGCCTTTGGAGGCAGAGACCAGCACCTTCAGTCTTTGTAGTGCCGAGAGCTTTCAGCAGCCTGCACACTGCGTTTGGGGATGTGGGTGGCTGTACGGGGAGCCCTGGGATCCATTTAGAGCCATGTCGGGAGAGAGTATCTGCGGCGGGGCCTGCCTGACAAGGGAATGTCAGTGGTGCCGCAAGTGAACATTGTCCTTGGGGAAATGTGTCCCCAGGGCACATAGAAACCCCAGCCCACAGACTGACTGGGCCCCAACCAGGGATCTCATTGCTTTAGCAGGAGGGCTGTGTGGGACTTAGAATAAGCTGCTATAATGCCACAAAGCTGCTGGGCTTTTTCAACAGGTGAGCAGCCCTCGGAGCAGGAGTCGCTCCCTGGGATGCCTTCCATTCAGCAGTAACCTGAAGACAATTGCAGCAGCGCACTGTTAAACCAGCCCCAGGCTGAAAACACTCCAATGCTGCAAAAGTAACTTCCTCCGGGTGGTTTTTTTAAACAAATTAATTTTGGAGGGCCCTTGTTGGCCAGCTTCCTGAGCATCGTCAGACTGGGATCTGGCCAAGCAGAGAGCACTGAGTGACATTTAAACACCCATGTGTCTTACAAGCATTGATGGCTGGAGTGAGAATTTTTTTTTTTCCCAGCAGAGTCTAAGGAGTTGGGAACTCAAAATCCCCTTTCATCTCAGGCTTCCTTTAACCCCTGCTTTAAATTCCAGCCATTGGTGGAAAGTGCAGGAGTCCCTGGTGATGTCTCAGCAAACAGCTTAGCAAGCAGGTGAATGTGTTCTCACCAGAAGCTCAAGCTCTTTGCTTTGCAGTAAATGTTGTGTGTTTGCTCAGTCACTTCCCTTTGTGCAGGTGGCCGGAGCGAGCACGTGGCAGATGGGCTGGCCTGGTGGCAGTACGGTGGTTCTTGGGGACCGTGCGCTACACGGGGAACTAGAACTTCCCCCTTCCCCTCCAAGCATCTAGCCAGTTCTCCCCTGGTGAGCTCACTGATTCCACTGCTGCGTGCCAGCGAAATCTGTTGCACTTAAGACCCTTTGTGCAGTCCCAGGGTGCCCGGTCTCCTGCTTTCCAAGGGGCGTGACTGCTGTCTGAACTCAGGCGTGGAGGGTGTTGGCTCGTAATAAAACCTCTCCTAATCTGCTACTTGGCTCATTGAATGAATAACCTAAACAGTCTGCTTTCATACTGGGTGTACTGGAGTGTCGCTGCAAACAAGTGGGCTGCTGAGATTGTTTTTTGAGTTGAGTAGCACCCAGATGATGGCACTGAGCTGCCTCTACAAACTCTGAGCATCGCAAGAGGGCTGTGTGCTATACCTTTCCTGCTAGCAATTCCTTTGGGGATCACATGCATTTTCTTTACTTAAAGGCTTTAAGCTCCTTGCTCTGGCTCCTTCTTCATATCGACCCTGGTACAGCGTCCCCTGTCACTCCCGGTGCAGAAACATGTTCTGGTTTGTTGAGACCTGTATGTGTGGTGGTGTTAAAAGGTGCCTCTTGGAGTCATAGCTGCTAAGAGAGGCCTGGGCTCAGTGGTATGAGAGTGCTTGCAGCGCCCCTGCGAGATGGGATTCGTAGTGCTGCGTCATCTCGGGTGGAGAGCCGAGGCACGGAGAGCACAGCGCCAGGCAGCAACATGGTGAACGTTGGGCTGATAGGGCTGTGCCGCTGCTGGTGTCCAAGACGTCTTTGGGGAGAGCTGCATCATGCTGTGTAGAGACGCATGAGGTCCCGAAGGGAGCGGGTGGGCCTGGTTCCTCGGAGTGCCTTGTGTCCCTCATGCCACTCATCAAGCAGCTTTTCTCCTTTGTGTTCCTAGGCTTCCAGGATCGGTCTCTTCTGTCGTCCTATGAAATCATCGTCCCGCAGAGGTTAGCACGAGAGCGGCGCGCTGCCCCCGGTTCCTCCGTAGCCCAGGTACCCAGTATTTTTAGAAATGTTTAAGTTCTCTGTCTGCTGCCTGGCCCATCTGATGCTGCTTAGGTGAGGGGCTAGAAGAATTTAAAGCCAGCAGAAGAGTGGAAGTGCCCGCTTCCTCATGCCTAAGGCATGCCAGACATTATAGTGCACCAGACCTAACTGTCCATGTACCTGCCTCCTGTAAGACAGCCTGCGCAAGCTTGGAGGTGCCCACAGAGGACTGTGCAGTGTCAGCTTGGCAGAAGGATTAATAGGATTTCTATACCCCAGGCAAGAGGATGATGGCAAAGATGCTTTGTACTTGGAGGCTAAGGCTCCTGTCGTGATCTTAACCTAGTCCCTAGTCAGTTTGAATGGTCTCCTTGAATAAATAGTCCCAACCTCCTGCACGTGCTACTGGGGTGAGGTATGGCAGGGGAGGGATTAGGACAGGCAGGTCCAGTATATAAATGCTGGAGGAGGCAATAATGCAAACTGCATTGTCCTTTCCCAGCTGGAGGAAGTTGTATGAAAAGCACTCAGCTTCCTTCCAGGAGACTTAGAAAGGAGCTGCGCATTGACTCACTTGAATGTCACTCAGCTCAAGTTGAGATAATGGAGGAGGTGAAATTGCAAGGCAGGGGGAAGAGGCTTCTGGTGGCTTGGCTCTGGAGTGCCTTGTAGTAGGGGACTAGGATCATCAGCCACCTGTTGGGCATCCCCATGTTCTGAAACATTTCTGAGTGGCAAAGAATGGGAGCTGACATGCTATTAACCCCTCTCCTAGCCTTGTATGAGGACAGGAGTGGCCCAGCTGGGCAGTAACTTGGCTACCAGACATTGGGGAACTGGAAAGGAAGATGAGCAGTGCTGCCTGTAAATGAGTTCCCCGGCCGAGGCCAGAGCTACACCACTCGGTTTTGCTGGCTGAGTGGTGTTGGTAAGCAATCCCCTCCCGCCCCAGGGGAATTGCCTTCTAACCTGTTGAGTTTTTGTGCTGCTGGCTGGGATAAGCTGCGTGAGCCCCAGGGATTGCTGCTGCTGCGGCTAGGCCTGCCAAACTTGCAGGGAGGGCAAGATCTGAGGTGTTGCCACCGCACCTACGGTTGCTGGGCATGTCACTGCTGCTTGCTCCAGGGGTTTGGGTGATGCCTGGGAGAGCATTTGGTTACTGGTCTCTTTTTCGTAGGCTCAGGACAAAGTGTCATATGTCATTGAGATCGAGGGGAAAGAGCACACGATTCACTTAGAAAAGAACACGTAAGTGACTCGTGTTGTCCAATACCTGTCTGCTCGGATTATCCACCAGTTGGTCATGCTGGACTAAAAGACGGGCCCATAACAAGCTGTATCCAGTCCTGGAAGTGGCTTGTCAGAAGTACAGCTGCATTCAGGGACCGTGAAGGGAACCAGAGGAAGATGGCCCAACTCTTGCATCTAGTCCATGGAGCCTATGTTACACAGCGCAAGCGCTTGGGTGTGCCTCTGTCGTCCCTGTGACATCCTTCCTTAATTTTGTCCCCTGCGGCATTACTACAGTTGTAACCGCCCTCCCGTATTACTGCTGGAACGAGGAAAGTGGGTGGAACGCAGGGCTACGGAGTTTATAACATGCTTAGAAAAAAGAAACCCTCCTTCTTTAAGCTTTGTCGCCGTGTTTTTAGGGGTTCCCACCGGTTGTGAACAGTCCACATGCGTGGGCTGCAGTTCTCATCTTAAGCTGAGGTTCCTCTTAAGACTGCTCATAACAAACAGATAAATGAAAGGATGGCTGGAAGGCTCTCCGGCTCCTCTTCACCTCTCAAATATGAGAATTGTGCTTCTCGGGACCAACACTGAACTGGCCAGCATTAGATCAGCATTTTCACTTGGGAACCATTTCCAACATGCTTTCCTTTCCTTCCAAATGGAGGAGGGGGGAAGGGAAGAAGCCAGCTGCAGTCAGACAGCCTGGCTACAGTCTACAGTTCCCGGCTCCTTGCCTTCCAGCCCGTGAGGTCTGAGGTCCATTTGGCATGTGTTGCGTTCTCCTGTCCTCAACTCACCTGACACTTCCCCCCCCCGCCCCCCCCCCCTCGGTGGAGGCAGTTTAATTGCACTCGTGTCCTAGGACGGGGGTGCTGTTTCAGAGCACAGTCAGACTGAGCAATTATCCTTAGAAACAGTAAATTCCTTGATGGTGGGCGTTTCTGAATTGCTTATATAATTGCAGCTTGTGTGCGAGATTAATTTTGTTATTGCCCTGCAGTAGCATAACATGTTTCGTGGCTCTTTATTTTCTTCCCCTCCTCTTTCAGACTATTATTACCCAAAGACTTCACAGTTTACAGCTACAATGAGGAGGGGAAGTTGTACTCAGAAAACCCAGACGTCCGGGTAAGTGTCTTCCTTTTGTCCTGTGCCTGCAGCAGGTGGCTAGTGCCCTTTTACACTTGTGTTGCTAAAGAGCCACGTACAAAGACATCCACTGGTGTATCTTCCATGAGGCCAGGTACTAATCCCCAGTGCTCCCTCCTGTGTGCTACTCCTCAGGAAAGGCTCACGGGATAGCGATGTGTCTGTTGTTGGACTGTGCGTGACCGTAACAGTTGTGCTGTTCAGTGAACGCAGGCTTCTTAAAGGGCACTGGTTCATGTCTGCTGGTGACCAAAGCGCTCCCGGGGAACAATCTGTTAGACAGTCTCCTTCTTGACATGGACTTTTAAATATGACGACCTAAGGTGACTCGTGAAGGAGTATCCGAACAGATGTGCAATAGAAAGGAAGCGTTTCCTGGTAGGAGCACAGATTAAAAAGGAGTGAGAGACCCCTTTTGTGGGTTGGTCCCCTTGTAAATAATGTCCTTCCTTTGATGCCTGTGCCCCCTGTAGCAGTAGTGCCCCACAGACCCCAGTCAGAGCTGGTAACTGGAGACCAGCGCACCCCTTCCCTCTCTCGTCTGGGTAAGCTGCTGCTCCCACCCTCCTCTGTCCCCTGGTGGACACGGACCTAGCTTCTGGAGATGGGGCAGGTGTCACGGAGCAAGAGGAAATGGTGATTCACGTCACAAGAAGTAGAAGAGCATTTCCTCGTCTCCCACCCCCTATGCTCCCTCTGTGCGCACCAGCTTTGTCTTTTCCCAGAAGTTAGCTTTCTCCCTTATTCAGCCACTGGCTGAGTCACAAAAAGTTAATTAAAATGAGCAAAGACTCAGTTCCCTGCACTGCTCCAGTAAAAAGCCCATGTGCACACAAGCTATCTGCAGATCAGGGTTTCAGCTCAGGAGGAGACCGTGGTAAGTACTGCAGCTCAGAGGGATTAGTGCATGCCTCAAGTTCTTGGCAAGGTATGGGGCCAAAAGAGCAAATGACTTCATCCACCTGACCACCACAGCGCTCTCCAGACGCACCCTTTTCAGGGAACTGGGTCAAAACAGCTGCAATGCCAGGAAAAGCCTGTGGGCCATGGACAACAAGCCTTTGTTTGGATTGCCCCGTCCTGGGCGAGTGACTGGAAGGGGGAACAGGCAGAGCACGGAATTGGTTGTGCATCTTCCTGTTGCTGCTTTTGGGAGGTAAATACGGCGTGTACACAGGACGCCACCAAGCTGCATGTTTAGTGGCGCAGGGTTGGACTGTTTAGCCGTGCAGCCAGCTGCTGCACTACAACAGCTCTGGCCTTTCTGGACTCTCGGGGACAGCTCGGCTGAAGCAGATAATGGTTGCGATTTGGTATTGTTGTGCTGTGGGTGTGTGCGATTGCCTGGGGAGGGAAACATTGTCGGCGCTGATCAGGGATGGGCCGCGGGACTGAAGAGCTTAGGCAGCGCTGAGCGTCCGCTGATAATAATAACAGCAGTAATAACACTGGCTGGAGAGAGGTGACATGCAAGCCAAGCAGAGTGGGATCCAGTGCTCATTCCTGACAGGCTGAGTGATATGCTGGCACGCAGCAGCAGCAAAGGGCCAAGCGAACAAAATTTAACTGGGTGGGGTGGGAGACAAATGACTTGGGAGTTGGCCAGCTCTGCTGCAAGGCAAGACAATATTTACAGATGGTGTTTCTGAGCCCTGCTGGCTTCATAGCCTACCAGATGTTAGTACAGCCGCCTTCTGCTCTAAAGCTGGGGTTTATTATTGCTCTACAGTACAGCCATAGCCAGGAGCGGGTGGGTAGGATTGCAGTTACCCTCTGTATTGTGGAATGGCTGGCCTTGTTGGGCTGCAAAGTGGACCTGAAGTCAGTGCTGGGAGGTGAGGGCCTGTTGCTGGAAGGGTGAGTCCTAGAGCAACTGATAGCTGGACTGAGAACTTCACATGTTGGCTGGGGGGTAGTAGGCATGTATCTGGCATTTTAATATATGTGCTGCCTCGGGCACGGGAGGGGGATGCCATAAGTATGGCAAGATGAATGTGACTCTAGTGGCAACTGTGTACACTGATTGCGCTGGATCTTTGTGTTCCAGTGTGCTCTGCTTGAGTGCGTGGTAGGCAAGTACACAATTTGCTGAGCCATGCTACAATATCGGTATCAGGTTGTTGCCTACTGCTTCTGCTGCAACAAAGAGCAGGTCTCTGCCTAGCATATGCTGCATTAGTGCATAGGATCTTTCAGTCTCACCATCTGCCCTGTAACTTAACGGCACTCCAGGTAACGTGGGCTATGCCTGCCCATTTTGTAAGTTATGTGTAGCGGGCTGGGACAGTGAAGGGGGATCAGCTGCCAAAAGACTCTGGGAAGCTGTGAAACTGAGGGGAGCTGTGGGGGTGAAGGCTGCTAATGCCATGGTGCCGCTTGCTGAACGAGTTGTGCCGAGAAGCACGTGCTCCAGGTAAATGCACAAGCCGTCTGCTTCAGTGCAGTGCCTCGGGTCTGAAGAGGACTGTGTGTGTTTGTGAGACCGCAGGAATAATTTGATCTTGCATTCCTCAGGATCACTGTCACTATCAGGGATACGTGGAGGGGATACCAGATTCTGCGATTGCTGTCAGCACTTGCACTGGACTCAGGTAACAGAAGTTTTTTTCCTGTCGCAGTTGTGCCTGGTCAGAGTTAAAATAGCTGAAACCCAGTCCTGCCCCTGAGTTTCCTGGGCTGTTGACCCAGGCTGTTTGGTGCCATTCTGCAGGAGTGTGTCCATTTGGCGTGGTGTCTTTGGCACTAGTCCCTGGTCAGTCTCACTTGCACTCATTCTCAAGGTGAAGTTCAACATTCCTCCTTTTTTCCCTTAGCCCTTGCAACAATCCACTCCATTGTTACACCTCCAGCAAACCCACTAGACATCATTGAATCCACTCCTAATGTTTCTACAGTCCCAGGTGGATGTTCACTTTAATGAACTGTTTTGGATTGAATGTAATAACGAGACAGCGACCATGGCCTGATAGAATTTGCTGTCTGGTGTAGTGTAGATAGGGCCCACACTAGGACTATGGTCCCAGACTTCAAAAGGGCCAATTTCAGGGAGCTCAGGAGGCTAGTCGACGAGGAGCTGCAGGACTGTAGGGTTGAGGACATGGGTG
>JAGPOW010001890.1:4877786-4890784 GCA_030014935.1 Caiman crocodilus | reverse complement strand
CAGCTGGAGTACTGCATCCAGTTTTGAGCTCCACAATTCAAAAAGGATGTGGAGAAGCTTGAGAGAGTGCAGAGAAGAGCCACGCACATGATCAGAGGTCAGAAAAGCAGACCCTACGATGAAAGGCTGAGAGCCATGGGGCTCTTTAGCCTGGAAAAGCCTAGGTTCAGGGGTGATCTGATGGCCACCTATAAGTTTATCAGGGGTGACCACCAGGATCTGGGGGAACGTTTGTTTACTAGAGTGCCCCAAGGGATGACGACTAGGTGGAACGGTCATAAACTACTGCAAGACTGTTTCAGGCTGGACATAAGGAAGAATTTCTTTACTTTCCAAGCACTCAAGGTCTGGAACAGCCTGCCACTGGAGGTGGTTCAAGCGCCTACATTGAACATGTTCAAGAGCAAACTGGATGCTTATCTTGCTGGGATCCTATGACCCCAGAAACTTCCTGCCCTTTGGGCAGGGGGCTGGGCTCAATGATTTTCCGAGGTCCCTTCCAGCCCTAATGTCTATGAAATCTATGAAAGATGAGATGGGTGGAGATGCAAACTTTGGGACAAATCCTGCCACTTCCACTATGGATGAAGTGGTCTTGATGCCATCGGGCTGGTGTGCAAAGTATGGGGGCACCAGAGAGTACTGGATCGTGTCATAGGGGCACTAGAGGCGAGACTGCCGTGCATCTGTGCAGGGACCCACTAGAGAGTGGGTTGGCGGGAGTGGGGAGGGGGACCTTCCAAGGTTGGTCTCCTTCCTCTGCGGGGCAGAATGGAAAAGCTTTGAGTTTGCCTCCGTAGAGGCAGACAGCCCTTAGGAGACCCTCACACAGCTCTTCAGCGCCCAGCTGGTTACTCTGGCAGGTATGCAGCTCAGGAGTTGAACCATAGTCCCAAGCTCAGTTGTGCAGTGCTTCATCCATTGTATGCTGAAACGCTTTGGTATTCTCAGATGGTGCCAATTTCTTGGGAAGTGTCCAGGAAGGCTCCGAAACATGTGGCTAAGTGGGAGCAACCTCTGGAGACCTATGCCTTCTTGTAAGGCATTCTTTCTTTATGGTGGCTTCTGTGTTGATGTTATGTAGGCTGACTGCTACTACCAAGGATATATTGAAGGTGTCCCGAACTCAGCTGTGACGCTTAGCACCTGCTCCGGGCTCAGGTAAGGAAAGCATAGTGTTTATGAACCTGCCTTATTTGGCATTGCTGTGGTTGCCATCCAAACTGTGGCATTGATGTCTCCGCAGTTGGATAGGTCAAAAAGTGGCTGATGGAGTGCACCCAGAGAGTGGGTTATAGTCGACCTGGTGGGATGTGAATAGTGGGGTCTCCCACAGCTCGGTCCCAGGGCCTACACTGTTCAATATCTTCATCAGTGACTTGGAAGAGGTGGTGGAAAACATGTTGTTCAACTTTGTTGATGACACCAAGATGTGGGGAGAGGTAGGCACGCTCGAAGGGAGAGAGAAGCTGCAATTAGACTCAGACAGACTACAGAGGTGGGCGGATGTTAATAGGATGGGCTTCAATGTAGATAAATGCAGGATGCTGCACGTGGGGAGAAGGAATCCACAGCATACATACAGGTTGGGGAGCTCCCCCCTTGTGAGCACAGAGGTGGAAAGGGATCTCAGAGTCATTATTGACTCCCAAGGTAAATGTGAGCCGCCAATGCTAGACTGCAGCCAGCAAAGCCAACCGCACCTTGTCGTGCATCCAAAGATGCATCTCAAGCTGGTCCAGTGAGGTGATACTCCCCCTCTACACGACATTGGTCCGGCCTTAACTGGCGTACTGTGTCCAGTTCTGGACACCGCACTTTAAGAAGGATGTGGCCTGCCTTGAGAGGGTTCAGAGGAGGGCCATCCACTGGGTTGGAGGGCAACAGGGCAGGCCCTATGAGGAGAGGCTGAGGGACCTGAACCTGTTCAGCAAGTGGAGGCTGAGGGGAGATTTGGTGGCTGCCTACAAACTTGTTAGGGGAGATCAGCAGCAAAGAGGAAGAGCCCTATTCTCCCTAGCAGCACCTGGGGTGATGAGGTACAATGGCCAGAAGCTGCTGGAGAATAGGTTCAGGTTGGAGATTAGGAGGTACTATTTCACTATCAGGGTGGCTGGGATCCAGAACCAACTTTCTGGGGAAGTGGTCCTCACTCCTACCTTGAGTTAATTCAAAAAGAGGTTGGATGAGCACCTGTCTGGGGTCATGTGATCCCAGCATGCACTCCAGCCAGTGGCATGGGGGTCAGACTAGATGATCTATTCAGGTTCCGTGTGACCCCTAACTACTGTGAAACTATGAAACTCAACCTTTACCCGGAGGCACAGCAGAGTTATTTTGAGTGGGGCAACCTACTTATATTTTAGAACAGCCTGAAGTTCCTGGTACTAAGTCACCTTCAGGAAAATCAGACACAGATACCCTTGTGTTGTATCTGCTGGACAACGCTGGCTTGAATAAGTGCTGGACAACTCTGTCTTGTGCCGTTCTCAGTCCAGGAGCGCAATCAATATGCTTTGATTGCCATATGAGTTTGGCACGTAGTTTGCTTTTTCAGAGGGCTGTTGCAGTTTGAGAATGTCAGCTATGGGATTGAGCCATTGGATTCCTCATCTGGATTTGAGCACCTTGTTTATCAAATAAAAAACAGATCCACTGAAAGGCCACTCTTTGAGAACGATTACATGTTTAGAGATGGAGAGCAGGTGACCAAAGAGGTGTCCCATACCCTGCACGTTGAAGTGAGTATACTCTCTGTAACAGCAGTAGCAGGCGCTACATGATTGCCAGCAGGCCAGAAGATTTTGTTACATTGTTATGTCGAACCTGAATTCTCAGGCATGGTAAATTTGGTGAGACAGCTTTGAACCTAGATTTAAACTGGGCCTGTGATATGCCCATGCTGTGCAGCCGCATCGTATTACGAAATAATGTACGCCACAGATGGTGGGGGGGTGCTCCTTGGGGCAACTCTTAGCCGTTACTGTGCCGGAAGAATAGTCTTGAGAAGCCCTGCCTTGTATCACGGTCCATGCCTAGTGACCGCCGGCATTGTAAGAACCTGGTGGGTTTGAGGGCATTAAGTTCCTTGGAGGTGTTTGTGCCCTAAGGAAGGTTGAATCTCACGTCCCTTCTATGTATGTGGGGAGAGGCTTTCTCTGAGCCTGAAGTTTGGTGTGCTAGTCTGTTGTGTCTCCCTTTCTGAGAGTCAGGAGAGTGATGGCGGTGTGCTGGCTTGCACAGCTGCGCGCAGAGCTTTGTGTAGACCCTTGGTAATAGTGCCAAGGGAGCATCGTCAATCACAAAAGGAGTTTGCAGCTGTGCAGGGTTTGCTTGTTTCCCCCCTAAAGTCGAATGAATAAGTTATCGTTGGTTCATCCACCCTGCTAGTTGGATAGCCTGGTGACCGTGTTTTTAAGCACTGCAGCTGAAGCTGGATACCCCAGGCTTACAGCATTATTAAGGGACACAACAGTTAAAATGTAGAAATAATTAATAAGTGTGAAGTCTTTGTTTCAGTTAGCAGCTGCCATTAAATCGGCCAGATATCTGGAACTGGCGATAGTTTTGGACAAGGGTTTGGTAAGTCTCAGTCCCTTTCTTCTTCGTATCATACCCTTCCTTTACTCTTGAACGCCACGTAGAAATGGTCCCATTTGTCCTGTCCCTCTAGAGGCACAGTGCAATCCAGAGTGGGCTGAAGCACAGCCCTTGTGTAAAGTATAAATCCATCCTCTGCCTAAGAAGGAAACCAAAGAAGTCACTAGATACTTTAAATGTCCAGAATTTGGGGCGTATGTGAACACTGCAGCGCCTCACAAGAGGAATGGCACACCCAAGGAAATGTTGTGCTGTAAAGGTGACCTAATGTGCTGTGTTTATTTTTCAGTACAACTACATGGGGCCAGACAAGAACATTGTAACACAGAAAGTAGTCCAGCTCATCGGCTTTGTCAATAGCGTAAGTCCGCTGTCTGTCTTGTTTCATACCAAAATGGCAAGTTGGATTGTTTTACTGCACTGTTTTCAAGCACTACGTGTTCTGCTGACTTTCCGTAGAGGATTATTTACGTTGTTTTCCCCTCCTCGCTCTTGTAAAGCTTTAGGTTGTAGCAGCCGCAAGCTGTTGGAGGCAGAAAGGAGGAAACAACCCCACATGATACTGTTTTACCTCCAGCCGCTTGATGGCCTCGAGTAGCCTGGCTTCTGAGGAAAACGGAAAGCCGTTTCCAAAAGACAGCCTTGTCGCTTAGCACAGCTGTGTTGCTTGCCACCTTTAAATTAGGGCTGATTTAAAATCCTCTAGTTTTTAAACACCTGGCCAATGTCAGTGGTCAGTCACCTTTTGAAATGCAAGCCCCCCATTGCTAGACTCTAGGCACCCTTTAGAAAATGCCAGTTCTTGCTGCCCTGCATTTTTGGACTGAGGGGAAAACAATGGACAAATTCTTTGGTGGTCAAGGGCTTGGGAAGACTGCCCCGGGGCAGAATGTTTTTTCATGCCATGGATTCGTCTGGGAGACCTCTGAGTGTATCGTGTGAACTGTGTGTAGGTGCCTGCCCATCAAAGCGGGCTGCGTACCCTGGCTGAGAATAGCCCACCCCAGCAGTTCAACCCTGCCTAGCGTAGGCAGGTTGTTAATGCCTGTACATACACGTAGCTGCTCATAGTCAATCTGAGGTCTGCCTGCTGGCTGCAAAGCAGCTGTTGGTCTGTCAGTGCAGTAGGTGCCATGCCACCCTCTGCTTTCTGGTTGTTTCTGTTAGGCAAATCAGCCTTTTGGCTGCCTGTCTGTGCCTTCAAGCAGAGCATGCTAAGCTGATGTAGCTACCTTACTGAGTGGGCCATGAGTGTCCACAGAGGAGAGAAATGCACATCTCGGCTAACCTCACAGTCCTTCCCCCACACGTTCAAGCTATGAGCTGTGGAGTCCCCGTGGTGGCTGCTTGCTAGTGTCTCCAGCTTTCCTTTCCTTATTTATACCAACTAGGTCTGCTGCATGTCGTCCTGCTGCCCTACATGTGCCGCATTTCCTGGCATGCTCCTCTGCTGTAAGCAAGCTATTACCTTCTGCTCATTGGACACCATCTGCTTCAGACCCAAACCCCTTGTGTTTGCCATGGGAGTTGTGATCCTGCAGGCGCTTAAGTTTGTAACCCTGTATTCGTGAGCTGTCTGTCGGTTTCTGTGACCCAAGCTGGTCCAAAGTGCTGGGGTTTGCTCTTCAGAGCCAGATGGTATCATCTTGTTCTCCTGTACTTTTCTCTTCCCTCCTCTCTTTTTTCCCCCCAGTGGTGGCAGAGACTCAGTTGTGAAGAGCAGTGCTGGTGTGTCATATCTATCTCCGAAAGCCGGGGGGGGGTTGGGTTGCTGCCTGTAAAAATAAAGCACGGATCTGCAGAAGCAGTAGAGAACGCGTGTGTCTGATCTTGTATTTGCAGATGTTCAGCCGCCTTAATGTGACAATCGTTCTGTCTTCCCTGGAATTCTGGACAGATTATAACAAAATCATTATGACCGGGGAAGCTAACGAATTACTACATCGATTTGTAAAGTGGAAAAACTCCCACCTTGTCCTGCGGCCCCACGACATGGCATATTTACTTGTGTAAGAGGAGCTTTTTTAGTATTATGTAAGATATTGTTTTGGTTTTTTTAACCCGTGCAGCTTTGGGAAACGCGGATGACCGTGGCCCAAAAACTTCTGTTAGAAAACGAGAGAGGCGCAAACATCATTCTTGACTGACTCCATTTCCAAATGTATTTTCAAGCCTCTCAGCTGTTTCCCTGAGCGAGAACAGAAAGCTTAGGTTCACGAAAAGGCAATAATGTACCGTGTCCTTGTCACCCCATTGCCAAGTGCATGTTGCTGCTGAAGGAACTGTTGTTATGCTTTAGTTACAGGGATCACCCTCGTTATGTGGGGACGACATTTGCTGGGAAGATGTGCGTCAGGAACTATTCTGGAGCCGTTGCGCTGGTATGGTATTGTTGGATGTCCATTGGTAGTGATCGCTGTAAGACTGGCTGTGGGCAAGTCAGAAGATGCTCAGCCTTTGAGCGTGGTGGATTGAGATGCTTGCCTGTAGGCACATGTTTTGACTCGTGGCTCTGCCCAAGGGCAGACACGCACCCTAAAGTACAAATGTTAACATTAGGGTGACATTTCCTTAGTCTTTTCTTCCTGGCTCCCAAAATTATTGAGCCTGCTATTCCACAAAGACATAGGTACCCATATGAATATGGTGGCATCTTCCAAGCCCGTAAGTATATGTTTTTTCTAAGCAAGTGAGCGGTCCCACCTGCCTTTGGCAATACTGCTCCCAAGGTGATGTGCATGCCTGCTTGTAAGTGTCTTGTGGCCCGTGGGCCAGATGCTAGCTCTGTTCAGAGCTGAATTCCCAAGAGCGGGCACCTCGGGTTACGTCATTTGTGTTGTCTGTGCCCTGGCAAGTTGTCTCACACCTGCAGCATCTGTGCTGCTTGTGCTGGGATTTAGCATGGTAAATGGCAGCAGGAAATTGGAGGCAAGTCTTGTGTGGTCCTCTCTGTTACAGTACGAGGAATCGCCACGAGGACAACTCAGAGAGAGCGGGCAGGAGAAGAAAGAGTTTGGTAAAATCATGTAGTTTCCTAAACTCTGGGGAATTGCTCGCTATTAATTCCCGGCTCTTTCTCCTTTGTTCAGTACCAAGAAACAGTGACCCTGCAGAGCTTTTCCGTCATTATTGCCCAGCTGCTGGGGCTGAGTCTGGGCATGACCTACGATGATGCGAGGACCTGTCAGTGTTCCGGGCCCACCTGCATCATGCACAGGAATGCCATGTAAGGACCTGTATGGCATCCCTTCTCTCCCGTCGCTTTCCTTGAATCTAGAGCTACTGCCCGGATGTTTGTAAGCTTAATCATCGGAAAGGACACGATTTTAGGAGGCAAATGGTTGTGCCGGAGGCTGAGCGTATGTCCAGCAAAGCAGGAGTATCTTCAGCCTCCCCTAGCGTCCATGATGCTACGTCTGTACAGCACAGGGTGACTTGTTTCTGCAGTGAAAGGCACGTGGTTGTGCCTGCGTACATGGCACGTGGTTATAGCACGAGGGTTCTCTGATGCTTCAGGTATAGAGTTTTTTGCTATGTTTGCCTTTGGCGGGTGCATCTAGCTAGGTACAGAATTCACAGTTGGCTTATGCATTCTCCTCAGGGGTAATTTTTGGAAGTTACTTTTCTATTGGCACGGGGGTATATACAAAAGGTTACCTGTCAAAGCCTGGCCTGGCCATTTCCGCGGCAGGCAGTAATATGTGTGACCTCTGTGGGCCTCACAGAGCAGAGAGCTCAAGGACCATCGCCACTGCTCTTTGCTAACAGGGAGCAATCTCGTTGAAATTGGTGGGGTTGCGTGCATGTAGCAGAACTCATATAGCCCATGGCACGTGCTGGCCATGCCTTGACTTTTTCCCCAGGATGCGCCTTGTGGGTATTTTGGAATAAAACATGTAGCGCTAAATGGCCGAACCTCAAAATATTCTTTCAGTGACACAGTTTTGCCAACAGAGCCACTTGCCTGCTGTCATTTCTGGCAAATGCAAGGCAGCACAAAGTAGCGCTGAGTCCTAGCTCTACAGCCCTTCTGACAGTGGCCCTGATCATTAAGCTCCGGGGACTGCAAGTGAGTGCATTTAATCTGGTGTAATCAATCCAGGTGAGAGCCCCAGTCTGGTAGACCTCTGTGGATGTGAGTACCGCAGTGCTCGCACACCCAAATGCCTCTAGGATCTAGACTTGCATCCATTTTTGCCAAAACTCTTAATTAGCTGGTGGCAATGAATTAACAGGCGTGATATGAGTTTATGGGCCCAGAAATGTGGGGCCCCAAAGGGACTCTTCTGATCAGCTGGTCTGCCTTTCTGCATTACATAGACCAAAACACATTTCCTGACAATTTCAGCAGCAAACATCTCGTCTGTTGCTGAGCAAGAAAGCATCTGTTCAAAGGTCACAGGCGTCAAGTTCTGCGTCCAGTGGGCAGGTGTCCATGATCTGCTGGGTGTTGCTGGGTTACAGATCTAAAAGAGAGCCACTTACCTGCTTTTTTTTTTTTTCTTTTTGGGTAGAGAGATGTGAATTTTGCATTGGATGCCCTGGTTCGGGCTAGTGTGACACTATAAATGATGCGATGTCTCTCCCGAGCATTTACACCAAACAAAGCCTGTTTTAGAGAATCCAGATACCTCAGGTGCATCTGTGCGCGCGTGGTGGGTTTATTAGAACATAAGCTGAAATCGAACCTGATTTCTGACCCTTTGGTGATCATCCTCACATCCTCGGGTATTCCATGTCAGAACCATAGGAAGAAAAAGGCACAAGTGAGTGAGCGGGTATCTGCAATCGTTTAACATGCGTATTTTCTTTTAAGAAGGAAACAAAAGCAGGCTATATGTCACGTCAGCTAACAATTACTGTCCTTTTTGGTTGTTCAGACCTTTGAAGTCTGTTTTAACCAAAGAACGGAAATATGTTCAACTGGCTTTTGGAAGTTAATGTGCCTGCTGCTAATCCTCCAGCAAGATCCGTAACCATTTTTAGGCTCTGGATTTTTTTGATTGCTCTTTGTTGTATTGTAGACTGTTCGGTGGTGTAAAAAGCTTCAGTAGCTGCAGCATTGGAGACTTTGAAACCTTTATTAAACATAGCGGAGGACACTGCCTTTCCAATAGGCCACATTTGAATCCATCCTACAAGAGTCCAAGCTGCGGTAATGGTGTTATAGAAGATGGAGAGCAATGTGACTGTGGCTCTGCACAGGTCAGTATGAAGCTTTGCCGAGGTAATGTAACAGGGTAGTGTTTTTGGTGCAGCGTAACCATGCGCTGACAGCCAGCGTGTGGCAGAAGCAGGAGGAAGTCCCAAAGGGCTTTGTTTGTACGTATGGAAAAAATGCATATTGGCACGCGTCTCGTTGCAACCTCAGACTTGTGGCTCTTGGATTCTGGGCAGACTGAACGTTTAGAGGAGAGGACAGTTAGACCATGTAGGCTAATTGCTTTTGCCTTTTTTCCAGGAATGCACACGGAATAGATGCTGTACTACGGGGTGTAGATTAGCAAGAGGCGCGCAGTGTGCTGCTGGGTTATGCTGCTATCACTGTCAGGTAAGGCATGAGTTTTGCCTGTCAGCAGCTAGAAGTGCAGGGCCCCAGAAGCCCTGCACCAATCTCCTTGACAGCTGGCAGGCTTCGTGGCCGCAGCAGGGGCTACCACACCTGCAGTTTTCAGCCCGCTGCGCTTTAACACATGCAGGGTCATCTATGTCACGAGTGTTGCCTGTCAGCAGCTTGAGGTGCAGTTCCCTTCCAAACCCTTGCACCGATCTTGAAACTTGGCAGGCTTTGTGGCCTCACTGGGGCACCACCCCTGCAGTTTTCACCCCCCTGTGGCATAACACATACACATGACATGAGTTTTGCTTTCAAGAATTTGGGGTGCGGTTCCCCCTGAGCCCCTACACCAATCTTGGAATTTGGCGGGCTTCATGCTCTCAGCAGAGGCTACCACCCTAGCCTAAGAAGGGTTGAGAAGCACTGCTCTGGGCACTGCTTTAGGGGACTGGTAGCAGAGTATGTCAAAGAAAGGACTCTAGATACTTATCTTCTCTTGCTCTAAGTTCAGGCAAGCCTGCCCTGCCCTGCCCTGCCCAGCTTTGCAAAGGCTACAGGCAGAGGGAGGGCTCTGGCAGTGAGAGCAGCAGTAGCTGCGCTCAAAGAGAGAAGGCCAAGGATAAGTGAATTAGTGGACGTGCTAGTGACAGCGACACGCAGCAGCAGCTCGGTGGCGTGTTATCGTCACATAATCCTACGGGCCGTGCGTGCTGGACTTGAACATCACTGGGTAGGATGTTTACGGGCAATGATTATTCCTACCTCTGTCCACTAGATAAAAGCAAGGAACAGGAAATGCAGAGAGAGGGTGGATAATCAATGTGATCTCCCCGAGTTCTGCAATGGGACCTCAGCGTTCTGTCCACAGGACGTCTTTGTCCAAAATGGGCACAAATGCGAGCGCAACTCCGGCTACTGTTACAACGGGTATTGCCAGGCTGCTAACCTCCAGTGCCAGAAAATCTATGGGAGAGGTAATGCAGGCAACTGTTCCAATGTTTTCCCACGTCCAGTGCCAGAAACCTGTTGCAGGAGCGGTAGTAGCAAACACCGTAATGGTACTGAACATTGTACTTAAATGGCTGTCCTTGTTCTCGTTAAGCCTCGCGCTACCGGCTGTGGCATTTGAGAAGGGCTGACGGACGATGTCCACGTTCCTCTCTGATTATAACCCATGTTACATCTCAACTTGCAGGTTCCAAAAATGGCCCTAATGCCTGTTACGAAGAAGTGAACAGTCAAACCGATAGGTTTGGCCACTGTGGAAATGATCCAAGGAAGGGATACAAAAGCTGCAGCTGGATGTAGGTCTAAGTAAATGGATGTCGCTATTCATTTCAGTGCGACTCTGATGTAGACGGATGTTTGTCATCTGTTCCTCCGAAGGCTTGCTTTCACGGCTTCCTCAAGTTCCCTTTGCGGGGAGCTGGCTATTCCTAGTCCATAGCCCTAGCGTTTTCCAGGTTCCTTGCCTTGCCTAGCTAGCCCTGGTTCCTGGGGCAGAAGCAGCCAATATAAGGAGGAATGTCTCCCAGATAAGGAGAAGAAGTAGGCATAGCCCTCGGCTGTGGACAGACTGAGTCGCAAGCATCTGGCATGCCTGGCTCCTTCTCTGCTCCAAGGGTATGCGATAAGAGCAAGTGGTGTGGGCAGTGGCTGGACATACCTAGAAAGACAGGACCTTGAGTGTCAGCCATCGCCTGCATGCCCTGCCCAGATCTATGCAGCTTCATGCCTGGCAGGAGGACCCTGACATAGTTTCATAGTTGGTAGGGTTGGAAGGGACCTGAGGAGATCATCTAGTCCAACCCCCTGCCGTGGCAGGAAAGAGTACTGGGGTCAAACGACCCTGGCCAGATGTTCATCCAGCCTTTTTTTAAAGACCTCCAGGGTAGAAGTCAGCATCACTTCTTTTGGAAGTTGGTTCCAGGTTCTAGCTGCCCTGACACTGAAATAGCGCTTCCTAATGTCTAGCCTGAAACTACCCTCCGCTAGCTTGTGTCCGTTGTTTCTTGCGACTCCCAGGAGTGCTCGGGGAACAGGGACTCTCCCAATGCCTGCTGCTCCCCCTTGACTAGTTTATAGTCAAGGGGGACCAGTGGAGTGTGCAGAAGTGCTCTCCTCTCTTGACGGAGCAATCTTCTCACTTCTCTTCCCCGTGTGCTGGTTTTTGTTTGGTTGCTGGGTTTTTGGTGGGGATCCCGTACTAGCCGCACTCTCCGTCCTTATTGGGCGGGCTTTATCTTTGATGGTCGAAGCGATCTGGTATTCCATGTAACTGTATGTCCCTCTCCTGATGACTTTTATAGGAATCTCAAGTGCGGGAAGTTAATTTGTACCTATCCAATTCGTGTTCCATTTATTCAAGAAAACACAGCTGTGATTTATGCTCAAGTGCGTGATGATCTGTGTGTGTCTTTAGATTACACGCAGCCAGCCACAGTGAAAGACCCGATGATGGTGAAAGACGGCACAATGTGCGCTACTGGCAAGGTAGAGAAATATATCATAAAGGGGTAAAAAGTCAGCCTATGGACTGCAGAATTGGATGGATATTTAGAGGCTTTGACACTGCAGTGTAAGCTCTTCCAGTGACCGTATCCATGCTGTTGCGTTTGTCACTTGCTCCCTCAGCAGCCAGGGTCGTTTCTTCTATATGGCGTAGGCTGAAGTGGTAACTTAGCACAACAGAAGTGACTGTGTAGCGGTGTCTCCAGCCACCGCTTTGCTCTGCTTTGCTAACGTCTTTGCGCCTCTGTGCTTGAATCGTTCTGCTGCTTTGTAATCCTTGATTTGACTTGTACTGTAGCAGCATTGAGGGCCCAATGTTCCCTAAAGATGGGTCATGTGCTGAAATGCTAATAGTCTGTGGAAACGTCTTTGATAGGAGCCCCGCTGCTTGTTTGCTGTCACCAGGGTCATAGCGTGAGCCTAGCAAGGGTATGAGTCTGCAAGCCTGTCTAGCCACTGTGGCAGAGAGTGGCTGCAAAGAGGAGGAAGGGGTGTGCAGGGGCTATCCAGACCAACCTGTTCCCTGCTCTTCCTCCATAGGTTCATAGATGTTAGGGTCGGAAGGGACCTCAATAGATAGATGCATAGGAAAGAGCGCTGGGTTTAGATGACCCCAGCTAGATGCCTATCTAACCTTTTCTTGAAGACCCCCAGGGTAGGGGAGAGCACCACCTCCCTTGGGAGCCCATTCCAGACTTTGGCCACTTTAACTATGAAGAAGTTCTTCCTAATGTCCAGTCTAAATCTGGTCTCTGCTAGTGTATGGCCATTATTTCTTGTAACCCCCAGGGGCACCTAGGTGAGTAAAGCCTCACCAATTCCCTTCTGTGCCTCCATGATGAACTTACAGGCAGCCACAAGGTCGCCTCTCAACCTTCTCTTGCGGAGGTTGAAGAAGTCCAGGTGCCCTAGTCTCTCCTCACAGGGCTTGGCCTGCAAGCCTTTAACCATACAAGTGGCCCTTCTCTAGACCTCTCCAGGTTCTCCACATCCCTCTTGAAGTGCAGCACCCCAAACTGCATGCAGTATTCCAACTGTGGTCTGACCAGCACCAAATACAGGGGAATTATCACCTCCGTGGTTCTGTTTGTCATGCATCTGCTGATGCACGATAAAGTGCCATTAGCTTTCCTGATGACTTTGTCACACTGATGACTCATGTTCATCTTGGAGTCCGCCAGGACTCCAAGATGCCTTTCCGCTTCCATGCCTCCAAGGAGGTCATTTCCCAGGCAGTAGGTATGCTGGACATTTTTCCTCCTTAGGTGCAGCACTTTGCATTTCTCCTTGTTGAATTGCATTCTGTTGTTTTCCACCCATATGTCCAACC
>JAGPOW010001890.1:4797110-4816415 GCA_030014935.1 Caiman crocodilus | reverse complement strand
GCCGCCGTCTGGAACGCACTACAGCGAGCCGGTGCCCAGCCGCCCACTCGCACCCGCTGCTTAGCCAACATGGATGCTTTTATTCATCATGAGTACGCTTCATTACTTTCCCACAGACCACAGGATAGCACGCACTCTCTGCAGCCAGCTCGGCCACCAGTCCTGCAAACGGGCCTCGTTTACGAGCGTCATAAAGCGGGATCGCATCAACAAAAGCCCAAGCTATGGAGCCGACTTGATGCGCTCGGCGCGACTTGTGAGAGCTGCCCTTAATTGTGATAAATCCTGCTTCCTCAGCTGAGAAGGTGACATTTCATGGCAAATAAGTCCCAGAAACGGACTGGAACCAGGAAGCGTGTCCTGCTGCGCAAGCAGGCTCAGCAAAAGGCAGCACGGGGGGACAGGCTGCGGGGCTGGGGCCCTGAGAACCGACTGCCCATCGCAGGGACAGACCCCGAGCAGGGGCTTCCCCTCCAAAACTGGCCTCTCGCAGGGCTCGATGCTTCACGGGCCGTTTCCCAGCCAGAGTGATTTTGCCTGAAGCCTGAGCTCCAGAGCCAGCACAAGAAGCAGGCTGTAGGGTCCAGGCCTGGAAGAGGGCAGTGGCGTGCGCTCCTCCTGTTGATATGCGGAGGGGCTCTGGCCTTCTAGCAAGGCTACAACATGAATGCTTAGTGCTTGCACTGAACAGAGGGCTTCTGGTTACCCGTGCCCATCCTGCAGAGCTGGGGAGGGGGAAGGCAGCAGCTGCTGCTCCCCAGGGTTGTCTTTGTGAGGTTAAACATGACACGGCCACACACCAACCAAAGAAAGCAGGGAGACTCACTCGGGCATGTGAACCTTTCAGAGACTCGGTGAGAAGGCAGCAAGGGACTACCCAGAGCAGGCACACGAGCTAGAAGAGCAGGCATGCCCCCTCGCCAGAGAAACAGCCTGCCGTGCAACACAGCCAGTCCCTTGCCTGCAAGGAGACCGGGCCAGCCTTCCCCCTAGGAAACCAGTGTTGTGGCTTATCCCAGCCAGGCACCCCATCTTCCAGCCCGGTTTCATGCTTCGTAACTCGGCTCGGGCACTAGCTGCCACCTTACCACCCATCCACCCTCACAGCAAAGGCAGAGCAGGCACGGCTCCAGGGGAGCCCAGGCAGGGGCTGAGAAAGAAGCAGCCTGTCTTTGGAAGAGGAGCAGGCAGAGACACCTCCAGCACCGGGGCCCAGGACCCAAGTTTCATTAACCATGACCCCCAGTCAGTTTAGTCTGATACAGCATTCGAGCAGGGTGGTCTTAAGCTGCTCCCAGCCATTTGCAAACGGGGTTAGATGCGCTGAACTTCCATCCGACTGCAAGTCTCAACTGGTTTCTGATCACTTTAGCCGGTTTCTGTGCAACTTCCTCCTGAGCCTGGGGGCGGGAGACCTGCGTGCAGGGGCTGGAAACTCAGAGTGCTGCCCCTAGCCTGGCTCTCCTGCCTCCACTGTCAAAGTCCTCGCTTTCCCCAGAGCCCTCCGGGCAACAGTTGGCCGTCCGTCCCCGGTCCCCTGCACCCAGCAACAATAAAGGGGCAGGATTCGGGAGCATCCTCACCAGGACCTTCTGTGCAGGGCTGCCAACGAGGACATGACGGTGGGCTCCGGCCGGTGACGCTAGAGCTGGTCTTGCCCCATGGGAGGAGGAGCGCCTTTCCTTGTTCGCTGCCAGCCGGAGACTTTCTGCGCTGCGTTTATTCTGAGCAGCCCAGGCAGTGATGCAGTATCCGGAGCGCTCGGGCCCTGGCCTGCCCGGGAAGTCTGCAGCATTGCAAGGCAGGGCTCCTGGGACGGGGTGGGCCGTGTCACCTGGCCCCGAGCCCAGCTGGGTCTCACACTGTTTCAGCCCAGGCCCCCTCCCGGGAACACAGCTGCTGCAACACCCAGTGCAAGGGGGAAATGCCCTGCACACGTGAGCTTATTAGGCATCTGGACAACGGTTCGTGGCTGCGGCTCCTGCGTGCGGCCCTGGAACAGCTGACTGAGATTCTGCCAGCGCAGAGCGTGCGAGGATGGGCAGCTCCCACTCGCGACCTGCCCGCTAACAAACACGGGGATCTTTGCTCCTGCCTTGCCCTGGAGCCCGTTTACAAACGTCCTTCCACCTTTTCCTTCCTGGCTCCAGCCCCCCACCCCTTGCAAGGGCGTGTGAATGCTTCAGGCCCATGTCAAGTTGCCGCTTGGAGAGACAGAGAGCGTGTGTGTGCATGTGCATGCGTATGTGCATGTGCGTGTGCGAGAGAGAAGCCTTGGTAGCAGCAGAAAATTGCACAATTACCACAGATGGATTTTATTGATGGCATTCTAGGTTTCAAACAGCAGCCAAGCCCCTGAGCAAAAGAGGTCACGGCCCACGTGGTCCGCATCCCCGAGATGCGCAGCACAGCTGGACAGCTGTGCACGCAGGGCAGGAGACAGGGAAAGGGAGAAGCAGATAGGTCCACGGTCACGTCCCTTACTGTTTCAAGGGTAAGAGCACCCCTGTTCAAACCATCTTTCTTGCTTTCCCCTCCCCCCCACTTTTTTTCCAACAGGACCCCTTTACAAAGGGAAGATGCTGCTTCTAAGCAGCTAGTGAAAAAGTTCAGTTTAAAACAAAACCCAAGCCCATGCGCCCACATAACAGAAGCTACCGCCCCAGCAGAACTGCCCCCCACCCCTCATGTCTTGGCAAAATGCTGTCAGCTTCCCAAGGAGGGTGGGGGCTTTCCAGCAAGGTTACTACTCGTGGAGACCGGGTTCGCCAGCCTGCTGCTGTGGGGCGAGCTCTGCCCTGATACAGCCTGGGTCTGGCACCGGGGCAGAGCCAGGGGGTGCGCCAACCTGCGGCCACGGGGCCCAGTTAGCAGAAGCAAGGGGCGGAGGGAAAACGAGGGCCCAGAGGAGGCGACCCCAGACCCAGAACTGCATGCAGAGGTCGCCTTGCGCAACGCAAGCGGCTCGGCATCCCTGCTCGCCGCCCTGTCTCGGCCAAACAATGCAGGGAGACGCCAGCGGGGCTGGATCGGCTCAAGCCGGGACTGTCCGATGCTGCTGACATCAGGCGCCTTCCTGAGGTCTCTGCACTGGACGCTGTCTGGCCTGCGAGGACAGGCCCTTTGCTCTAGCCTCTCCCTTCCTGCGTCTTGCCTGCTTCGGTTGCAGCCCCACCCAGAGGCCTCTCACAGCCAGGGCCGCAGTGTCCTACTAAGCCATTTCCGTCAAATGAAGTTAGAGGGAAGTAGCGGGACGCCAAAGGCTCTGCAGCTAATCCTGCCACCTGGAAAATCAGCGGAGAAATATTATTGTGTCGTCTCGCAAATTAAATCCCGTGCTGTGCTTGCCGCTGTCGAGTTAATCTAATAGAGAACGCAAGAGCTGCGCTCAACCATGACTGGGCGCAGACACGTTCAGTCCAGGGTGCAGCAGTGCCCGCTCAGGGATGCTGGTCTTAACTGCGTGTCGTGGCTGCCGCTTTTCACTGCATCCGTCACCATAGCCATTATCTATTAAGAAGCCATCAGCAGCGAGTGGCCTTTAATTGTGGCACGGGTTTTTTCACAGGAACACCCATCTGCTGGGGTATCGATCGGCATGCCCAGCCTTGGCTTGCGGCAGGTGGGAGGCTATGCACATCCACATGGCCTTGCCAGGGCCCGGGCAGGACGAGGGCAGAGCCGGGGGGTGCCTAGCATACTTCCCGAGGGCTCTCTCTGGCCGCATCTCTTTGCTCTTACTTTCCAGCCCGGCTCCGCTCCTACCGCCAGGTCCTTGTTGCTGGTGCGACCTGTTGCTCTTGCACTCATCTGGCTCAAGCTGCGCCCGCTCTACTCCCAGCCCTGAGGAAAGGTCAGCGGTGTCTACAGTCTTGTCTAACGGCGCAAATACTTGGTCCCGTAAAAGATGTCACCAAAATGAAACATAAAAAAACCCTCACCCCTCATCCATGTCCTGCACCGGCATGGCTCTGGCGACAGTACTCCAACCCGACCGAGTGGAGGATCTCAAAATTCGCCTGTCCTAACAGCAGGTAGGTTGTTGCCGTCTTGGTCTATGGATACAGGCCGACAAGCTTCCTGGGACAAATCTGATCTCACTTATTAAACCCATTCAAAGTGCTTCATCCCCGAAAGCATGCACACAAACATTTTTTCCAACTCGAGATCAGGTTTAGCCCAAGAGCCTGGCCTCCAGTACGAATGGGAGGACTACTGGGTGAAGTCACCAGGAACATGGCTCCACAGCGACAACTTCTTCCTAAGCTTGTGCCAGCACCCCCAGGGCGCTCAGCATCATCACCACCCTCTAGCCGGCACATGCGACACGCGCAACTTCTAAGCAGGAAGGCCTCCAAAGAAAGCAAGAGAAACAACTGTCGCCTAGCCTGCTCCAAAAGCACTCAGCTGAAACAGGACATCGTCACGTACGCTACCAGGAAGAGAGCAAAGCCCCGAGACATCGCTTTGAAGCTGCTGGATGCTGGACTCCTTTGAAAGGACGGCTCCATGGTTTGGCTTTAGGTTTCACGTCTGCACAGGTGAGGTAGCTCAACTAGCTGTGACCCCACGCCACGCCACGCAGACCTAGGGACCTGCTCTGAGGGCTTCGGTGCCAGAAAGGACCACTCGAATAATGCCTGCAGCATGGACAGCTCTCTCAGCCCTCCAACAATCATGTGGCAAAAATTCTTCCAAGCCTACACAGCAGCCAAAGTCTTAGCCTGGCCTGCGGGAAACTTTGCCAAGGGCACAGCAGAAGGTTTGGTGGCGCGTTTTCTCATTTTCATCCCGATGCAAGGGGGGCGGTTAGAGTAGTCCGTGCACCCTGCCCCTAGGGCGCGTTCCCAGCGAACAGGGATTTTCCAACACGGGTCTCATTCAGACCAGTGCAAAGGACACGAGCTTCCCAGCCGGGAGACCAGCGTCTCGGCGTATCCCGCACCCACATTATACCGATGGCGGCATGACGGCATACAGCAGTTTTTATCACCGACTCTCATTTCCTTCATCGGGACGGAGGGGCAACGTCAAAGGCCGCCGTTCCTTTGCCAGCCACGCAAGAAGGGGTTCCTTCTGTGAGACCGAAACGCAGGCAGACGTGGGACCAGAGGAGTTCATGTTGAGGAGGTTTCTGGCTCGCCGCAGCAGCAGTTCTTTGCCCAAGCTGGCGTGTCAGCCTGGGTTTTTAGGGTCCTCCTGGGCAGCGTGGTTTTAGCACCTCGGCGCAGAGCCTCTGGGCTGCGAACAACAGTCAGCCCCACACACACGAGAGCGTTGTCTTCACCTGTGCTCCCTGACCGGTGCCGATTCTTCTGGGCACAAGGCTGGCTCCGGCGAGCCCCAGGCCTCCTCAGCCTCCTGGAATCAGCTTCTTTGGCGGCCCAGAAACGGGCCTTTTGCTGCGCACAAGCGGGCCAACACTGTCATCTAGCGGCCACCCACAAGTTTCCCAGCGAGGCCGTCTGCCCCGGAGAGAGGCTAGAATTAGACTCGCCGCGTTGCAAGGGGGCAGAGACCACGTCTCCTGGTGGCAGCACGGGGACTTCGCAAGGCAGAGCCGCCTGGACACCCACCCACTGCGACCCCCGCCTCTCAACCCACGTCCCACGCCACCAGCGTTCTCCCTGGAGAGATTAACCCTCTCTGTCCCGCTCCTTTGGGGGGGCTGGGCAAGGCAGAGCGCCCCAAGTCATGCCACACAGCTGCCGGCGGAGCCATGCGGCAGGTGCCAGCGAGGCCGGGCAGCCGCTACGGGCAGAGAGACGTGCTGCTGTTCCACGGACTGACGGACTCGCCCCGACACCCGACACAAAGCAAAGGGCGGTGGCGGCAGAACGGCTCGCTTGCAAAGAGACTCTGGGGGCTCCTAAAAGGCCTCGGTGAGTCCCAGGAGATTGCTGAGGTTGGCCTTGTGCCAAGACCCCCCCAGGTCACGACTGGCAAAGGAGGAGGCAGCAATGGCAAGAGGCACCCATGAGACTTTGGAGGACTCCCCCCTGCCCAAGGCCAAGGGCTGGGCTAGCGATGGGGGGAACCACAGCCATGCTGCCTCCGTCGGCCCCGTTTGGAGAAAGGAGGCCTGCCAAACCCCGCCTTCATGTCTGCGCCCACAACTCGGGACCCTTTCCCGAGCTCCTGTCATCCCAGGCAAAGGCTGGTTGATACAGCCTGACAAAGCCCCGTGTGCCGAGAGATACCATGCAAATGGGCAGCGATGGCTTTGGCCACAGGGTGCTCCGCTCAGGGGTCACCCCGCCAAACACCAGGCTTTCCTTTCTCCGGCAACTGCCTGCTGGGCCTATAATTACGTGGCAACGTGGCTCCAGGTGCTGGAGTCATTTGTTTTCCTTTCTGGCTCCATACACCTCACCTCGGGACGTGACCTTCAGCTTCTCCAGTGCCAGACGAAACTCGTTGCGGCCTGCGGCAATATCCAGCTCATTTGTCTTGGCCTTCCCGTGCCCGCCACACCGGGAGCATGTCTGCTTTTAGGTGAGCTTTATTTCACTCGCTCCTTTGGCCGAATCCTTTTGTGACCTGTGCCCTGCAGCTGGCGTTTCTCCCCAGCTCCATCATCATAGCCCGATATTTCCCCAAGAAACAAAGTCGCCTAATGGCCTTGTTCCCAAGACTCCTATTAAAAGCTCGGACGCAGGGCATGCCGAAAGGTGCTGCGGCGCCAAGCTGTCAGTCAAGCGCCAAGTCATTCTCAAGCCCGATACGCAAAGCGGGCCTCGCGTTCGGCTCCTAACCCCCAAGTGCGCCAACGAGCCCTCCGGAGCTCGCTAGGGAGGACTTGCCTCGCGCCCCAGCTGCCAGCAAACTGCAGAGCCATCTCGATAGCAGACGCCAACAGTGACAGCATCTGAGCATCGCCACCTGGGCCCGGTGCAACAAGCCAGGGGGATGTCCGCAGCACAATTGCCGCCCGCTGTAAACCTATCGGACCTGGCCCCGGGGCCAGGAGCAGTGTGCCGCTGGCAGCATGGAGCGCAGCGTGGGCGGCGGCCCCGTGCCCGAGTCAGTCATGCCGGTGTCCAGCGCTGCGGCGACACTCCTCGGCACGTGGGCAGCAGCGTGGCCCAACGCTTCCCCGACTGGGTTGCAGCTCGCTTCTAGCCACAGGAGGGAGACTCTCTCCGCTTCCCCCCCGGCCTTGTCGGTACACACCCTATGACAGGTGGGTGCCACAGCCATCCCCTCCCCTGGCACTTGGGCCTCAGCCCGCCCTCTCCCCTGAGCTCTGCAGCCCCCGCGGGGGCCATGTTGACCCCAGAACTCCAGAGAGAAGCTGGGGATGCGACGCGAGGCCGGAGAGCAGGTGGCGGCGCCTGAGAAGAGCCTCGCAGGACGTGCCAACGCCAGGCCCTGCTTGCAGATGCCAGCCCGGCGCAGGCACAGCTGCCATGTCAAGGGCACGGGCCCCCGGAGCCAGCAGCAGGGGCCGGGTCAGAGACCCCCTGGCACGGTGTCAAGAGCATTAGATGGAGCCCTCTTGAAATCTTCCCTCTCGGTACCTGGCTGCCCCGCTCCTAGAGAGGGAAAAGCCCTAGTGGGGAGAAGGAGCACGGCTGCAAGTTGCCAGGGCAACTAATGAGCGTCAGCTGACCCTAAAGGGCGGGGCCTGGCTCTTATAAAGCCCAGAGCCAAGGCCAGCCTGGCAGTTCCCTGCCAGCAGCTGGAGAGGTGGGAGCTCCTGGAGGTGAGTGCGGTAGGGCCTGCTCGAGCAGAGGGAGGGATGGTGGCTCTGGAGCATGGATGCAAAGTTACAGCCAGGCGGTTTATGTTGTTATGGCCAGGTGCCTTATGTTTCAGTTCTAGCCAGAGGCTTGAGTTTGTGTTGAGGTTAAACCGGTGGTTTGAGTGAGGCCATCAGGGGTTGGAGGAGGCCTCAGAGGGGCCCTCAGAGGTGTGGGGCCCTAGCGCCCGGGAGGGCGTGATCCAGCGCCAGTAAGGGTGCAACTTGCGGGGTGCATAGACCCCAGCCCAGAGAGGGGCATTTGGAGAGCCCCGGTATGGGTGCAGTGAGCTCTAGAAGGGGGCAACATTTTGAGGAACCCAAGAGTGGGCGTAGAAAGCCCCAGAGAGGGGGGCAGTACCTTTGAGGAACCCACATACGGGTATAGTAAGCCCTAGAGAGGGGCAGCATTTGAGGAGTCCTGGTGGGGGCGTGACGAGAGCCAGGATTAGGAAGCCCGGAGTGGGCACAGCAAGTCCCAGAGAAGGGGACTATTGAGAAGCCCAAGATGGGCGTAGCGAGCCTGGTAATAGGCTGGCACGGCAACAGACCTCAGAGGGGCAGTGTGCTGCGGTGGACCCCGGCAAAAGGGGGTAGCCGTACAGTATGCCCGGAAAAGAGAGGTTAGCAGTGCGGTGGGCCTAAAAGGCCGGTGGCTCAATAGGAAATCCCAGAGCGGGCAAAGGCCCCGGGGAGGGATGACATTTTAGAGAAGGCCCAGAGGGGGCATCGAGAGCCCCAAGGGCGGGGCGGTGATATTGAGAGCTCCAGTGAGGGGCAATAGTCCAGACAGGAGGCCTGAGAGAGTGGGCTAGATCACAGAGGAGGCTTGAGAGAGGGGGCGTGTATTTTGACAGACCAATGTCCAGCACATCTGCGAGGCTTGGGGCATGGTATTAGGGGTTGGTAGGAGCCACGCGTAGCCCATAAGGCTAGGGTGCCTGGGAAGCACCCATTATACAGGGAGACCCCGGACAGTCTGGGGAAATCATGGGGACGGAGGTCCCGAGTAGCTGTGCCCAAGAAGGTGTAAGGCAGCCTCCCAACATATACTGAACATCAAAGACGTGATGAGCGAGAATAAGAGGGTGCCCTCGGGCCAGTCTTGACACGGTGAGAGGGACCTCCGGGAGATCGCGGCCCTCCTTGGTGGATCCTGTCGTGACACCGTCCATAGAGGAGCCCATGGTACCTTCTGCAAGCTGCGGGCCCCCCTGGGGTGCTCCCTGGTGCGATCGTACCCGAGAGGGGATGGAGCCACCATCCTGTGACCAGCCTTGGCTGCTGTGGGGACAGGCATTGATGGCAAAAGCTTGAGGATGCTCCTTGCATGTGGTGTGAGCGCTTTCCACTGATCTGTGCGCAACAACATGCGCAGCTTGTGCTCGCGCAGATGCACCTTGCACCTCTGCTTTGCTGCTCCCCAACCCCTCATGGTCACCAGTGCAGGAGGAGGCTTTCAGACAGCTCCTGAACAACAGAGCAGATGCTCACACAAAGCACCCATGGGGCTTGTTCCACTCGGGTACTAGTATCTTGGGCGAGTGGGGGGCACTGAATGTCCTCCGTACTTCCCTTTGCGGCTTGCACCCGACTTCCATTTTCCTAGGGTCGTTTGCAGTGCACAAGCAGCACCTGGAATAAAATCAGAAGAAACACCTGCTGATGAAATGCAAGCACAGACTTCCCAACACAAGACCCCCAAATCCAGCCAGATGGTCTCTGCTGAGAAGACCGTGCATCTACATTAGGGAGAGAGTTTGCTCCCTGGGTGTGGACACAACACACTTCAGCTCTGCCTGCCAGTGTTTCCTGGCCAGCTGCATCACAGACTTGCGGGGAAGGGGCTGGCAGGGCCCTCCACAGGTCCAGCCCCTCACTCAAGGGAGGGTCAGCCCGCGCTAAACCAGGCAAGTGAGGTCCAGCCTGCTTTTCAGAAAAGGATGGTGAGCCACCTGCTCTCCAGGTGACCTGTTTCACTGCCTCACCACCTCTATGATCAAGTTCTTCCTCCTCTGCAACCCACAATACCCCTACTGCAATTTAAGACCATTGCTCTGGGTCCTCGTCCTGGCCCCTACAGGGAAGAGAAGAGGGAGGGATAGAGTGTGTGGGGGGGGGGGAGGTGTTCCATGTCAAAGCACAATTCACATCCTCAACAAGCAGGGCTGGGTTGGAGGAGGGGCACACTGAAGTGCTTTGGGTCCAAATCAAAGGGGGTTGGGTGGAAAGGGACTTAATGGTGGGGGTCTACTACAGACCACCCAACCGGGGGGAAGAGCTGGACTGGGAACTTGTGGGTCAGCTTGTGGAGGTAGTTAAGTCAAAGGACGTGGTGATCACGGGTGACCTAAACTATCTGGATGTCTGCTGGGAAGAGCAGTCAGCCAGGTCGGACTGCTCACGTAGGTGCCTAGCAATGTTACAGGATCTCCATCTAACCCAGGAGGTGCACGGTCCCACCAGGAATCCCACCTTGTTGAATCTGGTGCTGGCCACAGGCGATGACCTGGTGAGGGGTCTGCGGGTGCTCGACCACCTGGGTGACAGCGATCATCACCTGCTGGGATTTGCCATCCAGTACAGGGTGTCCAAGGCCTGCAGCAAGACAGCAGCCCTGGACTTCAGGAGGACACATTTCATTGAGCTAAGGAGATTAGTTGGGGAGGCACTGAGGTCCTGGAGGGGAGGGGATTTGGGAGTCCAGGAAGAGTGGTTGTTCCTGAAGGAGATGATCCTCCGAGCCCAAAGAGTGGCAATCCCCACATGGATTAAAGGAGGCAAGAGTGCCCAAAAGCCCCCACAGCTCACCAAAAGCATCCACAAATATCTCAAAGCTGAAAAGGAGGTGTATACCCAATAGAAAGCAGGGGCCATCACCAGGGAGGACTATAGCTTGGTAGCCTGGTTGCTTGGGGCTGTAGCAGGGCGGTCAGGAAGGCCAAGGCGGAGACAGAACCAGGACTAGCTACCCGGACCAAGGACAACAAGAAGTCCTTTTTTAACTACGTAGGGGGTAAAAAGAAGGTACTGGGTAACATGGGGCCTCTGCAGGACACGCTAGGAAACCTGGTGGTCATACCAGATGACAGAGCTAGCCTCTTTCACAATTTCTTTGCCTCCATTTTTCTGAGCAGGGACCAGGTCATCCCCCCACTGGGATCCCCCATGGTCCCAGGGGAGGTGCAGCAGGCCCAGGGTCAGCCAGGACCCAGTTGGGGAACTTTTGGTGGGATTGGCCCTTACGATCTCCACCCAGGGCGCTGAGGGAATTAGCAGAGGTCATTGCAGGGCCCCTGGCATGGCTTTACGAGCACTTGTGGTGCTCTGGTGTGGTGCCGGAAGACTGGAAAAGGGCCAATGTGGTCCCCATTTTCAAAAAAGGGAGGAAGGAGGACCCAGGAGACTAAAGGCCTGTTAGTCTTACCTCAGTCCTGGGGAAGCTCTTTGAGAAAATTATCCAGTTGTACATCTGCAAGAGGCCAGCAGGGAAGGTTATGCTTAGGGGCAGCTGACATGGGTTCATTTGAGGCAGGTCCCGTCAGACCAACCTGGTGGCCTTCTATGACCAGGTCACAAAATCCTTGGATGCAGGGGTTGCGGTGGACGTAGTCTTTCTGGACTTTAGGAAGGCCTTTGACACTGTCTCTCACCCCATCCTCGTTTAAAAAATCAGGACATTGTGGCGTTGATGCCTACACAGTCAGATGGGTCACCAGTTGGCTGGAGGGCCGCACCCAGAGACCAGTGGTGGATGGGTCATTTCTGACCTGAAGGGATGTGGGCAGCAGGGTCCCCCAGGGCTCAGGGCTCAGGCCCGCACTGTTCAACATCTTCATCGGCAACTTGGAAGAGGGGGTGAAAAGCACCTTGTTCAAATTCGCAGACGACTCTAAGATGTGGGGAGAGGTGGGCACGCTAGAAGGGAGGGACGGGCTGCAATCGGACCTAGACAGGTTCCAGGGGTGGGCGGATGGGAATAGGATGGGTTTCAACGCTGACAAGTGCAAGGTGCTGCACCTGTGGGGGAGGAACCAGCAGCAGACCTACAGGCTGGGGAGCTCCCTTCTCGTCAGTGCAGAGGCAGAAAAGGATCTTGGAGTCATTATAGACTCCAAGATGAACATGGGCCACCAATGTGTTGACGCGGTCAGGAAGGCCAACTGCACCTTGTCTTGCATCCGCAGATGCATCACGAGCAGGTCCAAGGAGGTGATCCTCCCCCTCCGTGCCTCACTGCTCAGACCGCAGCTGGAGTACCGCATCCAGGTCTGGGCGCTGCGCTCCAGGAGAGATGTGGCCAGCATCGAGAGGGTCCGGAGGAGAGCCACTCGCATGATCAGGGGGCAGCAGGGCAGGCCCTGCTGTAGCAAAACCCCCAGTTTTTCTTTTTTTTTTTTAACTTTAAAATGCATTTCTTCCCCTTCCCCAACTGTTTCTGACTTTTCTCTCTGTCTCTATACCCTATAGTTAAGTATAAGTGAGCTCAAACTTAGGATACACTTTAAACATTTTTATTCTGCTGGCAAGTTTTTGGTTTTGGATATCCCTTGTTTTATATCATATAATTATTAGGTCTGTATTAATTTTAACTGCTGTATATTGTATTATTATCATTTTTGTATTGATTTTTATCATTTCTTAGGGATATTATATGGTTTAGGCCTGTGTTTTTAAGTGAACCAAAGTCATGTCAAATTTCCATTTTATATGTCAAGCCTCCATCTTGTGTCCTCTGCCTGAACATCCCAGGTTGTAATAATAGGATTCACTGTACCCCACCCATGTAAATTGGTTTCCTGATGAATGAGAATGATTGACAATGACTGAAATGCAATGGTAGCAGACCTCTACTGAATGGCCTGTAAGGCCGGACCATCATCTTGCATCGATTCACCCAGGAACCACGGACCTCACCCAGGAACAGAGACAAGACCAGCCGTTTGAAAAATGAAAGACCAAGCAAAACCAGCAACTCTATCATTGTACTCCACACCCTCCTGTCTAACAGCCCAACACAGATCCTGAGCCTTGGCCTGACCCCTCAAGGCAACACTACAAGGAGAGGCCAAGGGACCTGAACCTGTTCACGCTCCACAAGAGAAGGCTGAGAGGGGACCAGCAGGCAGTGGGAGAGTCCCTGTTCTCCCAAGCACACCTGGGGGTAACAAGGAATAACGGAAAGTAGATTCAGGCTAGACATCAGGAGGCGCTACTTCATGGTCAGTGCGGCTAGGACCTGGAACCAACTTCCAAGTGAAGCGGTGCTGGCTCCTACCCTGGGCTTCTTCAAACGGAGGCTGGATAGACGCCTAGCCGGGGTCGTTTGACCCAGCGCTCTTTCCTGCCGTGGCAAGGGGTTGGACTCAATGATCTGCTCGGGTCCTTTCCAACCCTGCTAATTATGAAACTGAATAGTTTACCTCCATCCTCTTTACAAGGACTTGGCAGGTCTTTGACGATTTAACAAACCCCACCTCCTTCAGACTTCTCTCCTCGTGGTCTTTCAGCTTTTCCTCAGGCGTCGTATTTCCCAGACCTCTCATCAGTTTGGTTGCTCTCCACTGCACCCTACTTTGTTCGCATCTTCTCTGAAGCATGTGGCCCAAAACCAGGCACGGCACCCAAGGGGACGCCTCGCCATGGCCAAATAGGGTGGCAGGCTCGCTTCTCGTGCTTGCCATTGGACAACCCCATGGGCATGACCCCCAGTGCCACAGGCTCTCGGTGCAACAAGAGCATACTGCCAGCCCGTATTTGGTTTATAAGCCACTGCCATGCCCAGGGCCCTTCTCTGTGCTCTTCCAGCCTTGCCAGTCATTTCCCAGGCTGCACGTGTGCATGCAACACTTCTGTCCCAAGGGCAGGACGCTGCACGCATCCTTATGGGAATCTACGTGATGGCCTTGCAGAGACGGTCCAAACGGATCAAGGGCATCCTGAATCCTGGCCTGACCCCGCAGCTCCCCCCAGCTGGGGACCTGCTGCAAATCTGCCAAAGGCGCGCACTCCCTCCTGTCCTCCAAATCGAGTGCACCTTTGACAAGAAGCCGCCCTCTACCAAACATGTCACATTTAATCACTGTGCTTCACCCAGGAGACAAGCCAAGGAAAGAATCTATCCTTCATCCGATTTAATTACGGGTCCCTCAACTTTGAGTGGCAGCTGGAGAGAAAGAGGCGGGGGACAGGAAAGGCTTCTTGCTGCCTGCAGGATGAGGAACAAGCACCAAAGGGGCAGCGCTCGGCCCTGCCCGCAGCACCGTGGCTCTTGCGGTAGCCACGGCAGTCATTCTCCACCACAGTCGCCCCACTCACAGCCCTCCCTGACGACCGAAGACAACAGCCGCAGGGAGAACAATGAGGGCCCTTGCGAAACTCAACGGGGCAGCTAACCATCCACAGCTAGGAACAGGCGAATCACCTGGATGATTACTTTGCATTGGTCTTCCACCCGCCCAGGGCCATCGCTCCACCTCACAAGATGCAAGACTGCCCAGTTGCAGGCGAGTGTATGCCCATCTTGGATGAGGCCCTCGTGAGGGTGCACCTTGAGAGGCCGGACACCTGCAGATCAGCTGCCCCTGAGAGCGCTAACGGAGCTGACTGACATCGCGGCGCGGCCAATGGTGAGGGTATTTGAGACCTTGCGGCACTGGCAGAGTTTACTGGACACTGGAAGAGGGCCGACGCAGGGCCCATCTTCGAGAACGGATGGGAAGATGATCCAGGCCTATCCGTATGATCTCAATCCCTGGAAAGATCTTGGGAGCAGTCCTCAAAGATGCTGTTTACAACAGACTGCCAGACAGCCGCATGCCGAGGGGTAGCCAGCACAGTTTTGTGGCGTGTAGGTCTTACCTGACTCTCCTCCTTGCCTTTATGACTGGGTGACGTGTCACCTGCACAAAGGAGAAGAGGTCAATAGCATACATTTGGCCGTCAAAAAAGCCTCTGCCCCCCCGTCCCACAAGGTCTTAGTGGTCAATCTGGAGGGCTGCGGCCTCAGCCACCCTATGGTCCGATAGCTGGGGAACTGGCTCCATGGTCGGGTCCAGAGCGTGATAGGTGCCAGTGGTGGAGCAACATGGCGCAGGGTGACCAGCGGCGTCCCCCAGGGCTCTGTACTCAGACCGCTACTCTTGAACATCTCTATAAGCCATCGGCGTTCTGGTATCGGAAGCAGACCGGCTAAGTTTGCTGCCGCTGCCACATTATGGGGAAGCGTGCTCATGCTGGAGGCTGGGCTGGCGATCCAGGCCAACCTGGACAGGACAGGCTTGCGAGGTGGGCGGGTCAAAACCTGCTGGCATTTGGCTTGGAGAAGTGCAAGGGGCTCTGCCCTGGGGAACAAACCCCACGCTGTACTTAGAGGCTCAGCAGTGCTACATTTGCTAGCCCCACAACCGAAAGAGACTTGGGGGGCACGATGGACCACAGGATGAACGCGAGCCGCCAGTGCAACGCCACAGCCGGCAAAGCAAACCAAACCGGCCCACATCTTCCGGTGCAGCTCCCGAGGAGGCATCCTTCCACTTGTCTTGGCCTCAGTTAGGCTTCAGCTGGAGGACCGTGTCCAATTTATTCCACAATAAAGCGGTCTGCCGCACTTTAGAAAGGACGTGGAGATGCTCACTAGCGTCCAGAGGAGAGCCATGTGCACGGTCAGTGGGCAAGGGAACAGGCCTTATGAGGAGAGGTGGAGAGGCACGGGACTCTTCAGCTGGGAGAAGCAAAGGCACAGAGGTGACTCGGTGGCAGCCTATAAGTGCATCAGGAGCATCTGTTCGCCAGGCCACCCCAAGGGAAGACAAGGTCCCACGGTCACAGTCTCCCGAAAGACTGTTTTAGGCTGGACATAAGGAAAGACCTCTACCACCCGAGGCCCCCGAGCCTGGAATAGACTCCCCTGCCCCCAAAGTGGTGCAAGCACCTCCTCTGGACACTTTTAAGAAACCTTTGGATGCCTATCTTGCTGGGATCCTTTGACCCTAGCTGGCTTTCTGCCCCTCAGCCCGGGAGCTGGACCTGACGCTCTTACGAGGTCCCTTCCAACCCTAGTGAGAATGACATCTATGACGATCTAGGCAGCGGCAAAGTGCCCGGCAGGAGGCACTCAGAGATGCTTGTCCCACGATGTTCAGATGCTGCCAGGCTGTGGCCACTGATGTTTTGCCCAGGAGGCAAAGAGCGGAGATGTTCGAGGGTCGGGACAGGTTAGCAGCTGCTCCTCCGGTGGTCTGGTTCAGGCTGGCCTGCAGCAGGTCAAGAGACAAGGAACCCACGATCTCACCGTGGGCAGGGGGAGCAGTACCGTTTGTTGGGTCTTTGGTTTCTCGTTTTGGCGGGCCCTCTGCCCACTGCTGGTTGTTGCCCCCAGCCTTCAGGACTGGGTGGGGGATACATCTCAACTGCACCGACCCTGTACGCTTTCTGAAGTCCGCTTTGCCTGGAACTGCAAAGCAGAGGCGTCATCTTGGTTTGACACAAGCAAGTCTGCTCTGCCAGCGCTAACAGTGACGGCGCAAACTCTCCAGAGCCTGTTCCTGGCGTGCCTGCGATGGGCGAGTGGTGGGAGGCAGCCCTGACGTTATGCCCCACCTGGAGATGCAGCGAGGCTGCTGGGTCACCCTGCCGCCGAGAGCGTGGCAGACTGTACACCTGCCTTCACCCCTCAGCAGGGAGTTTTCGCTCCCAGCTTGTAGGTCCTGGGACCACCAAACAGATCTGCTCGGCTACAACAGAAGATGAAAGGAGCTGGGGTACGTCAGTGCTGGCAGAGGACAGGATGCAGAACAGAACGGCTTGGAAGCGGACACCCGGGTGAACGAGCTCAATCAAAGCCAGACCAAGAGGCCGGGGCAAGAACCGACTGCCTGTTTCCTACTCCGTCTCAAGCAGGGGGGAGTCCGACACAAAATCAAATGGGCAACCGAAGCAGAGCCAATCCCCTGGCTCTCCCTCGAAACCAGAACGTCCATTGAAGGCGTGCTCCAGGTTCCTGCAATAATGGCTTCCCCGTACAACAGCCCCCGGCAAATCCCGGTCTCAAAGGGAGGGCTGATAAAAGCACCTGGCCAGCAGAACGCCACCAGAGCGACCCATTCCCTGCAAACGACTCAAAGCCAATGGCTGCTCCCCACCGGCTTCTCTCTCCATGTACAAATCCATAGCAAAGATTTATTTCTGAGGAGCAGGAGCGGGGTGAGCCCGGTCACTCTTGGAAGCATCGTGATGAGCCGAAAAACTCTGCTAACATTCAATCACCCATGCAACTGGGGGATGGCAGGAGATATGTGCTCAGCTGCCGACAGAAGCCCAAGCTCGAGGAGTCCTCTTTACAACGCAACCTGAGGGAGGGTTGCAATGACACACACACACACACACATACACATCACCTAGCCCCTGCTGCAAGCCCTCTGCAGAAGAAACCAGGGAGTGCAAGCACTTGATACCACCAGAGCATCTATCATTTAGCAGGGGAGGGAGGAACTCCCTCCAGGGGAGGCAAGCCGGGCTGGAAGGGACCTCGGCAGGTCCTCCGAGTCCAGGCCCCTGCTTCAAGCAAGATCGTCCCGGACTAAACCACCCAGCCAAGGGGCTGGCCGGCCTGCTCTTGCCAATCTCCAGGGGTGGAGAGCCCGCTCCTCGAGACCTGCTCCAGTGCGTGACCACTCTGACCGCCACGAAGTTTGCCCTCATCTCCAACTTACATTGCTGTAGTCGGAGTCCATTGCTCCTAGTCCTGCCTCATCTTCTCCATCATCACGTCACGTTTTGGAAGACCGCTATCCAACCCCTCCTCCATCTCGTCTTCCCCAGTCTAAATCGCCCTAGCTCCTTCGGCCTGCCCCTCTCAGCTGTTGAGCACAGCATGAGTCTCTTAAACGAGGGAGCACCTCCAAAGGGTCACCTCTGCCAGGACCTCCACCTGCCTTTGCCTTAGCAAAGATTTTGTGCCCCTCTGGAGGGGCTGTGGGTCCCCTTACCTCGCGTTGCTGGAGAGCCTGGCATCTGCTCCCCGGATGCCCAGCCGGCAGGCTGCGTTACCCAACGCCTCGCGGCTCACACCTATGCACCGCAGAGGACGCATCCACTTCAGGGACGCTCCTGCTGAGGTGCCGACCCCCGCCACGAGACCTCACCGAGCTCCCTTCCTCGCCACACCCTGGCAGGTCTGCAAAGACATTGCTAATCACCTTGACACAGGGGAGCGCTGCTTGCCAGCAGGCGCTCATAGCAGCTCAGGGAACCTGACCATCTGAAAGGCATAATTAGGTCCCACGATTGACCTTGCCTCTGTTTAGCCATAGCTGCTGCTATTGGAAAGTGCCTGACGGCACCACAAACAGCTGCTTTTTCCCTCGAGACACAAAGCTCCAAAGCAGCAGATGAGCTGGTCCCTGGCACAGGGCTCCGGCTGCAGCCCGCAATGTATATAAAGCTGGGAGGCGGGGGAGACGCGACGCTGAATCAGCTGGTGGGGTTATTGGACGCGAGCAGGGATTAGCGAAGCCTCCGGCAGAGTGGCACAACTCACCAAGATCCCTGCTCGAGACTCAGCTCCCTAGACACCTTTATTGTCCAGCAACGTGGCGCGCCCAACACAACTCCCTGGTCTCCAGCCCATGCCGTCCGGCACCGTCTCTTTTCTTTAAATGCTCGCTTCTTCTCTCACCCTCCTTAATGAAATCAGTGGCTATTAGCGACAGCGCCAGGTTAGGCAGGGGAAGGAAACGTTTCTCGACACGGCAGGTGCTGGCTTTCTGGCGAGTATTTAGTACTAGAGGGGAAGTACGGGGCTCTTCTAACCTTTTTGTTTTTACTGGGCACTGCGGGTTTTTTTAGCCATAAGGGAAGCCAGCAAGCCATCCCCTGCAAACGACTCAAAGGCAGGCTGGACGGCAGCTGGACAGCACCCAGGCTGGATCCTGGGTAAGCGCACCTGAGACTAGGCTGGCCAGACAGGTGCTGTGTTGCAAGTCTTGGCATGGCAGAGGCCTTTCTTGGGGTCAGAGCCGGAGAGACAGCTGGGCACATCCACAGCGTCCTCTCCAGAGATGCACGCTCCTCTGCTGAGCCACGGGACGGCCCTGAGATGTGGAGGCTGCTTTCCAGCCAAACACAGGGCAAAATACATTGTGCAGCACCCCACTGCACTGGAAATAAGGGACAGGGGCTGCAGGTTGACATTCATGCTGTCAGCACATTGCACCCTGAGTTTGGCATGAGACCCAAAGGCTGCACTGGGCTGCATGGTCCTGACCTGCCAACCTGCCTGCCTGCCGTTTGCCTGGAAGAACCACGCTCCCGCTTCTTTGAAAGGTGGAAAGTTGCCAGTGAGGAGAAAATGGAAAGGCGAGCACCGTGTCTTCTCTGTTCCCCATCCACAACTGCAGCAAGTATTTAAAAAAAAAAAAAAAATCCATCCCTGCAAATCTAATATTTGCAAAGCATATTTGCACAGCATTAACTTGGGGGCGACTGAGGACCAGGTGGAAGCGATTTGGGTCAGGCTGCAAGGAGGACGAGGGGAAAGGGACTTAATGGTGGGTGTCTGCTAT
>JAGPOW010001890.1:4761173-4771439 GCA_030014935.1 Caiman crocodilus | reverse complement strand
GGTTGAAATCTCTGCCCTGAGGGATTCTCCAGCCGCCCCTCAGGCTGGCACAGACAGACGCTTGTGCAGGAGGGCGCCCAGGGTGGCAATTCTGCCACAGCTCCCACTTCTCCTTGGTCCTTCAATCTGCCTGTCCCTGGGGCTCCTGCCACTGCTCCAGTCAGCTTTACTTTACCTCTGCAAATGGACTGTGCTTCTCAGTGAGAGCTCGCTGCCCAACAAGTCCCGCCGAGAGCAGAAAGCACCCAGAACTGAGCCCAGCAAGAAGAAGTGGGACAGGCTGGGGACAGACATTACACAAAAACCAGTTTAAGTGATCAGAAACCCATTTAAACCTGTAACACAACAGATGTTCACTGCACATAAACCAGTTTGAACATGGCTGAAACCGGTTTGGGGTCAACCTGGTTGAATGTAGTATATCGGGCTTAACCGATTTGGGTCAAACCAGTTTATGCAACGTCTGTCCCAGACCCCTTGCTGGTTTAAGATAAACCAGACCCCCCCCCAGCATCCCAGCATGCTCTCTGGGCAGGGTGGGGCTCTCTGCTCCACAGCAGGGCTGGCCCCGACCCCCTGCTCCCTGGTTGCAGCTCCAGCAGAGACTTGCAGGCTGCTCCCCGCAACTACCACTCCTGACTGAGCAGGAATTTCCCTTTCCCTATGCCTGCCTTGCCGAGGGGTGTCTGCGTGTTAGCTAGCAGACCACGTGCTGGCTACAGTCCGTGCTGAATCAATAGGTAGCTGGTAATGTCCCTCTGCTGGTTTCTTAATGGGGTGATAAACACTGAGTTGGGGGTGATAAGCACTGTTATCAATTCCCTGCTGGGCTAACCAGAGCGCCCTGCCGGGGCCTGGCCACACTCCACTGAGCTCAGCACTGTGCAAGGGAGGAGAGGGCTGCTCTAGCGCCCCCTGGCTTCTAGCCTGCCTGCCTTTCTGGCATGTCGGCATGCAGTTACAAAGCGATCAAGCCTAGCCAGCAGGGCTGTGAATCATTTCGCCCCGTGTTTCATTTCAAAACTGTTTTGAGCTCCAAACAGCGACACTGAAACAAAACAAAAGCCTTCAAAACTGCTTCGAAATGAAGCAAGGGCACTCAAAACCTTTCAAAAGTTTCAAACAGTTCTTTCGGAATGAAAACAAACTCAAAACGAAACACCCTTCCATTGCAACAGCAAAACGGATGTCTAAGTGGAAAGATGCTGCTTTGCACAGCCCGACTGGCCAGGTTAGACTAACCTGCAAAGACTGACTCAATTCAGGCTCCGGCTTTTGCAACGTCTCTCCCTACCACCAAGTATATGCCCCAAAGAGCGGCAGTTCTGGTAATCAGGCTTATGACCAATAAGGGCCAAGGTGGAGAACACCTACAGCAGACGGTGCCCTGCTCTCAGCAGCGCTCCCTATTTGGCTTTGGAGAAGAGCCACAAGATGGATGCAAGAGTGGTGAAACATATCTCACTACATGAGCCCTAATGAGCTGGGGCCTTTCGGTTTTATTTTACACAGAAAAGACCAAGCAGTGACCTGACGGCGGCCTGTCAGTGTGGTTCCTGAGAGCCGCAGGCCCATTTCCTGGCAGGCAACAGCAGAACAAGATCCAGTCCCTGGAATCAGCAGCTAGGACCTTCAGACTGAGAAGGGAGGGCACCTTTATACCCACGAATGTAATTCAGCGTGGGACTCTCTGCTAACTGCATCATTACATTAAGCCAGTAGGGCTCTCTCAAAAGCACTGCTCTATCCCAGATTGCACTGGCCCAGACGTTGGGCCTAAAGGTTAAGGCTCCCTGGTGTGGGTCATGCCCACCGTACTGCCTTCTAAGTTTAAAATCAATGAAATATTGTACCTAAGAGAATGGCCAGGGCACTTTCCGACCAGAGCCTACAAAGGATGCACATCAGGTTCCCGAAGGACCAGGGCCCTGGGAAAAGGGACGCGCGAAGTGTCGTCAGGAAGGGAGCATTGAACCGCCAGCCATTCCTATTACAACCGGCGTGTGGGCCTGCAAAAGGGCCAGCTGTGAGGGACTGAGGTGGAGACAGGCAGAACATGGTGCTGAGCCATTTGCAGCCTCCGATAGGAAAGAGTCGGCACTGCTTGCTGCAGCTCAGTGGCCGGGGCCCAGCAGGCTGATCCTATGGAGGATGGAGGTCCTACAACAGCCCAGTCCTAGCTGTGGAGGGTTGCGCTTGTGAAAACTGGGCCCTAGGCTGTATCTGGGACTTGAAAGGAACCCAGCGTGCACGTGAGCCCTCTTTCTCCCCCTCTTCCATTGCAGCTCATCTCATGCCCAGAGCTGCAGCTCCCTAAAATAAACTGTCTCAAGGGTTGCGCTCCGTGCCTCTTGCTTTGCAACTCCCCGGGCTTTTCAAGCCTCGCTCACACAGGTGGCCGGGCTTTCTTGGAACTGCTCCGTGGCACTTGCGGCTCATCAATTCCCCCAGGATGCAGGGGCACAGGCTCCAGGTGCAACATCCTGCTGACCGAGGTAGAGCGGTGTGCCTCCCCACAAGAACATTTAATCGGCACTAGGTCCAAAACAAGGGACGGGCCCAGGCCAGGTCAGTGAACTTTCTCGCAGCTCCTAGCCCGTCGCCGCACCGTGATCAATAAACAATTACCCAGATGGAGCCAGGAAAGGGGAAGCTGGGGCCAAAGCTGGAAGCCGAGGAATAAGATTGATGTGCACTGCTCTGCCTCGGGAGCCGCTGTTCCGTGGCGAGCCCGGGCAGCCCTGGCGCTGCGTCTCTGTCAGCCAGCTCTGCACGCCACGGAGGAAAGGTGACTTTGCAGTACAGCCTCATCCATCCTTGCTGCCATGAAGCCTTCCATGCACCCGGGCACCGAGACCTTCCCTGCTGCTAACTCTTCATAACGTTTTGACCGCCCTCCTGGAGAGCTGCTGGCCATTCACGCCTCTCTGCAGCTGAAGCGTGGCCTCTCCACGCCACCGCAAGGAATTAAAGTGCTCTCGTCCAGCTACACCCACCAGAGGTACAGTCCTAGAAGATGAGGGCTCAGGAGGTTGCACCTAGTCCAGGCTTCTGCTCAAAGCAAGACAAGCCCCAGCTCCATCATCCCAGCCAAGGCTTTGTCAAGCCGCGTCTTAAAAACCCCCAAGGATGGAGAGTCCGCCACCTCCCTGGGGAACCTGCCCCAGTGCTTTGCTACCCTCCTAGAGAAAGTTTTTCCTAACATCTAACCTCAACTTCCCTCGCTCCATCTTACGACCGTTGCTCCTTGTCCTTTCATCTGCCATCGCTGGGAACAGTCCAGTCCCATCCTCTTTTGAACCCCCCTGCAGCAAGTTGAAGGTTGCTGTTAAATTCCGGCTCAGTCTTCTCTCCTCCACACTAAATGAACCCAGTTCCCTCAGCCCCTGGTCATCAATCGTGTGGCCCAGCCCCGAACCATTTTTGTTGCCTTCTGCCCAACTCTCCGGTGTGTCCCCATCCTTTCTGTAGTGTGGGGCCCAACACGGGATACGGGACTCCAGAGGAGGTCTCCCCACTGATGAACTGAGGGGTAGAATCACTGCCCTTGTTGGGCTGGCAACACTTGTACCAGAGCAGCCCAGGATGGCATTAGCCTTCTGGGCAACCAGGGCACACTGCCGGTTCATATTGGGGTTCTTGTCCACCACCACCCTTAGGTCCTTCTCTGCAGAGCTGAAGCCCAGCCTGTACCGGGGCATAGCATGGCTCCGTCCTAAGGGCAGGACTTGCCACTTGCCTTTGTCAAACCTCATGTCATTTCCTTTGGCCCAATCCTCCAATTTCTCAAGGTCACTCTGAATCCTAGCTCTACCCTCCAGAGTATCTACTACTCCCCGCAGCTTGGAGTCCCCTGCAGACTTGCTGAGAGTGAGCTCTATGCCAGCTTCCAGGGTGTCAATCAAGATCTTGAACAAAACCAACCCCGAGACTGACTCCTGGGGCACTCCGCTTGATATCGGCTGCCAGCTAGACCACGAACCATCGACTACTAGTCTCGGAGCCCGATGCCCCAGCTAGTTTCCTCTCCACCTTACAGGCTGTTTTCCCATCCTGTACTTCCTTAGCTTGCTACAAGAACGCTGTGGGAGACTGTATCAAAAGCCTGGCTAAAAATCAAGGTATATCACATGCACCAGTTTCTCTGCATCTCTGTCAAGCCCGGGGAGAAAACCCGCTCTGTTCTGGCTCTTCCGTGGTGACGAGCGTGGCAGGACTGATCTCCAGCTGCAGGTGATAAGCAGGACAGACTATGTCTGAGCCGGCAGATCCTGGGCTGGGCGTCAGCCGGCTGACAGGGTTTTCCAACTTTGGAAATGTGCATATGTACACACAGGCACACACACTCACCTGACTCTGTGTATTAATGCACTTGGAAAATCATCCCGGTCTCAGCAGATTGCATTTCTGGGCTACATCTCCTCTGGATTTTATCTCCGCTTATTTAACAGGACGTGTAAGGAGCCAAGCCTTTCTAAAGCCTTGCTGGGGCTGATAATCAACATTTTGTCATGCTTGCCAATCCTTGCTGAACCTGGGAGGCTGCAATCCAATCAGCCAACCGAGCAGCAATGGCCTTGACAACTAAGTGGACAATTCTGGGTATTTTTCCCCAGGAAACGAGATAAGTCCAGCCAAAAAGGGCCTGGCACAAAAGTTTGCCAGCAAAACCTGTAGCCTGCAAGACAAGTCCTTTGCATGTCATTGGAACCAGAAGGTATACGTGCATTTATGGGACCGATTCTTTGGAGTTGCTGCTGAGGGCAGGCCCCGGACCAATACTTGATCTTGGCCATTTCTGAGCTAGGAACAGGGATCTTGCCGATGAGGGTGAACGAGTTGACAAGTGTCAGAGGCAACGTGCATGTACAGAGAGGCACATTTCTCCCCATGCATCTCCCAGGGAGTGGAGGACGCAGTTGTGGGGCCGCTCAGGGAACACCTGCAGCACCTGCTGTGGCCGGCGCGCACAAAGGATGGGAGTGTGCACGCACGCAGGTTGCACGTGCAGTAGGTGGCAGTTTCAGGGGAAAACAGGAGAGCGGTACAACGGTCGAGCAGGCAGGAATTCCCCCATCCACTTGTGGCCCTTAGCGCTTACTTGGAAAGCAGGGCAGAGATGCACCCTTAGAGACCAACTAACTCAAGCAGAAAGACAGCACGTAGATTTTTGTGGCCTCAAGACCACAAAAGTTTGTGCTCTGTATCTCTGGCGTAGTTAGTCTGTACAGGTGCATCTCTACCCGGCCTTCTGACTGACTTCAAGCTCCCTCTTTCCACATCGTACTCAGAGAAACAGCAGCGGCAGTTCTCTGTCATCTCAGCTGTAGCTTTGTGTGAGCTCCCACATCAGAAGAACCACACAGACTGAAACAAAAACCGAGTCAATCTTGCCTGGATCTTCTGCCTTGGCTCCTTCCCTGCTCTGGAGTATGCTGCAGGCTGGCATCTGGTCCACTGGCTCACCTTGCCGGCTCTGAGGTTGGCTGGCCCAGTGGCTACCGGAGGTCCCCATGGTGCTTGAGCCTGTCCACTGCATCACGCTGCCCAATGCCTGCGTGTCTACGAGCCTGTGGGGTCAGCTCTCATCCCGCAATGTCCTGGTCCTGCCCCTGGCCACTTGGCACCGTCCAAGGCTGGTGCAGCTGAGCTCTGCTGCACAGCCTCCTGCCTGGGGCCAGCACACGTATGTTCAACAGCTCTGTGCCGCATCTCATCTACACGCACAGCTGGAGGGGCATCGGAAACCCACACATGGTGCTACTCCGTTACATCCACCTGCAGCCACAGGCATGGCCAATTCCCCAGTACTGCAGGACCCAGTGACTTCATGTGAGGAGAGGCCTGAAGGGATGCTGCCTACCAGGATAATTACACTTGACTAGATGCATAGAATCATAGAAAATGAGGGTGGAAGGGACCTCAGGAAGTCACATCTAGTCCAACCCCCTGCTCAAAGCAGGGCCATCCCCACCTACATCATCCCAGCCAGCGCTTACATAGATCATTGAGTCCTACCCCCTGTCTAGGCAGGAAAAAGTGCTGGGTTCAGATGACCCCAGCCAGATGCCCATCTAACCTTCTCTTGAAGACCCCCAGGGTAGGGGAGAGCACCACCTCCCTTGGGAGCCCGTTCCAGATTTTGACCACTCTAACTGTGAAGAAGTTCCTCCTAATGTCTAGTCTAAATCTGCTCTCTGCTAGCTTGTGGCCATTATTTCTCGTAACCCCCTGGGGCATCTTGGTGAGCGGAGCTTCACCGATGTCCTTCTGCGCCCCCAGGATGAATGGATAGGCAGCCACAAGGTCGCCTCTCCTCCTTCTCTTGCAGAGGCTGAAGAGGTCCAGGTGCCCCAGTCTCTCCTCATAGGGCTTGGCCTGCAAGCCCTTAACCATGAGCAGCCCTTCTCTGGACCCTCTCCAGGTGATCCGCATCCCTCTTGAAGCACAGCATCCAAACCTGGACGTGGTACTCTGACTGACAACACTAGGACTCTGAGATCCCTTTCTGCTTCCATGCTACCGAGCAGGTCGCTGCCACCCACTGGTAATCATCCAAGTCACAGCCTCTTAACTTGTTCACCAGTATGGGGTGGGATACCGTTTCAAAGACCTTCCTGAAGTCTAAGTAAACGACGTCCACCCCTACGCCTGCGTCCAGGTGTTTTGTAACCTGGTCATAAAAAAAGACTAGATTAGTCAGGCATGATCTGCCTGCTACGAACCCATGCTGGTTTCCCCTCAGCATAATTATTCCTGTCGGGCTCTCACATACATGAGCCTTAATAATCTTTCCAAAGACTTTGCCAAGGATGGAGGTGAGACTGACTGGCCTGTAATTGCCTTGATCCTCCTTCCTTGAAAATGGGGACCATGTTGGCCCTCTTCCAGTCCTCCGGGACCTGGCCCACGTGCCACGAGTGCTCAAATATTCTTGCCAGTGGCTGTGCAATGATGTCAGCCAGTGCCTTCAGTACCCTTGGATGGAGCTCACCCGGCCCTGCCAACTTAAATGCATCCAGTTCCTCCAAGTGCCTCTGCAACATCTCAGGTTCAACGCTTGGTAGTCTGTTGCCTCTACGATCCCATTGTGAGACTTGTCCTGCCCCTCGTTTAGGGGCACTGAGGCAAAGAACTCATTGAGGAGCTCAGCCTTGTCCCCCCGTCCGTCACCAAGTGTTTTTGCCCTTTTCGTAGTGGTCCTGTACCGCCCTAGGCCTTGCCTTTGCTCCCTATAGATCTGAAAAACAATTTTTTGTTATCCTTGACTTGGGATGCCATCCTCAGCTCCATGGTAGCTTTGGCCTTTCTAACTGCCTCCCTACAACTGCGAGCTGAGGAGGCATACTTCTCTTTAGTAATCTCTCCCTGTTTCCACTGCTTATATGCCCACTTTTTGCCCTTAGGCTATTCTGGATTTCTCTGGTTAGCCAGGGAAGCCTCTTGGCCCCTTTCCCCCGCATTAGGATCGTCTCCCTCTGTGCCTGAAGGATCGCTTCCTTAAGGCACAGCCACCCTTCCTGGGCTCCCATCTCGCCAAATCTCTTACCCTGCATTGCATCCTTGACTCAATGCCTGAGCTCACTGAAGTCAGCCTTCCTAATGTCTAGCACTTCCACCCTACTAGCTAGCCTACTAGCTTTCCCACTCAATGCCTTATGGTGAATACTATTATTTGGTGATCACTGTCCCCCAGGTGCCCACTGATCTGTAGGTCCCCTACCATGTCATCCCCTGTTGCCAGTACCAGGTCCAATAAGGCCTTCCCCCTAGTGGGACCATGTACCTCCTGCATCAGGTGTAGGTCCTGTACACAGGATAGGAACCTGCGTGAATGGTGGGACTTTGCTGTCTGTATCTCCCAAGAGAGATCAGGGTAGTTTAGGTCCCCCATGACTACCGCCTCCCTAGTCTTTGTCAAGCCGGGCCTTAAAAACCTCCAAGGACGGAGATTCTACCACCTCTCTGGTAACCTGTGCCAGTGCTTCCCCACCCTCCTCGCGAGACGGTTTTTCCTAATGTCTAACCTCAACTTGCCTTCCTGCCGCTTGAGCCCATTGCTCCTTGTCCTGTCATCCGCCACCACCGAGAACAGTCCAGCTCCAGCCCCTTTGGACTCACCTTGCAGGGAGTCGAAGGCCACTACTAAACGCCCCCTCAATCTTCTATTCTTCGGACTAAATCAGCCCAGCTCCCTCAGGCTCTCCTCAGCAGTCATAGTCCCCAGCCCCCAAACCATTTCTGTTGCCCTTTGCTGGACTCACTCCAATTTGTCCACATGCTTTCTGCAGCGGGGGGGCAACTCCACAGGACTCCACATGTGGCCTCACCAGGGCTGGACAGAGAGAAAGAATCACTTCCCTTGTCTGGCTGGCAACACTTGTACTAACGCAGCCCAGGATGCCAGCAGCCTTTTTTGCAACCGGGGCACACTGCTGCCTCATATTCAGCTTGTTGTCCGCTGTCACCCTCAGCTCCTTTTCTGCAGAGCTGCTGCCCAGCCAGTCAGCCCCCAGCCTGTACCAGTGCGTGGGATGGCTCTGTCCTAAGGGCAGGACTTGGCACTTGTCCTTGGTCAACCTCATGAGATTTCTTTTGGTCCTATCCTCCAACTGTTCTAGGTCACTCTGAATCCTAGCCTATCTACTACTTCCCCCAGCTGGGAGTCAGCTAGAAATTCGCTGAGGGTGCGCTCCATCCTCTCTTCTGGGCTGTTAATGGAGTTATCGAACAAAACCAGCCCCTGGACCGACCCCTGGGGCACTCGGCTTGCTATCAGCTGCCAGCTAGATATTGAGCCATTGATTACTACGTGTCAAGCCCGATGATCCAGCCAGGTTTCGATCCAGTCCATTCCTCTAGAACCCCTGCTTCCTCAGCTTGCTTGCCAGAAGGCGATGGGAGACAGTAGCAAAAGCCTGGCTCAAGTCAAGGCATCTCGTGTCCTCTGCTTTCCCTGCATCCGCAGAGCTAGTCACCTTGTTGTCCAAGGCAGCCGGGTTGGTCGGGCCTGACTTGCCCTTGGTGAATTCGTGCTGACCGTTCCTAATCGTCACCTTCTCCCACAAGACCTTAGAAAGGGATTCCTTGAGGACCTGCTCCACCATTTCTCCAGCAACTGGGGTAAGGCCGACTGGCCTGTGATCCCCTGGGTCCTCCTTCTTCCCTTGCTTAAAGATGGGCATGATACTTGCCCTTTTCCAATTGCCTGGGACCTCTCTGCAACTAGCTTACAGCACAAGGGAAAAACCTGGTGAGGCAGGGGGCAACTTTCTGCTGGACTGGGTTGGTTGCTACCTTGTCCCTCCAACCAGCCCTCCTCTCATTTCTGCCTTTTATCCACCTGCCGCCTTCAGCTTAGCGGGACACCTCCCGGACCAGGGACAGCCTGCTGGGACTCCTTGATCAGCGCCGAGCACTACAGGGTGCTGCTCCAGCACCAGGGCTGCACCCTGCCATCACCAGACTGACAACGACCCAGAAGGACAAGCGGCCCCTGGCAGGGTAAGGTGCGTGGGCTCCTTCTATCTACCTGGACATTGTGCCAACGCGTACTTCAGCAATTCTACAAATATAGGGCCATGAGCACGCAGGCTGTGTAATTACCTGGAACTGTCACAGGCCACATTATACCTGGTGTGTGGGAGGGAGTCTAGAGATCAAGCCCCAACCAGAACAAGAGGCAATGTGTTTTGTTAAAAAATTAGACAGGCTAGCGAGTTTAAAATTTAATTTAGAGCCACGGCTCATTTACTCACTTATATTCTGGGCAAGTACCGCGACTGGGATGCCGAGGACAGTTAATAAACGCGCACGAACGTGGCTCTGCCTGGAAAAGCTGCTCCGAGGGGGCTAACGTAACCACCGTACTTCCCTTTCATTTCTGCATAACAGGCTCATGCCGGCTGGGCCTGCATAAGAGACAAACGCCCAGCACAACAGAGAGACTCGATTTCTCCTTACTGATGCTTTGGGCATTTCCTGAATGCAAACTGGACTATGTTGGGCCCACCCAGAAACGTGACAGAGGATTTTATAGCAAACAATGCACAGGTGCTGGGATAGTCTGTGCAGCTTTACAACATCACTTCCACATTGTGGCGGGCCAGCAGGGGGCGCTCCCGCGTTGAGCCGCCCACCTCCCTGTGCCCGACCACCTTCCCGGCTCCGAGTGCCTCCCTGGGGTGCCTCCGTCCGGCCGACCCCTTCCCTGGAGCACACCCGCTAGCCTGGGGTTCCTGCTGCCACCATCCAAGGCTCTGGACT
>JAGPOW010001890.1:4729324-4756554 GCA_030014935.1 Caiman crocodilus | reverse complement strand
TGAAACCCCTGCCCTGAGGGATTCTCCAGCCGCCCCTCAGGCTGGCACAGAAAGACGTTTGTGCAGGAGAGCGCCCAGGGGGGCAATTCTGCCACAGGGGTGTCATTCCACCAATCCAAACAGCACAATCTCAAGCCTGGGCCTTGACCCAAGCGCCAAAAGGCAAGCCTGCTACACATCCATCACCCCTCGCTAAGGTGGCTTTTCCTAAATAAGCCCTGATCCGAACCCCGAACCCTGGGACAAGTTTGGAGCGGACACCCTGAGCTGAGGAGTCTCGCTTTCCTGGGAGTCAGGAACACAGAAAAGCTCTTCTCGTCCCTTCTTCCTCTTGCCAGCGTTGCCCAAAGCATCATCATGCTTGCAAATGCCAGATCACTTTTCAAATGTAACCTCCCCTCTCAAACAGCGCTGGACCCAAGCGCGGCGTGGGCTGCGCGTGGCGTGCATTGGCCCGCACTCGGAAACACCTGGATGCCTTTGGGGCCGCTCGCTGGGCTTTTGTGCCCCGATTCTTCATGAACAATCCTTACCTTGGCTGCTACAAGGACACGTTGCCAAGACAATTCTAAACTTTGAAGCCAAAATGCCTTTCGCAAGGGACAGGAGTAAGTGCTGGGCTGACGGGATAATCGCCCACTGGAGGAGCTTTTCCTGGCAAGTGAAGATCGGTTGAAGTCTGTAATGCATTGGCCATTTGCTGCCAGGAGATGACCAATCCAACTTAATGGTAAACTGCACCGGAATAAACATTTACAGAAAAAAGGACTGACCGACCTTCGGCGTGAGCAGGCAGGTCCGTGCTGAGCAGCACCCAGCTGGGGATACAACGCTCTCTTTAGTCTAGGCTACGGGTTTCCAACCTTTCCCCATTTGCAGACCCCTCAAAACAATCAACGGAGGTGCAGACCCCGCTGAGTGTAAGTGTGGCTATTCAGAAACTTTTGTCTGACCCGGTAGACATAGCCTGCAGACCCCCAGGGGTCCACGCACCACAGGTTGCAAACCGTCGGCCTAGGCTTTTCCCAACAGATACTTGCCGAGGGGTCAGTGCAGCACTGGGGCAGTGACATTTAGGGGGATCTAAATCTATGCTGCTTGGACAAAGAGAGAATGGCACGTGGTACCAGCACCACGTAAGACCGGGTTTTCCCAAAGAGCTCGGCATTTTGGATGCCAGCCGCTGCTGGACAACTGGCCCTTGATTTGGCTGCCTCCGCTGCAACAAGCCTGGTCAGAAAACCCTCCCCCTACCACGTCCTTGCTAGCGGGCACGAGGCCGTGCGTGGTGCCGCTCCCGTTACGTGGCGCTGTTCCATTTGATCGGGTGCCCAAAACCCTCGCCTCTCAGCGCGCAGACACAAATGTGTCGGACGGGATCAGGGCACGTGTTAATGCAGGGCATTAAACATTTTGTCTCTCTGCTTCATTCGAAAGGTTGTGTTCGGTCTCCAACAGCAAGATACCGCTCCTTGCTCTGTCAGGTGCCCGAGGCAGATGTCGCCTACCACCAGCCCACCTCTCCCAAGCCAGGACCTTTCACTTGTTCACCTGCTCAGCTGCGAGTTTCAACATCTGGCCATTGCGTGCCCGGGAAGGGAGCTGCTTCCCAGAGGCTGGGCCCGGGACTTTAACACAGCAGCCTCTCCCAGCTCATTTCTTTCCTTACTTAACCTTGACCTGGCAACGATTCTCCGCCACTGCTTCCTAGCAGAAGGGACCCGCTCTAGATCTTTGCCTTACTCCTGGCGTAGCTCTTCTTTTTTTTCTCACCCACAAGAAAGCCACAAACTCCTCTTCCTGCCACCAGCGGGCTCTTCTGGGCCACAACGATTGCTCAGTCCTCCCCGAGGCGATGGATGAATGCATGCCTGTGCTGGAAGGCTACAGAGCCCAGGACGGCAGGAGCAGGCCTGACCCGGGGCCATCCGTTATTAAAGCGAGCCGGCGAGTTCAGCATCCGTCCAGGAAATGGTGTACGATAACAAATGCGTGCAGCCTTCAGAAAAAAAACTTCTAGGCAAGGCAGGGTATCGATTTCAACATGATGAGAAAATGAAGAAGGATGGCCTGCTTCATCTTATTGAGCCTATCTATTAACAATAATGGCAGGTCACTCCATCGTCCCCGACTGCCCACCATCCGCCACCGAACAAGGGAGCAGGGCCCAGGCAGGAAAGGACAGCAGCCGCGAGGGGGCTGGCTCCACGAGACGCCTGGGTTTCGCATGCGGAGGAACGCAGGGCGGTGCCCAGGTCCCACGGGGCAGAGGAGACCAGTGCCCCGAGAAGGCAGTGTATAAATGGCGCGGCTCCGACGGAGGAGGCACAAGGGGCTCCCCTTTCTCCTGTCTTCACTTCTGTCAGAAGGGACGTCCGTCTCGGGGACATGCTGCCACATGGTCAGAAGAGGCTCCAAGCACGAGCCCATCTCACGTGCCCCCTTGCGGACCCCGGCACGTTACACTTTCTCCCCACAACGTCCCTCCTGCACGTCGTCTCTGCCGCCCCAGGGGAGATGTATTGCACGAGATGGTCTAACTGGATCAACAGGATGGGAGCTTATTGGAGCAGGGAGCACAGTGGTCTGGAGATGTGATGCTTCCAGCAATATAATGCAGCCGGGTACTTCAGTATGCCCTGAATCTATAATTAATTATAATGAATTTACAATTAATATGAGCAAGCCAGAGAGCTGGCTCCCGGGAAGGGAATTTCCAAGGTCACTCAGCTCTAATTGAAAGTCTTTACATTACGTTGAAAACAAGGCCTGGGAACCTACCTAACGGCTAGCTCCTAAACTCACTTCCTTCCCAATCCCTTCGGCCATCAAGTCCCTGGTGCGCGTGGCCACGAAGCACGCGTCTTCACATGCCCAGATGCGCAACACGAGAGAGCAAGCCACCCCGTGCTCTGGAACCTCTCCCCTCCGTTGTTCCCGACGTCCCCTATCAGCGGGCAACGAGATCTCACGGATACTGCCCACCGCCTCTCTTACTTGATTGGTGCGCCCGCCACGGGAAAATCCAAAGCTTGGTGTTTTAGAGAGATGAGAGACTGGGGCCTGCTGCATGGGAGGAGGAGACAAGAGGGGCACAGGAAATGTATATCTGGGCGGAAGAGTGCCTCGCAACAGTCCTGCTAGAACAAGCAGCATCTAAATGATTGCAGATCTTGCTAGGAGGGCCCCTGTTGGCTGCTTTCCCGCTTGCAATTCAACACCGGCTTCTAGCTAGCTTTCGCGCCCCAGCATCTGACCCCTCTGCTTCACGATGGACTCAGGCTGTCTTGCATCGTGCTTGGCGGGAGCCTCGCTCCCAGAAGGGGACAGCGATGCTCTTCGCGCTTGCCGCTCCCTGTGGCCCCAGCAGCTCCGCACCTTGCTTGGATCAAGAGATTGGACATGCGGTGCCCACACGTACTGGAGCGCTGGCCCGGATGTCCTTCATTGCCTTCCACTTGCCGCCTCCCTGGCACAGGGGGCACGCAGCATGTGCCAAGTGCTCTGGGATTAGCAGGGATGGGCATTGCGGTGCGGCCACTGCTTATCGTCTGACACTTGCAGGTACAAGCCTGGCTGTTCTGATGTCAGGGGACTGTTTGCCCTTGACCTCAATAGGTCCCGGGTTTCCTCCACCGTGCATTTACAGCCCTGCCGATAATGGACCTCTCTCTGTGCGAGGCTTTGCTCAGAGCATTATTTCCCGCACAAAGAACAGCAGATCTTCCATGTATCTCTGCAGCAAGATATGTTGAGCACTTTCAGAGCATTGTTTCCCTTAGATAAGAGGCATAAATACATTTATTACATTCATTCCCTTCTCTGCCCCCCCACCCCAGTCCTCTGAGATTTGCTCTTTCATTTGTTCAGAGCATGAGCACAGAAACTTGGAATTATAATAGAGTCCAGATTAGAAAACAGGCAATTTGTGAACTGGAAGGTGAAACATTTTTTTTTATATTACAAGTTACAGTTCATGCACTGCAATTTAATTGCATTTGCCCTCCAGTCTTCCAATTAAAAATAACGCAGGAAACAGCACTTTCCAGCTGGAAATGAGAGCGAGACTAAATGCACATAGAAAGGGAAATAGTGTGTTTGGAGAGCAGGAATAATTCTTGCCAGCGCGGTGATCAGGAGGACAGGAGCACCGTTTACCACTACTCGGGCCATGAAAAAAGGAGTGATTCGTGGCTTGCTCAGACTTCACAAAGAAAGGTCGTGTCGGAGCCAGGGCTAGGAAAGGGAACGGCGCACCGGCTGATCGGCAGGGTTTCACCTGCCGCTCTTCCTGCGCCGCGTTGCCAGAATTGGGCTACGTCGCATCCTTGCAATATTAAACCAGCAATTCGCTCAGGGGTCTCTTTCAGGCTGCTCCTGACATGACATCTGCCTCACCTGGGAGTCCTGTAATGCTTGCTGTGCGCGTTTGGCAAAGCAGGCCACATGGGGCATGAGCTAAGGGAAGCTTAGGACGACCCCCAGCACCGTGAAGCCACCCAGCGCACACCAGCAGCCTCAATGAGCCTGTCCAGAACGTGACCCCTCCGCCTGCCAGCTCTTCCTTCCTGCCTTGTATCCCTGGAGGACAGAGGAAGGGAGTAAATAATGCAAGTGCAGTGCCACGAAACCGCCTGCGAATAGTCACGGAGATTATTCAGCAAGACAAACAGCCCTGAGGTAGAGCAATGGAATTACCTTGCTGCCGCTATCTATCTGTCTTGCCTGTCCACCGTAGCCGCCCGCTTCTGTCGTGTCTGGCTGCGCTCCCAGCTCCAAAGCAGCCAGACTCCAAACACGGGCATTAACACCTTTGGGTGCTTGCACGCGTGACACCGTTACCACGTCCATGCCATGACAAGGTCGCTTTGCACAGCTTCACGCTGTACACATGCAGGATTTTTGAGGGTATTCAGTGAATTTGCATTGTGGCTAACTAAACTACATCCCGCTGTAGTGCAGTTTGCAACGGCGCATCGCTGTGGGAGAGGCAGGTGGGCTCTGCGGGGTGGGGGGGAGGATCAGGCCCCTCACTGTTTCCGCTTTCTGCCCAATCTCTCCTCTCCCGCTCCTTCCAGTGGAGCCTGCCCACCTTTCCCACGGTCCCCTAAGCTTGCTCTGGCAGCCCCCGAGCTGTGGGGGGGACATGGTCTTTCCCTCCGTGGGGATGCCACCCCTCGGGGCTGCCCAAGCAGGCTGCTGATGGGCTGGGTGTTGCCCCAGCTCTGGGCTGGGAGAGAGTTGGATTGGACTGGAGCCTGCCTCCAAGCCTGCTAGCAGCCCGCCCAGGAGGTCCTAGGGGGCACCACTGCTGCGGAGGGAAGGACTGGGGCTCCCCATAGCTCAGAGGCTCAGGGGCCATCCGGCTCAGATGGCCCCTGCAGCTGGGCCCTCGTGACGGTGAGCTGCAGAAAGGATGGTGCTTGCACGGGAGAGAAAGGAGCAGCCTGGGGGCCGAAAACGAACAGACGCCAGCTGGCACTCTGATGTACGAAAGGAGGTGCTGTTATTTCCCAAGGAACGTCTTAGCAGCGCGTTACGTCCACACCAACAGAACAGAGGCAGAGGGTCTCGAAGCTGCAAGCCTGGCTCCGGGAGGGGAGAGGAGAGAACTAGCCTGGTGAAAAGAAAGTCCCGACGCCAAGTGAGGGAGAGAAGTGGGCAGGAGGCAATTCTGCAGAGCCGGCAGGCTGTCCGCAAGCCTCGGAAATACCCAGCTAGCTGCTCCTTGGGTGGAAGATCTATTCCAGAGATTTGCTAGCGTCCTAACGAAACAGATAAAGAGCCCTCTTCCCAGCCCGAGCAACAACAGCCCTGGCCTGCCAAGCAGCACGTGACCTGCAGCAACGCTCCTCCGACAGTGACCACTCACACTTACCGTCCTGTACGGCCTGCCAGTCTAGACAACCCTCTTGATGCAAAGAACTGTTATCTTTCCGTCTACCAGAAGGCAAACTGAGGTGCAAAAAAGGGTGACCAAGGAGCCAAAAGTCACGCTGCCACCGGCAAAGGGAGGAACGGAACCGGGAAGCCCCGCGTCCCAGCCAGAGCTCTGACCACTTGCGGGCCCTGACGGACATGCCCACATCGGGCAAAGCACGGGCACAGGAATTGCTACAAGCAAGGAAGCAATGCCGACAAGCGCAAGCGTGATGGGGCGCCCTGTCCAAAACCAGACACCTGCCGCCATAAGCAACAGGCTACACCAGGGCGGGCAATTATTTCGGGCGGAGGGCCGCTTACTGAGTTTTGGCAAGCCATTGAGGGCCATGTGACAGGCAGCCAAGAGCAGGTAGATATTAATTGTCTATATTTTTTAGGGGCCTCGCGGGCCAGATAGAATGGCCTGGCGGGCTGCATTCGGCCCACGGGCCGCATTTTGCCCACCCCTGCCTGAGCTACACCTTCTCCCGTGAGGACATATACCCTGCTGGAGAAGAAATACCTGCTCTTTTAAGATTACTATTCAACCTCAGAAGCAGATCCTGAGAATCCTGCCGTGCCACGGCACAGTTACGTTGCATCTCTTTTCTCACGCTGAAAGCGGACAGCGTCCTCTGCAGCGGCCTTAGGTAGCTGTTGGAAAATGTGCAGCTAATGGCGAGAACGGCTACCGGGGGGCGGGGAGCCTTCTGCAAGCAGACAGAGCACGAAAACCAGACAACAAATATCCGACGCGATCTTGATGAAAGCCGTGCGGATCGAAACTGGAGCAGCTCCCCAAAGGCCGCGAAGGAGCTGGAACAGCGTCAAACCTGGGGCCATGTCAATAAACCGCACCGAGCAGCAAGTTTAACACCACTTGTGGGGGAGTCTCAGGAAAAACTCTGTCGAGGTCAAGTCAAGGACAGGCTGCAAAAGAGGGCATCTGGGAGGGAGAGGCTGGCTTCCTGCCTCTGAGCCCTTGCACCTGCCTCCCAGGTGCTTACCGTGTGCCTCCTGGCAGGGACCGGTGCTAGGAGCAAAGCACTGGCACATTTAAGTGTCCCAGCCCACGTGAAGGACTCCATAAGCAAGCCCACCCAGACAGGCGAAGAAGCCCGCGAGGATTATCTTCACTCAATGTGTGTCATCAAGTTGGTAGCGAGCGGCGTCAGGAACGCCAGTACAAGCAAAATCAGATACAGAACGAGTGGGATAAGAAGGCCATTCCTATTAGGATGCCTGTCCGCTCAGTGGCTTCATTTTTCTCAGCAAGGCTTTTGGGCTGGGCGACAGAGCTTTTACTCATCCAGGTAGGGATGGTTTTTTTTCCCCTCCTTTGGCTTTCCCTATGAAAATGCTTTCTATCCATAGTCCTCCTGGGAGGTGCCGTATAATTCATCTAAAGGGATATTCAGAAGCTGTAAGAGATGCCAGAGCTGAAACAAGTGGCATCTTAGCGAGTGATTCATATTCAAGGCCCTCCAGACCTCGGATTCACCCTCCTCTCTTCAGCTCTGGGCCAAAGCGAGAGGTGGTGCTCTGAGCATGCAGATGCCCGCGGGTGGTGGGAAGCATCCAGGGGAGGGTCTGCGGGCGCCCTCCGTGTCCGGACCTCGGGGCGACGGGGCTCTCCCGAGCACTTTTACCTTCACCATCCCACTTTCAGAATCAGAGAGGCAACGCCGCGGCACGGAAGGCGATCAGCGGGGTTTCACACCTGCAATACGACCTTTTCCCCCCGGCCCTGCCCAGTGCCTGAAGCAGCGGCAAGAAAAGCAAAGCTGGTTTGTGACGGGATGGGGATTAAGGAAGGGGGCTGCATTTTTGCGGAGGGTATTCGGAGCATGGCGGCTGCTCCACTGAAGCCAAGTGGCTCCGTGCTCTGGGGCCATCGCCTCCAAAAGGACCTGCGTTAATAGAAAGAGATGAGCCCAGGCTCCGACTGCAATGTATTAATTGCTGCAGAGCCTCTGGTCAGACAAAGCAAGCAGTGACGAATCTCTCCTTCTCCATGTCTGCTGGCAAGGGATGGAGGGAGAAGGGGAGACTGACAGCAATGCGGAATGAAAAATGACAGTTTATCACCAAGGCGCACACATCCACCGTGTCTGCCTCGGCATTTGTGTCACCGATCACGGTAATGCGCGCGAGTGACGGAGAAATTATCATCAGGCCCCAGTCCTGCACCGAGACAGGTGATGGGAAGTGACTTAATATAAACAGGAGTAAAGAAGTGTTTGGGATTGTACACTTTATTATCTCTGGGTTTATCTTTCCACCGTGGAAATTCAAGGCCAAGAATGCAAAAAAAAACCCACCAAAAACACTTTGTCCCCTGGGAAATAACAGTGGCTCATTTCATATATCAGACTAGACAGCTGGTGTGCAATCATCTGCTGCCGCCAGGCCGCTCCTTTCTGTACCTGGCAAGCAGGAGCCTTTCTGTAAGCCATTAATCAGCTGCAGGGACCAGGAGGCTATCTTTTGGCCCCTCAAAGGGGGGCTTTCTCCCCCTGCAGAGCAAGGAGGGGAGCCGGCGCATAACACCTAGCACACTCCCAGTGCCGGCTCCCTAGACGCTGGGGAAGGAGAAGATGGGTCTTAGAAAGCTGACAGCTTCAAAGCTAGCCCTCCTGGAAGATTTCTGCGGTCGGGGCAGTCATGGTCGTCGGAGGCTACTGGGAGCTCTGCTCTGGTGCCGGCAAACCGTTTTGCTGTGGGCCGGAGCCGCGAGGGGGTCTCGTTCTGCTCCACCCTCCCTCGCCCCAGCAGAAAGTGCTGAGGCAGTGACACACCTGGTGCGAACAGCCGCCGTCTGATCCAGCTTCTTAGCCTGTAACATGTGGTTGATTAACATGAGAGGCTTAATTAGGTAATGTTTGGAAAGAGCTCCGAGAGACCGAGATGAAAGACACCCGATAGGTGCAAAGTGCTATTACTGTGTTTCACGCGCACACAAGAGAAAGGGTTTGTTGCAATTAACTTTCTACACCCCCATACACATCTCCTGCCGCTGCACCAGTCAGGAGATCCGGAAAGGCCCATCTTGCAGGAGCGAGGGCGGCGCCGCGGCCGCAGGACACCCTGTCCTGCCCTGGCCTGGCACGCTGCCCTAGCCTCAGGCAGGCAGCCTTGGCACGGGGCCGCGATCACTCCTGCATGTGCAGCCGATATCCCCCTGCACACCGAGCACCCATCTGCACTTGCCAGATGCCTGCGCACAAGCCCAAGAAGGCCCCCGGCTCTGCGCCCACGCCGTCCTGCTGGCAGGAGCCCGCTCCCTGGCGCAGCATAGACTCAGTGCTCATGATCCCGGCTTCCCTCCTGCTTCTGCTATTTTTGCGTCTCGCATGGGCCCAACTCTCTGCTCCGTGCATCTTCTGTGCCTCTAAATCGGTCTCTTGTCCCATCCCCTGGTGCCGGTCTTGGAGACTATCTGTGTCGGTTTATCTCCTCCTCTGCCCCACACCTCGCTCTGTCTCCATCTCCAACCGGCCTCCTCTGAGTCCAAATCACAGATGCACGAGCCACCTTCCACGCCTTCCCTGCGTTGGCAAGGCTCACGCGCTCCCCTCCGAGCAGCGCATGGAGCAGCCGTTTGGGTCAGCTTCTCCAGCTGCCCACGGCCAATACGGCCACCGAGTCGCCTCCTTTGGGCTTCCCAGTTTTCAAAGCCAGGAGGCTGCTGCCCTCCATGGGGGCCTGGCTAACGCTGGAGGGAAAAGGGCCCAGCAGAAATGAGACTTGGGGCAGGCAGGGTGCCCACTACCCCTTCCCTCCGCTCCAAGTTCAAATCCCCGATCCCAAGGTCACTGCCTCTCCCCCAGAGCTGGCACAAGACTGTTCCCTTCCCCCTGGTCTTGTGCTGACATGCAGAGCAACCCAAGGGCAACAGCAATGGAAAGCAGGTGGTTTCCAAACGTTTCCCTGTTACAGGCAGTTGGAGCTGTGGCAAGGGACAGGAGACAGCCCAGCGTGGAGAGAAGGAACCCGCTTCGAGCAGTCTGTCGTGGTCAGGGCCCAGCACGGCATGGGCACGCTAGACACTGGGTACGCCTGGGATGGGTTGGACAGGGCTGATCCTGCCTCAAGCAGGGGTTGGACCAGATGCAACCTCTGCAGGTCCCTTCCAGCCCCACTGCTCTAGGATCGTATGGCAAGAGAGACAGCCGATGCCAAGGAGCCTACCCACCAAGTGGGAGACCAGAAATATGTAGTGGAGGCAGCAAGCAGGCACGGAGAGCACTGTGAAGCACCGGTGAGCTTGACGGGCTGTAGCCACGGCCCATCAGCTGCCTGCTTGGTGGCTATTTTGTAGGCAGCACAGCTGAGATTACCTGCAGCGCTTGGACACCTTCTCCTGGTGCTCTCCTAGATTCACCTTGCAGCGCTGCATTTGCACGGCTGTGCTCTGCGCGCAACACGCTATAGGGAGCAAAGCCGCGTGGAATCACATCGTTATTGGACCTGCTCGCCTCATCTCCGCTCTTTCTGGCGTTGGTGCAACATAGCCAACTCTGCTCTCAACGCAGCCTCTTTGCCCCTTTGCTCCTTCTCAAGGTCCTTGAGGTCCCCCGTCAGCAGACAGGAGCCAGGCTATGCCAGCTGTGGGCAACGGCTTCCCTAAAGCTCCTGGGTGAGCCCTTTGCAAGAAGGGCATTTTGCACATTGTTTTTTATAGACGCTCACACCATCTAGCAAAACACTTTCCGTCACCCACCTTAAACCAGATGGACGTTTTGCTCACCCCCAGCACCATTTGCTCCACACCAGGGCTGCCCTGCAGAGGTCACAGGAGACTTAGTCTGCTCCCCTCTCCCATTGCGCGAGCTTCCCTGCAAAACTTGGGCTGCATTCACAGCCAGGAGCAGAGGACAAGTCGCTTTGCATCCGTTTCGGCTGATGCCATTCTCTCCCGAGCTGCAGGGGCTGTGGGCTATTTCCGTGGCCAGTACCTGCTGGGGCCTTCTGAGGGCTAAGTCTCATCCTATTGATTGAATTGCTCATTACACCAGCCCACAGGGACTTCACCCCATGGCTTGGGAACACCAGCACTTTGCCATGGATCCCAGCCAGTTGATCTTCATGAACAGATTTGCATTTTTCCCAGATTAGCATCATTGGGAATGTGCGCTCCAGTAACTCGGGTGCCTTCATCATTTTTTTGGCCTCCATTAATATGTGCTTAAGCTACAGGGAGCTTCTTAAGACAAACTAACTTCGTTTCTGCTTGTGACATGCAACATTTGTTAAACGCACACATTTCCTTTACCCCTGACTTCCCACTCAGTGGGGGCAGCTGTAGTATTAGCAGCCATATGGTATTAGTTTCAGACCACTTATCTGTAAAGGATGCACGGGGCCTGATAAGAGAACTACAAAAGGCAGCAGCTTTCTGCACAGCAGGCCCAACACATCCAAAAGTCAAAACGGGGAGCGGGAAGCGCTGCTTTTAATGGATTCCAGGGGCACAGCCCAAGCCAGGCAGCAGAAACCAATTTTGCTGCGTGGACGGGTTTCGAGTCAGCAGGCTTTCAAACTTTGATGCTTAATAACCAATAAGCATTAATCTGGCTTCCCAGGCCCCTCTGGCTCAGTTCAAATGAAATAAACAACTGAAAGGTTTCACATCAGGCAGATAATTAAATATGTATTCCAGGTTCATACGGCGGCGGAGGCACCGTTTAAATGCAAGAAATATGGCTAGCCAGCCACGGGCGCTTCGGAAAAAATCAAATCCGCTAACCAAAAATAAATCAAGCCTGAAGCAAAAGCCCTGCTACTGTGGAGCCTGAGAGCAAACTAGATCCATTTCAAAGGGAGAACAAATGAGATCATTTAGCACTCATTAAAGACGTCTCAGCAAAGCACTCCTAATTGCACAAGAGAGGCCAGAAGGAGCAGCAGACATGAAATTGCTCTTTGCAAAGAGGAAGCTGAGCCAGGCACACCCTTTCGGGGTGCCCTGCAGGCTACTTGCGCCAGCTCCTTGGGACTCCAACCACACATTCGCCATGAGAGGGGTGCTCCGCCAGTCTCCGGAGCCTGCTGCAAGGGGCCTTTCAGTAATAACCCTAGTTGTCCGTACAGTACTGCTCTGGACCGAGCCAGGCACCATGGCCGATTGCAGCAGGCCTTACCTGGCATGGAACGAGGCAAAGGACTCAACCTTCTTAGCATGCCCAGGGTTTGCCAAAAGTGCCTTTGGTCCAGAAATACTGAGGCTACCGCCCATAGCAGTCCACCTTGTAACAGCCCCCTCCCCAAGCGGCTGCCCAAGGCTGAGCTAGAGGGCCCTCTACCCAGCACCCAGGAGGGAAGGCAAGCAAGCTAACAAGCAGCTCCCCCGATGCATGCAACCAGCCGGAGCCCTTTACTTTCTTCTCCCTGGTCCTGAAAACAGATGCCGGCCTTTTGGCACTTCTGGGAGCACTTTCAGCTGAAAGGGGTTGCAGCGCTGGCACAGCTCCTGCGGCATCCCAGAGCACTTGGAGTCATTTGTGCCACCGGAAATCTGAGGTCTCTGCGCCAGGGGAGGTGGTTTGCAAAACACGTGGCGTGCCTGCGGACGGCTGCTTCTTTGCAGGCAAACTGTCACCACCTGGGGCACCTGGGGTACAGGAGGCACCGAAGTGGTGGGTGTCGGCGGCTAAAATTATAGCAAGCGAACACAGCTTTGCAGAACGCTGCCTCTGCCCCAGGGGAAAGGACCTTGCCGGGTGGTTTTGAAGCTGCCACGTGCAGCAAGTGTGGACCCTGCGAACCACAGCGACGACTGTGCCGAGCGTCTGGAAGGGAGCAGGGGGCCGGATGCTTCCTATGCCACAACCAAGGGACAACCACGCTAGGGAGAAGCGAGTGCTGGCATTGCCTCCGTCCCTCCTCGGATCGGGACCGTGTTGGCATTACACCCAGGCTTTCAGGCACTGCCACCGTTCAAAGCAACTGCACTTGCGTGGACTTTGCCACCCTGCAGTCTGAGCACCCGGCAGTGCTCAATGGCACTTGCCTCGCAGCAGCCGGTGGGAGAGGATGTGCCATTAGCCCCTGCGGACACATCCGAGGGGCGGGGGGAGAAGTGGCTTGCCCACGGTCACACCAGGAGACTGCAGGGCTCCTGTCGGTGGGAATGGGCCCATCGCCAGGGATGGATTACCCCATTCGGGGGCCCTGGCAAGCAACCGCACAGGCCCCCAGCTGAAGGTGACATTTGTACGTCGCGTTTTTTTCACTCCATTGTGAGACTACGTAAACTAAGCACAGTTGGGCCCCTTCTTCGCTCAGGGCCGTAGGCACGTGCCTTGTTGGCCTGTGTGTTCATCCGGCCCTGCCTGCCGCTCCTGCTATCTACCTCAAATGCTTTTCTGTAGCTACAAGCATGCTGGGCAAAAGCCCGTCTCTCCCCAGCGAGGCCGACCCACGGGTGGGCGGAGAAGGGCGTTCCACGTGCCTGCGGCCCTGCCAGCCCGCTGGGATCTGGCTGACATGACCCCGTGGCCCCAGGGTGCGGCACACAGCACCCCTCCGCGTGCCACGTCCTGCCCATCACGCAGCTTGCGCCCTCTCGCCGTAGACCCGCCTAGCAGCCGTACAAAATCCTCTTACATCTAGGACAAGCACTGCCTTTTGTTTTCCTTGGGCTCGCTCGTCCCATTTGATTTCCCCTAGCTTCTTTCCATTAGACCTTCACGACAGAACAAGGGGCGCTCTCCGGCTCCTCGGCGCTTGCCTCACCTCCCGGCTAATGCTGCGTGACACTGGAACTCGCTCTGAACTTCTGCAGCTCCCTGAAGGCTGACTCAGACTGGCAGGCCTGCTTTTGCACAGGGCTTTATTTGCTGCGTGTGAGCTCCCTCGGTGCTGCGCGAATGCATCATCCTGCAAGCTGCGGCCTCCCTCCCTCTGAGGCTGGACAGCAATGCTGCCTGCAAAGATTTGCAAAAAAGAGAGAGGGAGAAGCTTACCGGGGAGAGTTCGTTTTGCCAGAGCGGAGAGGGGAAAGACAAATCCCGCTTTGGCCTTGGCAGATTTGTTACCCGGCTTCAGACATGCCCTGTTTTCCGGGGACACGGGGTGTGACGCACAAGACCAAAAGTAACGTGTCACGCGGCACATGCATCTGAGCGCTGGCCCGCGAGCGAGCGTGGACGGACAGCTGAGTTTTACTTCCCGTTTCCCAGGAACACCTTGGAAATGAGGCGCTAGGAGAACCCTGCACCAGTCCCGGTGCAGAAGAAACCGCTGGCACCTTCTGCAGTCCCGCAGAGCGACATGCTGCCTCGGGCCTGGTGGACTTTGCATGCCGTGCAACACACCACCACACCGCGCAAAAATATCACTGTCGGTTCGTTCCGAATAACGCGTCAGCTGGAAAGAGTCCTGCTCTGCTCCACATGCTGAGTGCGCAGAAAGCAAGCATAGCTTCTTAACGACTCTTAATGCCTCCCTGTTAACGATGCCAGCCAGGGCCACCGCATTGGGGTGGTCCAGGCCCGTTACTCCCCATGTACCCAGGAGCTGCTGCCCCCTGACTTCAAAGGTTTCTGGGGCAAATGGTCTCAATGCCACAACCATCTGCCTGTGCAAACTGGAGTAGGCTCTAAGCCTCAGAGCCCGAGTCCAGACCACTCGTGCCTCTGTCTCCCAGCGCTTCCAGGCTTCAGCGCGTCTGGCTGCGTCACCTAGAAGTTGAATGCATCGGCTTCAGAGTTACCACTTAAAGAACTATTTACGGCACAAAGCCTATTGAGCACAGGGTAATTGTAGGTCTCGGAGGGAAGCTGCGTATCGCTGGCTTATTAATAAACCTCTGGGGCTTCAATGCCAGCTCATTTCGAGTGGAGCCAAGGCCTTTGCTGGCAGGGAGACGCTTGGGGTTGACAGCGGTTAGCCATGCCCTCATTATCGGCGCCACTGGATCGGCAATCCCAGAGGCCAGTGTAGGAGGGTCTGTAGCGAAGCCACGCGGTGTCTCTGTGCAGTACCAAAGGTACCCTAAATAGTCGTGCCGAGAGCCAGCGCTACAGAGACCACCCAGGCTTGGCACACCAGACCCAGGCAAGGTGTAGTGCCCACAGAGCCCAGCGCACAGTGCAGGAGCGTGCAGCACTGGTCACATCTAAAACTGACACCGAGGCAGCTCCGGGGGGCCCCTATTTGGTGCACGAAGCTGCACATGGCCAAACCACACATGGGTGCAGTGGAAGTGGCCCCAAAGGCAGTAGTGACCTGGTGCTTCGCACCGAGGAGAGACCATTACGAATATGCCATCGCGAGCAATACAATCATGGCAGCGAGAAGTCGGCATCTCTAGGACACGGCACAGCAGGCTCAGAAATCATTAGCCTCTTCCTAACGGCAGATCGATAGCGCCGCACGTGCTGCAGACCACTCGTGTGAAATTGCCATGCTCTCCTAGGCTGGTCTCCTCCGCGGGCTCTCCAGGGGCTGCGTTCCCCTGGAAGGTGCCCGACCGTGGCCACGCTCCGGCCGGTGATTGCGTCTACTGCTCTGTCACCTGGGCCAAGCAGTTTTGATGAGTGATGATAATGGCAGGGCTTCTACTGGCCAGGTTGTATAGCTCCAAGGTACTGGATGTGACCAGGGCCTTCAGGGAATGACAAGTGCTCCAGCACTGTTGCTTTTTAAATGGCAGACAGGAAACTCCTGTCTCTGCAACACGGGAGCTTGGCAGATGCTCTCGCTGAGCAGTTCAGGGAGTTTTGCTCATGCAACGGCTGGAGGGGCAGGCACTTGAACTGCGGAGAGGCAGCAGCAACACTCCTAATTCTCAGAGGCTGCTAGAAACATGCTGCCCGGCCAGGAGATGGTACGAGCTCCCTGGGGAAGAGCCTCTCCGGTCACTTCTGTTTCACGCATTGTCTTGATCTTCCCCACTTTCTGGCTCCACTGCTGGCGATTGAGCTCTCGCTGCCTGCAAACCCGCACCCCCTCGGAGAGCGGGGAACGTGGGCCGTCACACCAGGCCTCGGGCTGGAGAGTACCAGCCCAGCAAGCATTGTGGGAGGAATGCTTCCCTTCCATCCAAGAGGGGACAAATCGACTCGACCACAGCCCCGGAGCACGGCTGCCTGACTTCCCCATCGGCCTCTTCCCGCCGGCCAGTTTCAGCCCATATTTCCATTCTGAAGCCGAGCAGGCTGCTCCTAAGCTGGCGCAGGGAAGGCATGACGGGTGCCTCACCCCGGCCGGGCGGCTGTCATGCTAGCCCGCGGGAGGCTGCCCAACGAGGCCACGTGCTCCACTCCCTTTGCCTGGCATCGCTGTCCTGACCCACGGAGCCTCTCTCATGCCATCCCCGGCACCCTCTGCCCCACCACTGCGATCTCCGCTGCGGCTGTGATGCTCCCTGTGCCTGCTCGGGGTCCGCCCACCTCTCGCTGCACCGGGGCGTCCCCGGCTCCCGTGCCAGCTGCATTGGAAAGGAGAGCGCAAGCCACGCCAGGCTGTCCTCCCAACAGGCACAAAACCCGGCGCTGGCCGTCTCTTCCCTTGATGCCCTTCACAGTCACTTTTGACTGTCAAGCATTAATAGCAACATCAATCATTACAATGGGAACCCGGACACAAAATAGTCAGCATGCTACGTCGCCCTTAAACGGATGGGCTCGCGTCAAGTATGTCACAGCTCGAGGGCTGATGGATGGAGGGTCCCTTTGACGGCCCTCCTCAAGCCAGGGGATCATGCAGCCGCCTGCCACGTCTGCTCCAGCCCCCTCTTCACCCACCTCTGCCTCTCATGGGCAGGCGGGGACTGCTGCTTCCCTGCTCAGCAATAGGACCAGCATCTGCTGATCTGGTGTTAGACCGGCAAGAGATGGAGCCTGGCTGCCTGCTTGTTCAGTTGTTTGAGCTCCCATTTCAGCCACATCCCTCTGCATGTGCATCCTTGTAAGCATCGGCAGGCTCTTTGCAGGGCTAGGGGGGCACACGTTGCTTCAAGTCAGGCCGGTGCTTAGAGGCACGCATGGTACAAGCGTGACCTCCCAGGCCGTAGTGGAGTTACTATGGGGATCAAGCCTCACTTGTGGGAGGGCAGGAAACAAGAGGCCTGGCCGCTGACCTTTCCGCCCACCACAAGCGCCTTTGGGTTTCCCTGGAGCAGCACAAGCTCTTTGCAGAATGCCCTGCCTAACACGGTCACTAAAGCAAACGTCCTTAGTCTACACGTTTGCAATGCTCATGGGGTTCATCCTACGGGCGGCCAATGCACAGGACCACTTGCCTTCCTTCACGTTTGAAGTGAAAACTCCCTGGGCCTTGCCATTTGGGACATTTGTTTTACAAACTGCCCAAACCCCAGTGATTTCCTAGTTTGCACTGCCTTCAGAGCACCAGCACCTGCTTCCGCAAGAAAACGTGTCCGGAAGTCAAGGCTCTTTGGGTCAATCCCATCTCTTCTATTAGAGTTGGAAAAAGTCTTTGTTGCAAGCTTTCAGGGACAAACACCCTTCTTCAGGCTGAGGAAGCACCTGAAGTTGAACAAGAGTTGGTCTAATAAAAGAGACGGGGTTGACCCTCGACCGACCCAGCTACAGCCAGTGCCCAAAAATCGAGCTACCTGCCGCGCGCAGAACGGGTGAGATGGTTCCTGTAATGGCATCCCCCGTGCCGACACCCACCGTTATTTTCTGCTCACCAATTGGATCGGATTAATAAGACCCCCAGTCACGACTTGCTGTATAAACTCGCTCCCTCGGCCAACTGAGCACATTAAAAGAAGAGGAAGAGGGGGCTTGAACACCGTCGCGGGCAGGATGATCGACACGAACCTGTCTCTTAGAGAAGGCTGTTTTTGTCTCTTTACTTTAGCATGCAACGGGTGAAAACAAGATCCGATGGCTGGTCGCCAACGCTTGACAAAATCAGGCTAGAAGCGAAGCCCACGCTTTTAGCAGGGAGGGCAAATGGAACAACTTACATAGCGAAGTAATTTGTCCCTGCCCAAAGCCCCGGAGCCAAAATTAGATATCCCTTGCTAGCAGATACGCTCCAGCTCAGCCAGAGGTGGTGGCTTTGACACCAGAATTAGGGTGTGAGAGTCTCTGGGCTGTGTTAAGTGGGATGTGGCACTCAAGGGGTGGGACGTGCCCTTCCTTCTGGGCTTAAAATGCATCCGTTGTACAGAGACGGCGCCTTCAGCGTGAGCAGAATCAATGCTAGCTCCAGGAGGCGTTCCTGCCACCACCTCTGCGGGGCCCGCTCTGCAGACAGGGTAACAGCTCCTCGACTGCCCCCAAAGAGGCATGCTTCACCAGCACGAGGCACCGGGAATAGCTAGGATCTGCCTAATGCATCACCCGAGCCGAACGCGATGCAAATTAGCACGCGCAGCCGTCACGGCCTGCTATTTCCCAAAGTTTATTATTAGGCAAGGACGAGAAAACAATCCCTCGGCGATCGGTTAGCAGAGAGGAGCACCGCAGAGCGTTGCTCTACCCGTTGTAAATATTCCTTAATGACGCATTTAATTAAATGGGATGCTTGTGCTTTATATTAAAATCACATCAACTGATTATTAAAGACATATATATTGAGGCCGACAGCCATGGAATGGCTCCAGGGCTCGTGATGTGGCTAACCTTCCCGGGCACGCTCCAACGAGTGCTCGGGGAGGCCTTGCCAAATGGACCTCCGGGGACAGCCCTGAGGATTTTGGCATGCAAAGTGCAATGGGGCCGAGCCGCCCTTTTCTGCTGAAAGAACGATGGCTTCGTGGGCCACGCTGAACGTAATGCAGTCAGGCGCGGGCCCATTGGGAAGGCTCCAGGTCGCGTGGCTTTGTCCAAGGAGCAAATGTCCATTCCCACACGAAGGCTGGTCAAGCACTTCCTACCATCAGTCCCCTTTCTGGGTTTTTGGGGACCTCTCATCTGAGGATCCCTGGGAGTTACAGTCAGTAGCCAGCATACTCATTGTCTGCTTGCTTAGGGCCCAGTGCCATCATGCCTGAGCCTTGGGGAGGCTTCCTCGGTGCTGCAGTGAGACCGTGTCATCTTCCTTCTTGCAGATCCCCAGCCTGCTCCTAGTTCTCATTAGGGAACCGGCAGAAGCCCCACTTTACCACTGGGGGCATGGAGGTGGACAGGGTTAGTGGCTTATGGACTCAAAGCTTCACAGAAAACGAGGGTCGGGAGGGAGGACTCATCTAGTCCAACCTCCTGCTCAAAGCAGGACCAGCCCCAACTACATCATCCCAGGAAGGGCTTTTGTCAAACGGGGCCTTAAAACCCCCCAAGGATGGAGATGCCAACACCTCTCTGGGTAACCTGTGCCAGTGCTTCACCAGCCTTCTGGTGAGAAAGTTTTTCCTAATCTCTAACCTAAACCTCCCCTGCTGCAACTGGAGCCCATTGCTCCTTGTCCTGTCATCTGTCACCACCGAGAACAGCCCAGCTCCATCCTCTTTGCAGCCCCCCTGCGGGGACTTGAAGGCTGCTCTTCAATCCCCCTCGCTCTTCTCTTCCGTAGACTAAATAAACCCAGCTCCCTCAGCCGCTCCTCACAAGTCCTGTGCCCCAGCCCCTGAGCCATTTCTGTTGCGCTTCAATTGCTCTCCAATTCAATAGAGGCACAGCTGGACCCCAGAGGTTTTTTCCTCCCAAACAAGAGCTCCCCAAAATGTTTTCCATTGCCAAGTTTTAGGGCCAAAAAGTGTCGTCCCCTTCCCTTTTACATGGGAATTACAGCGCAACTTTTCCACCTTTCGTACATGGGAAAGTCCCAACCTCGGGTACTTCTAGCGTGGGATTTGTGGATGAAAACCTAACATGCTTTCACTTGGAAAGAAGGAGCTGGGCCCGCTGGACGCACCCCTCCCATCTGCACCGCGGATACCAAGACAATCCCTCTTTGTAGCTTGAGGTAGCAAAGCAATGGCTTTGCATGCAGGTAGGTACTGTTTGGTCACGTTGAGGGTTATAGCTGGTGCGTCCCTCGTGTGCAGGTGAATAATGATGCGTTTTCAGGTTCATGGAAGTGAGGAAACATTTCTCATTAGCTTATGAAATAATACTGTGCCGGGCTTGGAGTCGGCTTGTAAACACGCTGCGTGACAACCACAGCTGGGACGATGCCGCGGCAGGTGCACGACGGTATTTCAAGGCCCAAGCAGAGGTTTGCCCCTGGCTAGGAGAAGAGTGCATTTACCTCTTCAGGAGCCGTCCGGGTTATCTATGGGCGAGGACTGCAGAGAGTGCTGGTGTGCACAAGCCTTGGCTCACTGCTGCCCCAAGAAGTGGGGGCATCTCTTGGCCCCAGGGCAGCAGCATGCCCGGGCGATTCTTCAGCACCACATCGCTGTGCTCCCTTGGCTTTGCTGCCAGAAAGCTGCCCCCAAATTGTGAACGCAACGTCATGGCACTGTGGGCAAATATCACCACGTGTCCTACGCGAGCAGAGCCGTCTTCTCCCCGTCTTCTAAAAGTCTCATAGAAACGTCACGCTGGGCGTGCGTTTGCCAAAACAGGTTTTCAACTCCTTATCGTCCGTGTCTGTGCAAAACAGTTAAGAGATGCCTCGGCACAGCTGTGTTGAGCACATTGCGAGCACAGATGCAGGGATTTTCCCCTGTAGCACGGGAAAAGTTTTGGTGCACGGTCAGAGCCCACCAAAACCTTGCAGCTGCACCACTGAGTGCATGCTTGCGATTGGCTCACGTTAAATTATGCATACGTGTCGGTCGGCGATTGGCTAGCTGACCAAATAAGAGGCTTGGGCGATGCCCGCCCAAACGGGGGGAGAGCTGAGACACGCATGAGGAGAGATCCCGCGTGCGTTTCCAAGCCACGAAGGAGGCCTGATCAACCGAGAAGGACTCCCCGCCGGATTCGTCCGATGCCCCATACCCTGCGTGAGTGTGAGCTTCTGTGTGCCTGAGTTCCTGCTTGAGTTTTGTAACTTCAAGGAACGTGCCTACAGCCTACGGACTGTAAGTAAAGGTTTTTTTGGCTTCCAACAACCTGCGTGTCTAGCGCCTCAATTCCACTCCATCAGCGGCCCCATTCCACCAGCGTTTCTCGGCCCCCACAGTCCGATCCCGAAATGTCCTAGTTTCTAATCCTCGCGAAGGCGTTGTGTGAACCTCCAGAGTGCAGCAATCTTGTAGTGTATGCTGCTATGTGCATTAAATAGCCTAATTGCCATCCCCCTCTATTCCTGGCATCCGACCCGCCCCCAACCTTGCCCAGCTCGCCACCAGGAGCAAACTCCCCACTGCCTAATGGGCATCAGTGGGGAACACAGCAAGAAACGCTTAACCTGTCTGCACACTGCCATCACAAAGCCAGCAGGATCCATAGGTCCTACACATGCCTTCCCCCAAATGCAGTGCGCCTGATCCGACGAACCAGATACCCTTGCGGCAGTTCAACAGCATCCATGCGCCATAATCAACTTGCACAGAAAAAATATCAAGGGCAGACACACGCGCGCGCGCCCCACAAGAGCACGTTTCTCAGAGAAGCATCTCCTCCCCGACCTCACTATCTTCATGTTCAGGAGAAATCTCCCAAGCACGTTTCAGAGGCAAACTTGGGGACAGAAATTCATATGCTGGCAGACAACAGAAACTAAGGCGTTAACATGGATATTGCTTTTATGGCACGTAATGTACCTGATTCTAGGTGAGGGGGAGAAGGATCCTCTCCTCTTTGACAGGCCTTGATCTCCCAGGAACCAGCTGCTTTTCTTCTGCTTCTTCTAATTGCTGGTCTGCTCCCCTTGGGATTTTCTCTCCTTCTCACATTTCACAGCTCCACCAACTATTTCCACCCCTCTCCACTATGGCTCTGCTAGCTTTCCTCCCCAGACCTGAGGAAGGATGCCTTGCATTTCAAATGCTGTCTCACTCTCTCCCAACGATGCAGCTGGTGCAAGAAAGCGTATCACCTGCAGAAATCCTTGCCTCTCCCATAAGGTAATAAAGAGAGATCTGGGAGAAGCATCCTCCCGCCGCCCAAAAGGATATCACCCTGGGAAGTGCTGGTCCCAGGATGCCTCGAGAAGAGCAAATGCAGCCCTGGAGCAGGAGCTGACTTACCACCTTGACTGCAGTTTCCTTCGCTCGGCCCGGGGGTTAAAAAGCATATCAGGAGCCAGGCTTTAGGATCAGGGCACGCTTCCTATCCCCGGCTTGGATTTCATGCTGAGGTTGGAAGAGTTAAAAAAATGTTTTTTAAATCGAACAGTGAATCAGATGTCATAAGACACCGCAGCCTTGCTCCCGTCACAGTTACCAGCATCAGTCCTGGACTGCTTGTGACGGCGAGTTGGGCACACTCACACAAACAGGGAAATGACACAGGGCCAGTGACTGATGGCATTCATTGTCCAGCTCCCTAAATTAATGCTGGCCCATTGCAATGGTGAACGGGACTCAGTGAGAAGGACTGAATATTAAATCCTCAGCAGGGTGAAAAGGTCCAAATGTAAGTGCTGCTGCCAGGAACAGGTTGTGCTGGAGTCTGTGCTCTAGGCTTTTCATTATTAATAAATGGAGAACAGTGGGCTGTAGGCAAAGAATTAATGAAGTGCGCTGCCTCCCGGGTCAGTCTCTAATTGTCAGATAGAAACTTTACATCTTTGGCTTTGGTTGTTTTTGTCACCTACATGTTTGCTTGACGGCAAGGGAAGCTGGCACCCACCGACCAGGCATGAATGCAAAATGAGACAGGCAAGAAAGGAGAGAACGCAAGGTGCGGCTGTCGGCCGAGTGCTCTCTGAGCAGCACACCACCCTCCCCGGGGACCTGGGCGCAAGCTGGTAGTCAGGGCACTGCAGGCGTCCGACCTACAAAACAACTTGGGATGCGACTCGATGCGCCTCCGAAAGGACTTTAAGGATGTGGAGCCAGCAATAGCCGGGGGCCTGGCCTTGGTGACCTGCCAACTCCCAGGCTCCTGGCAGGCATCAGGCCAAGAGCCTGCTCCCAGCAAGCATCTCTAACTTCTCAAAGCCACCTCGGTACCAACACAAGAGCAAGTGGATAACCCATGCAGCAACATCCCGGGCTGTCTCTGCTTGTGCCTCTCTATCTGTCGCCTTTGCATTTCTTTTCCCCTCGCTCCCTGGGCGCAAGCAGGGCTCGGCAATTCAAAATGCTCCCGCTGCCTTCAGCACAGTGGCATTATATTGTGACCCCAGAGAAGGAAACGAGAGAGAAGTGATTATTACGCCTCTGCGTTTGTTTGCAATCCACCCCAGGGGGAGTGCAATTGAGTCAGAGATACCGACCCACACGCTCGCCTTTCAGCAATACAAAATCATTCCCCAGCAATTGCGTGGGTGCTGCGGCCCATGCCAGCAACGAGGGAAGAAAGTGCTGCTTCTGCTATACTGCCGAGGTGAAGAGGTGAAGCAAAGTCTCTGCGCGGATGAGTGGCTGCAGGTTTCAAGGGATGGGCTTTGACCCCCCGGAAAGGTCCGGCCTTCACAACACATGGCAGCTCAGGGACTGGGGTCATTGCTTTCGCCGGGACAAAGCAAATCCAATCCTGTTTCCGTCCTGCAGGACCGGTCAGCGAGGCCACAGTGATGGCTCTGTTCACTGGCCGTCACCCCACAGCGCCCTGCCCAGCTCCCCAGGCAGCTGCTGAGCTTCGGGGAAAACCCGACGCGATCCGATACAGGGACAGCTTTGTAAGGAAACCCGTCTTGGGTCTCACGCCTTCAGCCCGGCTCCTTGCCATGCTAATTGCCATGGTATCTGAGCCTCTCCCTGCCTGCTCCTGTGTCACGGCTGCCCTGGCTGCCAGGCTCCTCACTGCCCGTTCTCTCCACAACACCCATCTCCACGGAGGAGCGTGAGCCTCGCCTGCTGGCTGAGAAAAGCCCCCTGAAGCCGAGAGTAACGGGGGGAGCCTGCAGCCCCGTCGTTCTTCATGTGCAAATGAGGGGCCTTTAGCTAGGCTCTGCCACTGTCCTCACGGACCCAGGAGCTTGCTGGACCTTTGGGAGGCGAGTCGCACGTGGCGCTTCTTTTGGATGCCATCTGCCAGGAGAGAATACCCCGCTCGCCAGGAACCACGCGCAGGGACAGCGGGCCATGTCCCCAGAGCTCTGCTGTCCCTCTGGATGGGGCCTGGCACAGACGCAGTAGACCGCGAAGGCAACGCTGGCTGGGATGCTCACTCCCCACGCCACTCCGCCGAGAGCGGCGACGGGAAGCGCGCGCGTTGAGCAGGCCGATGGGCGAATCTTCCCGGGTAACCACCACCGTTGTGGGATTCGCGTGTCACGCTGTGTGCACGCCTGTGCAGGCCGCGGTACATGACCTCCAACTGATGCGGGGAGGGACCAGAGGCTGCGACTAACCAAAGGAAACACGACGGCTTTCCCATCCCCTCAAGCACACAATGCACCTTTACGGTCTCCATTTCACCAGCCATAAACCCCCAAAGACCGCAGGTTTCAGCTTGTTTATTTCTACTGAAATAAAGGCATAAGATATAAATGCACTCAGATTAGACATGGCAAATACACAAGCCTCTTATTTGCCCGAGAAATTATGGGGTTGGGCCTTTCCACATACAGACCGTGTGACGAGCTGAATGGAGCCACCGCGTACCACCCACAAAGCCTAGGCACAGATCACAAGGTGTGCAATATCTACCTGCCAAGCACAAATTACCGTCTCCTGTTTGTTAAATGCAAGGCAATAACACCACGATGTTGCAAACACTGCCAAATTAGGTCAGTTTAAAAACCCAGCAAAAGCTCCCACATCTCAAACAATACCTAAGTTATATATCACTGATTATGCTATTGAAAAATCAACACCAGCTCGCTCACGCACATTATTATCATCGTTATTATTATATACTGGAGGAAAGCAGGCCTTGCCGTGGTGGCATTTATCATTTCTGTTGGGCTCCAGCTAGTGCTGGCACAGTCCATACGCCCGGCTCTAGAAGAGATGCATTTTGCCTTTGGCTCATCTCGAGCACCAAGGCCTAGGGAGCAGGGATGGGGCACTGGGGTTCATAAAGGATGCAGCTTTCTGCCAGTTTGCTCTCATTTGCTCACTGGGGCTTTTTCCCAGCTCGCTGCTCAGCCAGCGCAAAGGGAGGGCAGCTCGGACCCAGAGGTGCTGCTGAGCAGCTGGCTTCCTGGAAGCCTCCCTGCAAGGCAAGCCTGCCTGGCCTTGTAGCAGGGAAGGAGCAAGCTCTGTGCATAACCTTGTTCTCCAAGATGTAGGCCTAGAGAAGTGGGGCTGGGACAGCCCGCCAGACCTAGTCCAACCCCCTGCTTGAGGCGGGACTAGCCTTGTCCACACCACCCAAATCCAAAACTCCCATCAACCTGACACAACATGAGGCATCGCACTGGAACCAGCCGTAGGAGAAGCAGGCACATCGTGCCAGAGATGCGAGTAACCATCTGCCGCAGCCTTTCCAACCACTGGCTCCGAGGCTGCGGTGAATCACATGGCAGCAGAGAGCTGTACTGGGTAGGGGGGAGTGGACTACCTTGCTCACCTGGTGAGGAGGTCTCTTCTCGCGAACACAAGGTCCGGCAGCACTGGCACGGTGGGTCCTGCACGGTGCGGGAGGCCACCCCAAAAGGAAGCGGTCAATGCTGGCCCTGCCAGCTCCCATGCTGCAGAGACACACCCGGGCTTTCTAGGCTGGCACTGGGAAAGGGAAGCTGCACCATATCACCAGGCTGGCATTTCCAAAGCCTGCAGCCCAAAGGGGCTGGGACAAGTCCATCAACTGCAGCCAACGTGGGGAACAGGAAACCCGGCGGGGGACAGCTACTCCCTGGCCTGGCTTTCAAGACAGTCATTCTCCTTGGGGGAATGTCATGGGAGCAGAAGTTCGGGGCCCTCGGCAGTCTAACTCTGACACAGCCCGGCTGCATGCGTCTGACCCAGGGCACCGCGCTGCTGTGCCTCAGTTTCTCCAGCTGTACAGCTGGAGGCTCCTGCCTTCTCAACAACATCCTGGAGCTTCAGAAAGGCAAGGGCCAAAGGGGCCGTATCATTCCAGGACGTTTCCTATTGCACGGGTATCTGCCGGAGCAGTCTGAGCCCCAAAGGGGTCCGTTCCTCGGCATCACCTGCCTCGAATTGCACGATTGCTTGTGGCTGCGTGTCGGTTCCCCAGCGCTCAGGGTGGGGGACAGGACCGGTCTGTAGGAAGTGCTGCCGAGAGGCTAACGCAAAACAAGCCAGTGCAGCGTCTCGGTGACTTGGCCTCCTCTGCTGCTTTCAAAGCTGCCAGCAGCCGCTCGGATGACGGCAGCCCCTGCCAGTCTAAGGAGCAGGGCAGCACAAGCAGCAACGGCTGCCACTCACAAGGAGTTGCTTTTGGAGGCAGGCAGGAGTCTCTGGGAACAGGCTTTTTGTTGTTCGACTGATTGAAGGGCTCAGCTTCGGACAGCACACGGTCACACCGGCCCTGGCCCAACCGTTCCACCGATCTGGTTGCTTTGTGCTGCCCTGCTCATCGCCTGCGCTTCGCTGCACAATGGGTCAGATCCAGGGAAACCCATCCTGCCAGGCCTTTTGGTCTGGCCTCCCAGACGAAGGATTGATGGTGCTTGTGGTCCATGAAGCGAGCCATCCGGTTACAGGGCATGCCAACACAGAAAGCATCCTTCTCCTGCTTTGCTTCGGTCTTTTCATTGCCATAACGATTACCACCCCAATCAATCGCATGCTCGAGGCAAAGCTCGGAGGGTGCTCAGCCGCGTCTACCGTTCTTCCCGGGGAAGCGAGAGCACTTCTCCCAAGGCATCCCCCGCAGGGCAAAACAGGCAGGGTTGCGTCTGATAGCAGCGCTGCATTTTTTAGCCACTGGTCCCGTCAGGATCTGGTGGGAAAGGACCGGCTGCTTTAGCTTCAGGGATTGCGTATGGTATGAGCTGTACCTCTACCTGGTCCCCTGCAGGACCCAGGGAAGGATGCTTGTGCTGGTGAACAAGCGCACAGTGAAGACGACAGCTGAAAAGTGAGTTTGGAGGCAGCCTTCCAGTTTGGCCTATTCACTGGGATGCTCAGTGACCTCACTTCTGCATGTGAGCAAGGGCGGAGGAGGATGCTGCTCTGGCCTAGCTCTTGGCATTGTGGCGGAAATGCCACCGTCGGTGCCCCCCTCCAGAGACCTGTCTGTGCCGGCCTGGGAGGCTGGTGTTGAATCCCTCAGGGCGGGGGTCTCCTTCCCTGTCTGCATGACAAAAGCCTGGGGCCTGAATGCTCTGGTCACCTGGGCAGGGGCAAAAGCCCGGCCCTGCGCACGGGCCCAGGTAGCCAGGGATGCTTGGGAGATTGGTCGGCTTGTGGC
>JAGPOW010001890.1:4710491-4725296 GCA_030014935.1 Caiman crocodilus | reverse complement strand
GCCCAAGTGCTGGGATTGGGTCTAGGACCCAGTGGACGAACAGGCCTGTGTTTTCCAAGGTGCACAGGGCCAGAAGTAAGTCCAGAGCCTTGGATGGTGACAGCGGGACCCCAGGCTAGCGGGTGTGCTCCAGGGAAGGGGTCGGCCGGACGTGAGGCACCCCAGCGGAGGCACTCGGAGCCTGGAAGGTGGTCGGGCGCAGGGAGGTGGGCGGCTCAAAACGGGAGCGCCCCCTACTGGCCCGCCACAAAGGGCACTTCCGTGACCACGGTAAAGCAGTCCGCTGCACAGAGCCACGGCTTCTTTTAGCACTGGCAGGATGACGGCATGCTCTAAGAAAAGTCTGCTGTTATACACAACTGGGTTTACACCTCTCCCCGGTCCAAGCACGCAAGTAGCACACCGGGAGACTCGCAATCCCACGCAGTGCGTGCGCGTACGAGTGCTGGAACTACTGCCCGAAGGAGCTCTTTAAAGCCAGGCACAAACACAAGAGTAAAGAGACAGCTCACAGAGTCAGTGGGAATGGCTCCATCTCAAGTCTGACATGCTGATATCTGAAGGAGGAAATGAGAATAGAAAATACCGAAACTAAGATCGTCGCAGCGACGTACACGGAGAACATGCTCGAGGATCTTTGCTCTCTCTTGAACTAACAAACATTTAACAACCAAGCTCTGTCTTCTGTTGCTGCAAAACAGGCCTGGATATGCCTCGGGATACCTGCTGCTACGAGAGGGCTTTCAACTGAGCGCAGCAGAACAATCCCATTTTATGAGCTGCCATTGGTGGCTTCAGCACGATCTGGGAACATTGCAGGAGGCTGCTGGGGACAGCCTGGAGGGGAAACCAAAAGGGACTGTCACATCCATCATTCGGTGATTATAGACTGTGGCTTTGGAAAGGTCAGGAGTTGCTCATTAAGTGGATACGACGGGGAATTAACAAAGAAAGTACCACTGGCAAGAGTTAATACCGCTAAATTAGTCATCAGAAAAACGTGCCATTGGGAGGCATCTAGAAGCAGAATCAGGTTGTATATTGTGGCCTTAGAGCCTTATCCTCCTAGCGTCAAGGAGCCAGCGAAGAATATACGTTATTTCAACCGGGTTATAGCTCAGCATAACAACCATCTAGAAAAGCAAGCGTGCCCGCCCTTTCCGGATGTCCCCCATGACTGCTACGCCTGTCGCTAGAGAGCGGCGCTGGTAGGTGCTGCGGCGCTCTCTTTGGGAGCTTCCCTGAAGGGTTACAGCTGCCCCTTTTCTAATGACGCTTCCAGGCAGCTTCTGGGGCCAATGCCTTCTTGTTCAGAGCCCGCGCTTCCTTCAGTGAGATGCAAACAACCTGACCGGCATTCAGTTATGGAGACGGATTTTGTTTCGGGCACGTCGTGTGGAAATTTAAGACGGAGGACTGGCCGGCCGTCAAACAAACGCAACGCACCGAGAGCATCCTGAGATGCTCCCCCTGGAAAACGCAGAGCGGTGTTTGCAACGAAGCAGAGAAATGTAAAGGTCTTCACCCTGTGGTCTAACGTGGCCTTGGGAGGCGCAAGCGTTTCCTTGTATTCCCCTTGCTGGAAGCGCAAATGCGTCTGTACACAGGATTTGAGCTTGGTGTACGGCACTGAGCTGCTGGACGCTGAAAGGACAAATGTATCAGAGAGCCCGAGGCCTGCAAGGAATTGCTGTGGGGATCAAGGACGTCCCGCTAGGAGACTGGCTTTTTCACGGCTCTCTTTGAAGGCCTAATCAGCCCAGAAAATGCAGAAGATTAGATGGATTCAGAAGCCAAAGCCCGATTAACTCTGCCAGGGCAGTATCGGTAACTCAGCCGCTGACATTGTGCTGTGTGAGTTGCTCTGCTTTGGACGAGGATCAAGGGAAGGGGCATGGCAGGGACTCCACTCCCCCGTCACAAACCCTCCCAGGTGACTCTGGCCCTCTGGCTTGAGCCCAGAGGGGGCTGCACTCCAGATGTTGGCAAAGACCTGGCCCGATCATCACATTCGTCTGCTGGAGACAGAGCCAAGGGAGCAGGGGAGGGGCCCAGGCTGCTCAGGCTGCAGTGACCAAAGAAAGGAGAGGATTGCAGATGCATTTCAAAGCAGAACATGTCAGAGAGGAGAGACCAGAATACACTGAATGCACGAACGGCGCGGCGCACTATACAAGGGGGGGCGGGGGGGGCGTGCTATATGTGATTATAGTCAAGGCACCCCAGGGAGAGAAGGACAGGGCAGATTCACCTAGAAAAGCCCAGGCAGAGATGAGCCCTGGAAGATCTTCATGCCAACACCGAAGATGACCCGCAGAAGGACTCCCCAGAAGGACTTTCCGAATCCCTGGCCGGTAGGAGACGCTTTGCCCCAAGATCTATGCAAGAGTCGCGCAAAGGCTTTCTGGCTCATTACACTACGTTTTACATTAGACTAAGTTGCACGTAATGCCACTGTGCCTTCACTTGGGCAACGTTTTCTATTGTGCTCTGCCATACACCTGAAGCTGCGAATCGTACTCGGTAAGTGCTCTCTTCAGTGAGCAGCCTATTCTCGTCCAAGCATTTATGAATTCAGTACTGCCGCCTACAGGCCACTATTAAATCTGGTAACATAGGCACCATCATGCTTGGGGGGGAAGAAGGATGAACAGACGTCTCCGGGGATGGCTCGTGGCAGCTGAGCTCATGCAAGGCCCTCTGGTGCAACGCAAACTGTCTCTGCAGCGGTGAGGACTGGGAGTCGCACTCTGGGCAAACAAACCACCGCTGGAAAGAAAGGCTGGTAGCACACCCTGGGTCTCCCCAGTCAGAGGAACCAATGGCGGGGCTCATTTATTTCAGGCAGGTGCCCCTAAGTGCCAGCGCCTGGCCTCCCACGTTTCAGGATGACTTTTTCCTAACGGCAAGTTCCCTGTATGGCAGGACCTGGAGGAAGCGGCACGAGTTGGGTTGCAAAGCAGAGCAAGCTGGGAGTGCGGCAGGGGGATGCTCTGCATGTAAGCGGGTAGAAGGGCCCCTGCCAGGGCGGCATCTCTGTAAACCACCCTCCCTGCAAAGAGCTGGCTCGGTTTCAGCACCCTCCTCTCACTTTACTACCCAATAAATGAAAGAGCCATAAAGCCTTCCTGTGGGAAGCATGGCACAAATTAGTCACGTAGGGAGCGTGCGGAAGCTCTCCTTTCCCCAGGGAACACACAGTTTGCTTCTGCAGTGCACCTGGTGCTCCACTCCCCCTTCGCCCGCCAGAGCGTGTCGTCTCTGCAGCGCGCCGAGCCCTCCCTGGCCTATATCCCGCGGAGAAAGTACTTCAGCCAAGTTTGGCCCTGCACTGGGCAGCGTGGCAAGATGCAGTCACAGCCCCAGACACGCTCTGAAATCTTTGCGATTAGCTGGAGGTCAGAGCATTGTAAATCACAGGTTTCTGTCAAATGGCAGGAATTGGATTAGATAAATCTTAGGCCAGACAGCTTTGAAAGCTGTTCTCCAGGGCAACCTGACTAAGCTGCAGCGCGCCTGAAGATGCGAGGCAGTCGGGTGAGAACCACTCCCTTGCTCTCTCGCGGCCCAACACCTCGCACCAAAACCCTAATAAAGGGGCACAGCTTGCACGCCTGATGCTCTAAGGACTGCAAAACCACGCAGAGGGTCAGAGCTCCCAGTAGCCCTCCCTCTAATTGCAAACTGACCCTTTTGGTGACGCTCGGTAGTCTTCTGGCTTCCCATCACTTGCCTCCTTTAGGGCAAGCATCACAAAACCCCTTGCACCCAAAGCATCCACCATGCAGGCCCCTTCTGCACCTACTGTTACTAGTGCTCCTCTGGAAGGGCAGTGACACTGCGTCCTACGGGTGGCCAGGTACAGCACGAGTCTTTGCCCTTCAGGCTTAGGGCTGAGAACAAGCTGTGCCCTGCTCAGCCCATTGCCCAGCCCTTCCCTGCCAATGGATGGGGCGGCTGTGTGGCCCTGCTCGCTCCATGCGATGGGGCTTGAAAGCCTAGAGGAGGCTTAGCCAAAGCTGTTTTATGGGCCTCTGCATCCCCTCTCAAATCGCGTCATTCCTGGAGCGTCGGAGCAGTTTGTTTGCGACTGTCTGTGCTGCTAAGAGAGCAGGCTGCTCCTCTTGAGCCAGTTGCATCATCACACAGGGTGTGACAAACGCCCCAGGGCTGGAACATGCTTGTCGACATGGCCTGGTCCTCCTGGGCCCAGATCTGCTGGCCAGGTGCAGAGCCACAGCTGCGGCTATCGGGGTGCCTGTGACCGGGAAGAGCTGCAAGTCCAGCTGGATGCCAGTGGGGCAGAAAGCTGGGAGAGGAATGTGTGGTTGGGGAACCTGCGCAGGCGCAGCCCTCCCCTCTTTTCTGCATCACTATGTCTATCTGTCCACCCCACTTTCCTCTCTAGGGCTGCCGGATGGGGCTTTGCCTGCACCTCCTTCTGCATCTAGGCGGCAGAGCTGGGGACAACCTACACCCCTCACTCTCTTCTTTCAGGGTCTCCCGCCATGGTTTGGCTTCAATTTTATGCAACAAGGGCAAAACCTTGGTCCCACCCGTCCTTCTCCTGCACCTCCAGGACAGACACCCCTGCCCTTCTGAGTTTGGGCATTGTGCTCGGCCATACCATCCCCAACAGGCCATGCATGCCATGAAGGACACCCCAGAAATGAAGGGGACACCAGCAGGAGCAGCCACCGTAGGAGCCGCTGGCAGCGTGCATGCAGAGGGGCTGGGGAGAATGGGGACAGCCCAGTGCTGCAAACGCTGGTTCCCTGCTAGCTTTTAGTGGGGCTTGGTTGAGCAACTGGAAAATCGGGGCCTGTCGCTGGCTGGGAGGCCGGCTCCAGTGCCAGGCGGGCTCTGAACACGGGCCGCGTGGGCAGGCGGGCGAGTGCTTGCTTCCGGGCTGCAGCACAAACACCAAATGTGGGACAGGTGGCCTGGGGCTTTGCCTTTCTGGCCTCCGCGCCTGTGCAGCAAGAAGTCTGCCTGGCTGTTCACGCAGCATCCCACGCAGAGGGACGGGGTGGGATCTTGGAAATCTACTTTAATGGAGACTGCAGCCTTGTGTTACACGTGACAACACACGAGGGAGCACATATGCCTCGCATCATCACAGCGCGGTGGCAAGTGCTATTTAAATGTGCCGTCAGCATCCATTAGCAAAGAGGTCCGACGGCTTGGCAAGTGCTGTCTGCTGCCTCTCCTGCCCTCTAGGATAAGGGGATGGGCCTGCTGGAGAGCTACGATGCTGAGCTTTCGCCTTCCGATGGAGCACTTTATTGCTACCTTCCCGGCAACTGCTCTGACCGGCAGACCCTCGAGACAGTCAGCTGCTATGTCAGATTTGCCGCTCCTGGGAAATTCCCCTGTCTAGCATAGCCAAAGTGATGTAGGAAAAAGCTTTCCAGGAAGACCGCAGTCGCAAAGCACTCCTACCTTATTTCGCCTGTCCTCAAGGCGCGGCCCCTTGCACGCATCGCGCAGAAAGAGCCGAGCGCCGGGCAAGAGCTGCGGGCAGGCTCCGAGGTTACGAGTCCCGTCCTCCCCTGCTGCCAGCAGAAGTGATTTCATCAAACCCATCAGGGGCTTGGCCATTCCCCTCTTCCAGTGACCTCCCTCCAGGGGCACAGAGAACTCAAAGCCCCGGTGCTAATTAGATCCAAATGAGGATGGGCATGTCGCTCCCTCATTCGCTGCTTCATTAAGCTTTTTTAACCAAACTGAGTACAAACAGCATGCAGAAAGGGAGGCTTTGGGGCCAGACCGAGGCATTGAGACACACAACTCATTAATTCTAATGTGAATCTTGTGCCTAAGTCCCCTAGCTAGCTTTAGAAACCTCAGCTAAAATCTCTGCCATTTGGGGCTATTTTCCCCCTGAGCTGGCAGTTGCTATTTTTATTTGCACCGACACAAATGCGGCCCACAGGGATGCCTCAATCCCGTTTGGCAAGCCGATTCGTTATCTGAACAGCTAATTGAAGAAGCCTTAGTAAATCTAAGTGCTACATAAAAGCAGTGGTAAATCTCAGCAAAATGCATGGAACTCTTTCCATTAAGTAAAGCCTTTTTGCCACCAGATCTCCTTTGAATTATGCCTCAGACTAGCACAATTCAGAGAGCAGCCCGAGGTCTTCACCTGGAAGGGGTCTCTTTAGTCTTCGTAGCTGGCAGGAGCGGCTCAGTGGGCTTCCAGAGAGCGGCATCTGTTATTGATTTTAATCCTGATTTAGGAGACGACTCTCTCTCCTTGCTCCTACTGCTCCAGAAAAACCCCCTCTCTCCTGTAACACGGAACCAATAGGAGTTTAAGCTTCTAATTGTTTTTGCCTGATAAATAAGTCTTCCTCCCGGGTACGAACCAGGCTGTTTGCATCAGAAGGGCAAAGCGGGTAGCCACGGGGCGAGGTACTGACAGGCCTCAGCAAGGCAGCTGCAGGCACTGAGCAGCAAGTAAAAAATTACCAGCAAGGGATAAAGCCAAAGTGCTGCCGCTCCACGGAGCCACTTTTCTAGAGGAGATAGTGCAGGAGAGACAAGCAACCACTTCACCTGCTAAGAGAGCTAGCTGCAGCCCAGCCAGGACCCTCTAGCCAAATTAGTGCTTCCTCCCTGCTGCTTCACAGCTTGCTGTCTGACAACAGAGGCTGAGAGTTACGCACTTGCTGAGAAGCCGGTTCAGCACATGGCTTATAATGCCTCCGGCTTCGCCATGTCCACCCAAATCCCCACTGCGCTAGAAAGCACGGTGGGCTGGAGGGAGCGTCAGAGCCGTACTGACAGCGCCCATGGCGAGGTGCTGCAGCAGAGTGTGTGCTAGCCCAGTATAACCAGTGAGCTGCGCTTTGAGTCTCCCAGTAACACAGGAAACGCAGCTTTCCTGGCGATTCGCTCAGGTTGAAAAGGGCAAGTGTTTGAGACGAGTCTGGTGGCGCTCACTGCCTACGTGCTGAGAGAGTTTGGTTGGCTGTGATTTATGAATGTGCCGATAGGGTGAGACCTGTACCTGGCTTGTTCTCCTGGCAGACCCAAGTACCAGCCTGCAGCGGCCGACAAGATGCATCTGAGTGAAGGCAGGTTTTGGTTTCAGGTCCTGCGGGGCACTGCCCACACATAGGATATGGCAGAGATGCTCTCATACCTTCCTGTAACTTGCCCTGCTCAAACAAAGGGTGAATCTGTCCACATCGGTGTTCTCCTCCCAAGGTGCGAGGGCCCTTCCCAGGGTGTGCACGAGAAGGAAGCACCAGAGTCTGTGTTTCAGGAGGGTGCAGACAGGCCCCGGGGAGACTCGGGCTCCTGCTCATGCCTACAGCCACCGGCAACAAGCCTGTCTTTACAAAGATAGGGCTTTGTCTACATCCCCATCATACTGCTGAGACGTTTGCTGTGTACAAAGCACATCCTGAGACCGTGTCTTACTTGTACCTTCCCTTCCTCTCTCCTGAGCTCTTTCCAGCCCCCTCCTGGCTGACGGTAACCTTCATTCCCCTTCCCAGAAGGGAGACGTCCAATTAACTCCGGCTCCTTCGGCCCACTCTGCAGCGGAAACCCGACACGCACTGCCAAAGCGTGCGCCGCCAGCTCCTCTTGCTCCTGAGGCATCCCTGACCCCTGAGCCAGGGAGAAGCAGACACCTTCCCTATGGAGGGCTGCTCTAATGGAAGCCTGCAAGGCTGGGGACAGACGTTACACATAAAGCAGTTTAAGTGATCAGAGACCGGTTTAAACCTGTAGCAGAACAGATGTTCAGTGCACATGAACCAGTTTGAAAACAGCTGAAACCGGTTTGAGATCAACCTGGCTGAATGTAGTATCAGACTCAACTGATTTGGCTCAAACTGGTTTATGCAATGTCTGTCCCAGACCCCTTGCTGGTTTAAGATGAACGAGACTCCCCCAGCATCCCAGCATGCTCTCAGGGGGGTGCTCTCCACTCCACAGCAGGGCTGGCCCCTCCCCTCTGCTCCCTGGCTGCAGGTCCAACAGATTGCAGTCACAGCAGGGTCTGCCTGGCTTCCCACTGCCCACCCCCACCCTCACTGCTTAAGCAGGAATCTCCCCTCCCTTCCTCCCATCCCCCACAGCACAGACCCCAGCCCCATGGACCCTAGGCATGTGGTATGCTTGCTAATGCAGAAGTGTGCGTGTCCCCAGTTTCACTGGGATAGGCAGACAGAACAGTGACCGTTTAGGGCTTTTGGAGCTAATCAACAGGTGAGCTGGTAAGCTGTTTAAGAGTCTGAGCTAATGGAGAGAGGCTATTGCTTGGCTAATGGGGCGATAAACACTGTTACCAGCCCCCTCCTGGCTTGCTCCCCTGTCAGTTTGCAGCAGACAGAATAAAGAAGCAGTGATGGGCATTGAAAAGCTCCGTATCATCAACAGATGCATGCACTGCACACACCCCCTTTGCCTCAGAAAATACTAGCCTGGGGCTGGCAACACACCCAGCCCTTGAGCAGCCAGTGGGAAAAAGCCTGGGATGGTGTGGGCAGACCTCCCTAATCAGAGGTCCTGTCTTGGCTTGGCCATGCCCCATCTCTGTTCAGTGTTGTACATGGGAAGGGAGGGCTGCTCTAGCGCCCCCACCACTTCTAGCCTGAGCCATTGAAGGCACGTGCCTGCATTTCCTCAGCCCAGAGAGAACGTCTGCCTGGCGAGAAACCGGTTCAGCCTAGCCAAGTTAAACTAACCTGCACAGATGGAATCAATTCCGGCTCCGGCTTTTGAAATGTCTGTCCCTAGCCCGGGGCTTGGCTTGTGGCTTGGGGAAGTCAGAATTTTTGTTATCAGGAAACCTCCTCCCAAACCTGACTGCTTTGTCTGGCTGGCAAGCACAGGGTCCAGCAAGCAGCCATACCTGCACACGGTGAGGATCTCACCCCAGGGACAGCTCAACTGCCCTGGGACACACTAGGAACTGCTGCAGTGAAGCACAGCATGCCCTCCCTGCACCCCGAGGACACACGAGACGGCTGCCTTGGGAGCAGTGCCAACTTGTGCCGACTGGCGCTCTGTTCCTGCCTTGTCTGGACTGTCAGGGACCCTCTGTAGAAATACCTGGCATGCTCAGTGGGATACTCACAGTTCGTGCTGCTAGTACAGGAAACGTGGGTTCCCTTAACTGCAGTGGGCCTGCTCTTTCCGGGCCTCTGTTACCTTCCAGAGGGCTATCTGCTCCACAGCAGACAGACTAAAGTCTTTTCAGGTTACTGTTCCCAGGTGCCTGGCTTCCATCTAGCCTCTAGGAATTGCACTTGAATGGCAGGACAAGGGACTCTGTCTTCAGAAAAACAAATGGTTCACTGAACAGTGAAAACTGAAATGAAAGACTAAAGAGGAAAGGGAGGAAAAAATCATCCATTATGCATTCCCCGTGATTCACTGTTTGCTCGTTATGTGCTCACACAAATCATGCTGGAGAAGGTGAGGAAATCAAGTTTATTTCTGGTTGTAGACTGCTTACATCACAATCATGGATAATTTAATAGAACCGCTTTATACTCTCGAAAGAAACCTAAGAATAAATAGGAAAAAAGTAGAATATTTTGTTTCCACTGTCTTTGAGGATGAATGATGCTTAAATGCTGTTTCTTACAGGATATTTGTCATATTTTAGACGGCGTGTGGATTATATTATCTCGAACGGGTAAAAAAATCCATCCAGACATTTTAACTCACCACAGAATTTAAAAAAGGAAATCCATTCATTTGTCCAAAGCGAAGAGTAGGTGCGTTAATTAATGACTCCACCAAGGCAATGCTCATTGTCCAAGAAAGCATCCTCTCTGTTTGTTAGTCGGTTCTTCTTTGCAGAAGAAATTTTCCCGCTGCGTGATCGATGAACTACTACTGATTCTTCAGGCTGCAATACAGAAAAGAAGGAGCAGTAAGTTTCTGGCTTGCTGTCTCTAGCTGGGTGTTACTTGGTTTGCAGCTGCTATTACCACACTGCTTACTCCAATGCCCACCGTCCCACGAGTACCTTGTGCTTAGCAGACAAAGATGTCGCAACACCCAGAGGCTGGAAGCTGAAGCTGGACAAATTCAGATTAGAAAGAAGCTGCAAGGCATGACACCATTAAATCCGGCTTCTCTAATCACCACTCTGAGACTTGTAGCAGAAGTTAATTGGGGACAGTCTATGGCCAGATGAAGGCTGACCCCAGACCAGATGAGCCGAGCGGTCCTTTCTGGTCTTAACAGCTCTGAAGCCACCACTCCAAATGCCACCCCAGCAGCTTCACCCTGCAGACACTCCCAAACGGTAGGGAGATGACCACCATCCTCACTCTACAGACAGGGAAGCGAAGCACAAAAATTAAGGAACTGCCATTTAGTGGGCCAGACTATCGGTCCTATCTTGCTCAGTCTCCTGTGGCTCGCGGACAGAGAGGGGACTGGGTATAACCAAGGTTTCCTCCCCACCCTTGCATCCTCCAGCATTTAAGGTGGAGGACGGTCAGAGTCAGAGATGCTGCCTCCCTCACTTCTGTGCTCAATAGCCACAGAGGCCCCTTTCCTCCAAGAACATGTCTGTCCCCCCTCTGAATCTAGCCAAACTGTCAGATGCCAGCACATCTGGTGGCAACCCATCCCGCACTTGATTGACAGGCGGGGTGAGAAAAAACGTCTTTGTATTCATTTCAAACGTACTACCTGCTAGTTTCATTTTACGACCCCAGGTTCCCGTGCTGGGAGAGAGTACATAATAAATCCTATTTACTGTCGCTTTGCCATTGAGTATTTTGCAAACCCTTCTCATGCCCTTCGCTCAGGCATCTCTTTCCTACACTGAACAGGCCCGGCCTCTTTAGTTTCTCTTCCTATGAAAGCTCCTCCAAACCATGAATCAAGACACCCATGCTGCCCTTCTCAGGACCTTCTCTGCTTCATCTAGATCTTTTTTTGGAGGTGCGAGGGCCACAAGTAGGCACGGTATTCAGGTGTGGATGCACTATAGGCGCCATAAAAGGGGTGTTTATAGGGAACATGTAAAGGGGTGTTTTGGTCCAAGCTGGGAGACACCCCACCTCCTCCTTCTCATTAGTTTCATAGTAGTTAGGGTCAGGAAGGACCTGCACAGATCACCTAGCCTGACCCCCTGCCACAGGCAGGAATGGATGCTGGGTTCCCAAGACCCCAGACAGGTGATCGTCCAACCTCCTCTTGAATTTGCCCAAGGTAGGGGCACGGACCACTTCCTTGGGAAGTTGGTCCCAGATTTTGGCCACCCTAACTGTAATATATTGCCTCCTGATCTCTGACCTAAACCTATTCTCCAGCAGCTTATTACCATTGTTCCTCATCACCCCAGATAGTGCTGGGGAGAAAAGGGCTCTGCCTCTGCTAACAATCTCCCCTGATGAGTTTGCCCAGTACTGGATGCAGTACTCCAACTGCGGCCTGACCAAAGTCTCATAGAGGGGTAGGATCACCTCTCTGGACCGGCTTGAGATGCATCTTTGGATGCTGACAAGGTCTGGCTGGCCTTGCTGGCTGCGGTCTGGCATTGCTGGCTCATGTTCACCTTGGAGTCAATAATGACTCCGAGATCCCTTTCTGCCTCCGTGCTTTCAAGAAAGGACCTCCCCCTATGCTGTGGGTTCCTTCTCCCAAGCGCAGCACCCTGCATTTGTCTACGCTGAACCCCATCCTATTCTCATCTGCCCCCTTTTGTAGTCTGTCTAAATCTAGTTGCAGCCTCTCTCTCCCTTCAAGTGTGTCCACCTCACCCCACATCTTACTGTCATCAGCAAACTTGGACAGCGTGCTTTCCACCCCCTTGTCCAAGTTGCTGATGAAGATGGTAAACAGTGCGGGCCCGAGGACCGAGCGCTGGGGTACCCCACTGCTCACATCTCACCAGGTGGAGTACAACCCGTCCACCACTACTCTCTGGGTGCGCCCCGTCAGCCAATTTTTACCCATCCAACTGTGCAGGCATCAACGCCGCAGTCGCTTAATTTATTGATGAGGATGGGGTGAGAGACAGTGTCAAAGGCCTTCTTAAAGTCTAGAAAGACTATGTCCACAGTGACACCATTGAAGGGGAAAACCAAAATAGGTCCAGTCTGCCATTTTGTCTGTGAGCGAGTCATGTAGCCAGGTCATGACCTTGCTGTTACAGACTGGTTTAAACTAGTTTTTTTTTTTTTTCCTTTCTCCAGTAACAAGGTGAAGACACGCGCAGACTCGTCTGCATCATGGTTAACGTTGATTGGTTTATACTGTTGCTATTATGACGTCACATTTTCTATATTACCCTATACTGCCTAATGTTCTGGGTCAGACCTCATGGCAAAATCCTGAATTTGTGTATGACGCTGACCAGGGAAGAATTCTTTATTAAACGAAGTCTTTAAATTTTGATTGGCCTGTTTGTCTGCGCCTCCGCCCAACGAACCCGGGGACGAAGTTTTCCCCCCACAGGTTTCTGGTGTCAGCAGTGGGATGCGGCGGGACACCAAGTTGGCAGCTCGAACAGTCTGGGGACACAACTGACACCCGTGGCGCCAAAACTCAGAGGTACGAGATCCTAATTGAAAAACTCTCACTTAACGGGTCTCAGTGTTCCCTAGCCTGGACGAGTAACGTCTTCTCGGTGGTAAGCAGTCCCTACGTTACTTTTGTAAGTATAAGACTTAGTTTATTTTATCTGACTGACTGAAAGATACTTTATTTGAAATCCTAAGTCAGTCGGTCCATGACAGGTAGACTGTTCTGATTTTGTCTGGGGACGTCCAGACTTTTCTCTGTTTATCCCTTTGCCTACTGGCCTCTAACAGTCTGTCCTGATAACTCTGATTTATATTTGAGAGATTGTCTTGTGTCTTTCCCTTGTGTCTGGTTCACGGGCAGCGGCCTCAAGTTGGCTGCTTGCGACCCAGTCTTGAAAGCAAGGGCTCGTGCTCCAATCTATGAATTCCTTTTGTGTCTCTGGCACCGGGCATCGCTCTGACGAACCCGTTTCCCCTTCCTCTTGTGTCCCAGGTAAATCTCTCCTGGTTTTGTTATATTATCCTGGCAGTGGATCAAGGATCCTCTTGCCCAGACCCAAAAACACCTTTGGGGTATACGTGTAAGGAATACGGAACTAAATTGGGTCCAAAGAAGCAAAAGCGCTTAGTTTAATTGGCACATGCTTGGACTGGTTATACCTCTGAAAACCCTGGGTTACAGTTTCCTGATAAAGGAACATTTGATCCCGATAAATTCAATTACCTGAGGGGATTCTTAGAGATATCCAAGCCAAAGCAGATGAAATATTGGTACCTATGGGATAATGAAGCTTTGAAAAAAAACCAAAAATCTATTGAGACTAGTCTCAGAGACTTTAATGATAAATTAAAAAGGCAGTTGGCTACATTAAAGGAGGAAAAAATTGGCTCAGCCTCCCATAAAAGAGAAAAACCCTAGCGTTCCACCAGCTCCAAATTGCCTTCCAACATATAAAAACCTTTACCCTAGTATGCTGGCACCCAACGTTACCTGCACCCAGGAAGATACAGAAGACCTACTAGACCTAGTCCTGTTCCTCATCCTCCTGCCCAAATAGTCAGCCCTGCTCCTCCTGCTGCTGGAGCTAGCCGTTCACCTACAGAGCCACCGGCAAGCCTGCTTTCTCCCTAATTTAGACTCCGATGATGATGACCTACCTAGTATGTGAGAAGTTAAGAAAAATTTAAAGTCCGAATTAAGACCCTTATACGAGGTGAAGAATATCCAAAGAGGTTCAAATGGGCAGACTGTAATAACCTTATATGCCCAAGAGGGAGGAAGATTGATTGTGACCACCTTTGGAGACCTGCAGTATTTTAAGTCAACGGTTCTCTGCCCATTGCAACAATATCCACCTCAAATACCAGGCAGCCAACGGACTGTAGTTCATGTCCCTTGGACTGCTAGTGATATCACTACCTTTTGTAATACCTTTCCAAAACTCAGAGAAAGCCCTTCTGATTTTAGAGATAAGTTGCAGCAGGTTTTTAGTATTTACAATCCCACTGTGTCTGATGCAAACTGGCTCTTAAACAGCCTGTTAAATCCAGAACAAAAACGACTCCTAATTGTAGAAACTAGGAATATTCCCAATGGCACCCCTTGGCCACAAAATGATTACAATTATGAAGAAAATCAAGGGCTGCAAAATTTGCAAAATGCTAGAGCTACTTTGCTAAACGCTATTACCAGACTAGCTTAGACTCATGTAGATTGGACAAAAGTAGAAATTTGCAAACAAAATCCTGATGAGCATCCAGCCGATTTTCAAAATCGACTTTGTGCAGCAATTCGAAGACATGCCGGCATTGCTCCTGCTGCAGACAACATGCGAGGGTTGATAGTTACCACCTATGTAAAGAATTTACAGCTGAAGTTACAAGAAAAATTACAGCAGTTGGTTCTAGGCTGGAAAGGAAAACAAATGACTGAAACTGTTCAGGCATGTATCGATTTATGGGAACAACAGCAGACGGAAAAGGAAAAAAGAAAAGAACTTAAGACTAACCTAATGGCTTTGAAAATCCAAAATTTAGAACAAAAACGGCGTATTGATCCTCGCCTATATGCCCAACCATGCAAAGACTTTTATCCTGGGGCCCCAACATCCAATCAAAGCTCTCACCCAAATTTCAGCTTCAGACCAAGTGCACCTCCTTTTCAGCTGCACTCCCAACGTGGACCGTGTCCAGATGATATTTGCAATTATTGCAAACAAAGAGAAAGTCTTTAAACTTTAATTGGCCTGTTCATCTGAGCCTCCGCCCAACAAACCCGGGGACGAAGTTTTCCCCC
>JAGPOW010001890.1:4696030-4710058 GCA_030014935.1 Caiman crocodilus | reverse complement strand
CTTGGCGCGTACCAGATGCTCGGTGGCTTTCATATGATGATCAAAGCAACACCGGATCTCAGAGAGATCTTTCTTTATTTTCACTTCTATTAAAAGAGAAAGGAGACAATTTCATCTCATAATGAGAAAAAATATTACACCCTCCCTTTTATAGGCAGTGCAATTATTCAGTTTCTCTCCAGACACCCTGAAATGATGACAAATTAAAGTGCCTTTTAGTCCCCTCTACCTTGTATAATTATTCCTCTGCTACAGTCATCGGGTCTCTAAAAGGCTTGCTCATATTTTAGTCAGCAGCCTGAGCGACACAGGACGCACATGGAAAATTTCGTGACTATTACTAAATGCTGCCGCCATCAAGATAAGAACTACCATTTTGAATTGGAGGCAGATCCGGTAGATAGGCCAGGTATTTCAGGACACTTTCTGAACAGTAATGGAAATGTTATCTTGGAAAGTGTGATCATTTCTAAAGGAGAAATTCAGTTTGTCCTATAGATTTCTTTGCAATGGAAGCTATGTGTTAGGCACAATCAAACACTGCTGCTCGAAAATGGGAGCCCATAAAGAGAAACGACACCATGCAATTTAGTGCTTGTTTGCAAAAAAAAAAAAAACAGCATTGGGGGAAAAAAATCCCCTGCAGCTCCGTGGCTGTGTTTGAGGAGGGGGAGAAAGGCAGGAGGCATGTTAGCACAGCGCAAGATCCTGCCTCCTGCCAGGCAATGCTGGGATCCCTCTGGGGTGGGTGCCGTGTGGGGCCAGCCACAGGCGAGGCAAGCTTCAGGGAGCAGGAGCTCAGGGCTGCAAGCGTGGCGGACTACGAAATCTGGCCCTGACCACGTTTCAAGGGCACAGGCCTGCAGGGGTTTGGAGCAGAGGACCCTACGGGACTTTCCAGACCACGATTCAATGCAGGTCTGCCTGCCACGCCATAGGCAGCCAAGGTGACGACGGATAGACAGGTGAGAAAGATCACGAGCAATTGTCCCAGCAGATCCCAAGCAGGTTGCAGAAGACCCTGCACAGGGTTCATGGGGTCCTGTGTGTTGCTCTGGGAAATCACCCTGAGATACAGGTCCAAGCGGGAGTGGGAAATAGAAGCAAACACATGCACAGTCCTCCAGAAACAGGAGTTCAGCGCGCACAGCAGCTGCCCAGACACTGCTCGTCTTACCTTAACTCTTGGACTCTGACATCAGACAGGACCAGGGAGAGCATTTGGGACAGGGGTGGTCTCTGCACCCCTTGTCTGAGCAGCCTCCAGCATGTCTGGATGCTTGCTGTTGCTTTTGGATGGCTCCGTGACGTGAACTGGACGCGGTAGAGATGCTTGCATTAGGTGCCTAGGCACTATTATCATGCCAAGGGGAGAAATGCAGGAAAGGGACCAAGAGCAAAGACTTGATTCCCTGAATCAAAGATAATTTGGCGTCTCCGAGCATCCTCCAATCCCCCTGTAGCTTCCTCCAGGGGCATCCTCTGCTGGTGTGTTTGCAGGGACCGACTCCTGGGGAGTCCAAGTGACACATGGCACGCAGGTCCACGTGTCATTTTCTTCGCTTCTTGCCAATGCGCGTTCCCCGTGCTAGAGCCTACAATTAGGAACACGTTTCTGCCCCAACAGGCTGTAAATATTTGTTTACACTTTCTTAAATGGATTGAAAAAAATATGGAAATGCAATCATGGTGCAGAGTGACATTTCTCCAGGCACGGTATTTACAATATTTTGATTAGCTCAGATTTCTGAATGGCAAAGCAGCTTATGTTAATAACTACCCTGCTCCAATTAGACATCTGTGTTCTCGCTCCTAAAAAAAAAAACCCAACAAAAAGCCCACAGCCACCAAACGTGTTCCCCAGCAAGCCATAAATCATTAGTGGGAGGATGCACCGCGATTAGATGTCTAGCAATGAGAGAGGAGCTGCATTTATTCGCAACCTTCAGTGCCACTTTTCTCCAGGCCAAATAACCAGTTCCCATCTCTGATCATTCAGCTTGGGCCCAATCCTGTGCTCTTGATTTGGGCACGTGCTCTCATACAGGTGCAGCCGACACCCGAAAACCCGGCCCCATCGTAAAAAGTGACTCGGGAATCTGGCGCGACCTACTTGGGAGGGATGGCGAGATGGGAACTGCAGCACAGACCCCAAGAAAGCATGTGGCAATGGTGGACCAGGAGCCCTACAAGTCCTTTCTCTCTCTTTCCTTCCTGAAATCCAGCACAACGATAGCATCAGAGGCAGCAATACTGCCACTGCACTGCGAGGCTCGAGCTGAAACCCAGGTCACATCGTTGCAGATATTACCCGAGGCAGAAATGACAGTTTCTGCCCCTGAAGACTTGCAGCCTAAATAGGCACGGCTGGAAAGGGGAGAGTGGCTGGACTCCACCATCTGCAGTGGGGGAGGAGGAGGAAACCTACAGCTGGGCACTGAGCTACGCAGAGATGATCGACAGGTCTGCGTGGCTCTGATGCTCTGAAGAGTACACTGAAAGCCATGGAAAAGTATGTAAGGCATCCGGTCCTCTGGTACTCGTGCCATAAGCTGACTGGCTTTTAGAGGACTGGGGACAAGGGGAAGGCAAAACGGACGGGTCAGGCGAGCGCTTAGGTAAGTGAAGAAGCCACGCATCAGCCTTGCTCTTGACCGCTTTCACCCCACCGTCCATAAATAAGGCCCTTCACTGTTCTCCAGGACTTTGTCTTTTGGTGCAGTCTAGGAAGATTCAATTAAAAAGAAACATGTTGCAGATAACAGCATGCTGACAGCAGCTACGGGCCAGGGCTTTATGCTCAAGGTGAACTGAAAAGCAAAGCAGCTCCTGGTAGTCTCCCTCTGCATGAAGGCAGAGCTCCCTTTAACCACTCAGGATGGCTGCCTGGACAGCGCAGCAAAGGGACACCGCTGTGCTTCGGACACACCTGCTTTGTCTGCCTCATCCCTGCAGGCTGAGCGTGTTATGGGATTGGAAAAGGAGCAAGGGTTTCCTTTGGTGCTGTGGGCTGCGAGGCGGGTGGAGGTGGGGGAATAAGTGGAACCCCGCTCCGACATAATTCTGCTTTGCACATGCTCGGGCCAGGGGAAGGGAGCCCCGCAAAATGCTAGCGGCCTCCCTCTGCCTCCCTCACTGCTGCAACACCAGCCAGGGCACTTGGCCCTCGCCTTGCTCTTGGGTTGGTCCAAACAGCCAGCACCACACCTTCGGCTCCGACTTGGACACTTCTATAAATACATGGCTGCTTCCACTGGTAAATGCTATAAAAAGAAAGGTGAACCGTGGGCTAGCTGAGCTTTTAGTCCCCGATTTGTTAATTGAGCTCCAGTCCCATCAGCTCAGATGCTGAGAAATCATGAGAGACCAACCAAATGCCACCTGTGAAGCAGCAGTTCAAGGGCTGCTATTCAGTGGGTTATTTAAAGCATTGTTTCGGGATGACTGAGCTGGAGGACGACTGAGCTGGAGGCTCCCTTGCAGAGAGTACCCAACAAGAACTGCAACCAGGGCACGTCTTTCCTTTCCGCACCCTTCTGAAGGGTGCCAACGTCACAACGGTGTTAGTTTTGGGTTGCCTTGGTGAGAGCTGCAGGCTAGTATCCAATGGTTTGTGTGGCACGAGGAAGAGATGGCCAGTGAGAGAACAAAACTGGGGTGACGAGGCAGGAGGTTGATGAAGACAGCATATATGCTCCAAGGAGGCTGCCCCGACATGCTGCATGCGGACTCACACACGGGAAGTAGTATAGTGTCTCACTGGGTGCGTGTAGACAAAACGGGGGGCATGTGTGCATGACACTTTAAAGCCGGTTAAATGCTTTTGCACCGCTTTTATGGTGTTGGTGTTTGCATGCGTTGGCAGCGTATTGCACATTAATTCCAGCTACCGTAGCATATGCAGCAGCGTAATGTGCCTTAATTGACTTTGGGGCGCAGCAAACTCAAACACCTCTGAGGAGCTTTAGTTGGCTGCCCTCCAGCTGTGAAGCAAAGCACTGGGCTTTGTGAGGCTTTGGGGCTGTGCAAGCAGCCCTCGCAGGCAGCCTGGCAGCAGCCCAGGAAGGCAAGCGCCACTGAAGAAAAAAAATTAGTGGCAAGCCTGATTTTTTTTCCCCTCCTTGGAGCCTGCCTGCATGAGTTGAGCGGGGACTTGGTCCTTCCCTCGGGACTGCCCAAGCCAGGTGGCACCAGCCCCACCATCCCTGCAGCCCAAGGACCGCTTTGCCCACTGGCAGCTCGCCCTCCCCTCCCTGCTGCGGGAAAGGCAGGTAAGACACGGGTGTACACAATGCAGGGGTTTACTTTGCCCTAAACTGAAGCAGTGCTTTTAAAAACCCACCCCTTCAATTTAGAGTGACGTAAACCCCCGTTTCATCTACGCACACCCACTGGTACCTGCCATGGCTAGCCCAGATCACAGATACCCACATGAAACAGCTTCAGTTAGAAAAACCCCCCCAAAAACCCACGACCACTGCAGAAATTGAACTTTGCACAAAGTTTTCCACTGCCGACCCTGTAGTAGCGTTAACCCAGAGGCAGTGACTGCTTGTTGAAAGTGGTGAGCATCAGTTGGCAAGGTGGCACAAGTGACTCCTGTGGCGGAAGTGTGAAAGCAGGTTTGCAGCAGATCTCAGCTTCTATTTGGGGCCTGCAATAAGATTTTCCTGCCGGTTGGGTGCTGACACCTGCCCTCACCCCACGGGAGCTGTGGGCTGCCATGTTCGATTCAGGTGGGCGTTGAGCTGCTTGAATGGGAGGTGAGCTCTCGTGAGAATCAGGGCGTCAAGCACCGGAAACAAAACACTTCTTGTCTAGGAGACAAGCAAGAGCAACTCTCGCACAAGTGTTGTGTCCGGACGCCAGACTGCGCTTATGCACGAGAGCCAGTCTGCTTTATAGAAGGAGTTTTCCATTAGGCAAACCTCTGTCAAGCCACGTGTTGGGTTTCTTAACCTGGAGCCGGCTCTGTATTGGCCTGACCCCTTGTATGACTTACAACGCCCGCATGCCAGAAAGACGGATGCGACCTCACAAACAGCATCTTTGAGAAAGAGAAAATCTGCGGTCACTGGCCAAATTAGGACAGAAGAGTTGTTTCTTTGTATAAATTAGAGTGGCACATCTTATTTTCTCTCTAACACATCTGCACTCCCTGACAGCTGACCAAATTCTCCATGTTAATAGACCAAGTTACTTGGCCTCACTGAAACAAAAAAATGATTATGCGAATGAACAATGAGGAGAGGAAAGAGAACAAGCAAAGCAATTTCCCCATAGAAAGTGGTCAGATGAACGCCTCTAATTGGCATTCTATTATTACATTTGTACCACGCTTCCCTATGAATTTATTACTTGGTTTCTTTTTATTAAACGCCCATGAAGATCTCATGAGGCATTACCCGATTTAAATCATGATGAATAAGTGATAAGGGACTATATTTAGAAGAATGGATAAGCATATTAATTTGTGAGAGAGGACGGTCCCGCAGCGGAGGCCTGCTGGCTGGCGGCGCACTCCAGCTGCCTTGCTCTGTGCCCGGATCAAAGCGTTGCAGGCTTTCCGCTTCACAATCCACGCTCCCACGGCGCCAGAGACCTTGGGCACATTGACACGAGGACAATCCAATGCTACTCACCTCTCTGCTGTTCAGATGGAGCCATGAGCTAGTCACGAGTCCTTAATGGCAGGCACTCAAAGGAACGGGAAGGCTGAACGGCTACTGAATTTGCAGCTGAACCGTGAGTGACTCTGGAGCAAGACGTTCAACCCAAGCCAAGGAAACTCTGCATGGGAAACACCCTGGTCTAGACTCACATTGCGCAGTCTAAGAAACAGGACGAGTGCCCAAGATCTGCTTTGAAATGCTGGTCAGGGCAAGCTGGGAGGAAGAATTTGGAAAACCAAACACCGAGATAGAGGGGGGGATCGTTTCTCTGCAAGAACTAATCATCCTAGATCTGAAGATGACATCTTGCTAATTGCAGATGATTGAAAAAATGCAATTTAGGATTGAAGAGCTAAATGAAGATGCAAAATAGAGACTATGAGGGAATGTATAATTGCCACTGTGCAGCAAGCAGCTCTTCTAAGGCCATCAAAAAGTAATGCAATACTCCTCGGCTCTTCAATTTACATCCAGGCAGCTGTTCCAGTAGGAATGGGACGTGCTTTTGCCTTTTCCATAATACAACCACGGGGGAAGGGGACACTAGAGCACTCTGTAGCCAAGGAAAGGGATGCATCGCTGTCTTCCTGGGTTCCTACAAGTGAAGGCAGCCGGTCAGAAAGACCGTTGTCTCACCAAGTCTGTAACCAAGTGTCACACAGAACCAAGATGCTGGTGGGTAGAGGGGTCCTACCCTGCACTTCCACTAATAACACACTGACCAACTCACTCCAGGTCAAAGAAAAGGAGCCTGCGACTAAGCCCAGATCACCTGAACCCCAGGCCACCTTTGCCACAAGGTCACACATGCTGTCCATGAGGAGGAGGGGCTTGGGGAAGCACTGCATGCAGTTATTGCCCGGCGGGGACTTTTATCCTAGCCACAGGGCTAGGAGAGGTGCATGGGCCAGCAATGCTGTGGCTGCCCAGCCTCACCCTCCAACAACCTGCTTGCCAGGTCCAGGCTCCTGGCAATATAAATGTATTCATACCTATGGAGCTTATTCTGAGGGTGCTGACTTTCTCCACAAAAGAATGGTGGAAGACATTACATGCGGCATCACGTTATACCAAGTTTCCATTCACAAATCAAGCAAGCACACACCAGAGGAATCCCAAAGGAAAGGCCGGGGCTGCTCTTTCAGAGGAGGGGCAGAATGAGAAACAACGGCTTGCTGGGGCTGTGCGAAATTTCACCCGGCGTTTCATTCCAAAGCCGTTTTGATGCGTTTCGAGCTCAAAATGGCGCAATCGACACAAAACAAATTTGAAACAGCTTCGAAACAAAACGAGGAACTCAAAACATCTCGAAAGTCTGGAAACATTTTGTTTCCAGGCCAGACTTACTGGCTTCAGCACCAGTCCCAACTGGCAGCACCCGCCTCCTGTCACCCAGCAGGCAGACCGGGGGCTTGCCCGCACCCCCGGGAAGGCTGCGGAGGCTGTGCTGGACTCCTCCAGGAGGAATGGGCCACCTATCTACCTGCCAGATGACAGGTTGGTGCTGGGCACGACCCGCACCCAGCGCCAGGAAGATCGGTGTTGCTGCTGGCCCAGCCGGCAGGCAGATTGGGGGCTTGCACCCCTGGGAAGACCCCGGCACAGCCCCCTGCAGCCCCCCCCCCGGGGGGTGCCAGCAGGCCCCCAATCTGCCTCCTGGCTGACAGAAACTGGGTGCTGCCACCTGGGCCCAGGGGAGATCAGCTTGTGCAGGGATCTGCTTCCCTGATCCCAGGGTGAGGGAGGGTCCCTGCACGAGCTGATCTGCCCCAGCTCCCATCAGCCAGCAGGCAGATCGGGGGCCTGCCGGCACCACCAGGAGGGCTGCAGGGGCTGTGCCAGAGGTCACCCGGGGGTGCGTGCCCTCGATCTGCCGGCCAGCTGACAGAAGCCAGGTGCTACCGCCTGGGGCTGGCGCCCGCACCCATCTTCCAAGCACTGGGTGCGGCCTGCACCCAGAGCCAGCCTGTTATCCAGCTGGCAGATCGGGGGCCCGCAGCCCCGGGAGGACTCTGGCACAGCCCCCGCAGCCCTCCTGGGCCCCCAATCTGCCCGCCTGCTACATTTTCTGTTTCCCCATAATAACTTATGGGCAAAATCATTGAAACAGCCCGAAACAGCAAAACGGTTTTGACAAAACGAAACGGAACGGTGCTTTCGAAACGAAAGGATACACAAAACGAAACGCCGTTCCGTCGAATCGCCAAACCGGAAGTCGAATCACAATGGTGCCGTTTTGCACAGCCCTGCTGCTTCCCGCTAATTCTGCATCATCCTGATTTATCCCCCCGCCAAAAAAAGTTTGGACTCCCCTTCAGCCGCCCAAAGTATCTCTGTAGCAGATGGATTTTAAGCTTCATTGCCAAACAACAAGAATGGTCTCTGAAATCTCCTTGCATGCCATCTGACACCAGCAGGGAAGTAATCCTGCCTGATCTGCACAAGAAAGAGCAACTCACAAAGACACTTGCATGGACCCAGAGGGACAGACTTCCATCTTCAACCCTCTCTGTGCAAAAATTAAGTTTATTTCCCACCTAGGGGGACTTTTTAACCAGCTTTCATTTCCCCTGAGCCAGATGAAGGGCGAAAGCTTGCTGAAAAATACTTTTTTTTTTGGCAAAGTCTTAGTTGGTCTGATAAAAGGTATCATCTCTGAACCAAGAGCGCTGGATTTTTGCATTTGTCTCTGTAACCGATGACACTTTTTATACCCTTCGCGCCTGAGCTCTGCCGAGTACTTCAGCCTGGAACCATTCCCAAAGCTCAAATGCAAGTGTATTAAGAGAGATTAGTTCATTAATCTACTCTTTGGTCCCACATCCCTTTATCATTTCATTTTAATAGTTCATACTAATTGACAGAGCAGATCCTCCTCAGGTCTGGGAAAGCTGGGTGATTGCTTAAACCGCAGCATAAACATTTTCACTTGGAAAGACCTCAGACATTATGCTCTTGACTTCCCTCTGAATGTTTGGACCCCGCAAACAGCTCCATGCCCACTGCCCTTGAACACCATACAAGGACTGGAGGCGGTTGGTTTTCTTCCTTCATAGGTCACTACTGCCTGCTTGCTTTTTGTCTTACTTGGAGCCGTAGGAGCGTGGACAGGTGGCATCCCCACGCTGCGCTCTCACAATGCCCACACGGACGTGGATTAGGAAAGACTTTTTCTCAGGGATCTGTGGGGCAATGTGGCTTGGTGAGACAGCCACCCCAGCACGCTTCTCATCCTAGCTTTCTGGTTTGGGGCTGCAAAAGTTCAGCCTGGATATGCATGAAGGCCCGCACGCCCCTCCTGTTACCCTGTGTGGGTGTCTCCCTTAGTGTTAGAGAGAAACTCAGAATAGCTTCTCTCGCTGCCCCTCCTGTCTGGCAAAGAGACGCTTTCCTCTTTGCCAGGCTCTGTATTTTTCTCAGGCAGTCTCACACCTTCTGTGCAACACATCTGCATCCCCTGCCCTGTGCCTATTAAGGATTTGCCTGGATTTCAAATCTTTTCTTTGCCTTACTCATTTATCCCTGGTCTTTTTGGAGAGGAGAGGGCTGTTTGCCTCCTTGGTGGATGCTGCTTTACTAAGGGGACTGATCTGCATCCAGCGTTCCCGATAAATAAGAGTGCAGATGACTCTTGTGTGTGGCAAAATCGGGTAAATTATGAGTCACGCAAGATGCGATGACGATCGAGCACTCAGACCATGCTGTAAATTCACGCAGTGCTTCAGAGAACAGAGCCAAGAAACATAATGCCCTTCCCCAAAGAGCTCGCATGCTAATTAACACAGATAAACATGAGAGAAGCCATCAGATAACAGGACGACTGGGGGTTGGGGGTGGCCTTCCAAAGGGGTGCAATTAGGAGACAAGGCCCAGTCGTTACAGGGTTAAATTAGAGCCCGAGCTCCATATAAGCTTTATCGCAGGAGCATTCCCCGCAATTACGGTGTCTCACACCCAGGGAGGGTTGCAGGACCACCCCGCACCTCTGGGCCAGAACAGGAAGCTCATTAACTGAGCTGCCGAGGCCTGCAGCAAAGAGAGTGAGGTTTCCTGGAAACCAGGTCCTGGAAAGCCCATTTACACGTGGAGGCACTACAAAGTGTTAGACAGTTGGCTTCCCATCAGAGCACCAAACCGTACCAATGAAATCTTAACAAGGGTTAAGAACAAAGTCAAGAGCATCGCAGACAAAATCCAAGCCAGCTGCGGTGCCTGCAGTTCGAGTTTCTCCACCTCTTTTCTGCACCTGTTTGGGCCGAGATGACCAGCACAAGCACCAAACATGGTACCAAAAAAACCCCCTCCTGACAGCATTTGTGATGGAGTTGAAACTTTGAGGACTGGAGATGTCCCAAGAAGCCCTGTTTCCTGAAACCAGACCGCAGAGTGACTTTGAAAGTCTGCTTTAGAAAAAGTCTGCTTTAAAAGTTGCCTTCTCAGGCTGGCAGGCGAGTAAGATGCACAGGACAGTCATGTGGACCTGACTCCATCTAAGCATTTCTCTGCCTGTCCGTACCCACTGGTGGTGATGTTTGAAAAGCGGGTGAGCCAGTGGTGGCCCGCAGGGGTCCGTGCTCAGACCGGTGCTCTTCAACATCTTTATCAGTGATATGGATCGGGGAGGGAAAAGTTTGCTGGCCAAGTTTGCAGGTGACACCAAGTTATGGGGCAGTGTGGCCACACCAGAAGATAGGTTGCAGGTATGGGAGGACCTGGACAGGCTGGAGAGCTGAGCGGATGGGTACCAGATGAAATTCAACACTCAAAAGCGTAAGGTGCTCCATCTGGGGGCAAACAATCCCCAACATACCTACAGACTTGGTGGCGACAATTTGACTTGCACCAAGGGTAAAAGGGACCTGGGGGTAGCGATCAACCAGCGCATGAACAGGAGCCAGCCATGCAATGCTGTGGCCAGCAGGGCAAACAACACACTGGCATGCACCCGATGATCGACAAGGTCCCTTCCAGCCCCTAAGCATCTCCGAATCTCTGAGCGTTCTCAGGTCACGGGCATGATGGGCTGACAAAGCGCTGCTGTTACCTACAACCCAACAGGAAAGGTACTCACTTGGTCTGATGTTTGGAGCCCTTCAGGTGAGCGTGGTACTGTTCTATTGAGTTCAGCGTGACGTTGCAGATGTTACACGTGTAACTACGCTTCAGACCTGCGAACAGAACCCAACAGTTTGGTTAGCTGAGCCCCATTATCAATGCCGCAAAGCGGCAGCGACTACAACGACCTGTCCGTTTTAGCATGCTCTGAAGTGCGAGCCCAAGACCTGACAACGGAGATAAAACTGTGTGTTGCAGAAGTGGCACAACCTGTTTAAGAATAACCTACTTTGTGCATGCAAATCAAAGGAGAGCTCTCTCATCCTGCCAAAAACTAATCATCAGGGGAAAATGAGGACATAATGCATGGGAGAGACGCTGAGCAAAGGATTTATTTTTCAAGGACGACTCGCCATTCGTCTTTTGCTCCATCTGCGCTCCACACGTGCCCTGGCCACTGTTATGCTGCCAATTCTCATGACTGACAGCTATTTACACCATGTGTCTCTGTGAATATTTCCAATTTACTCTCTGGATAACCTGTTCCAGTGTTTTACTACCCTCCTAGTGAGACAATTCGCCTGCATGTTGGCTTCTGGGTGCTCCTTCAAAGCTGTCCCCCCCGCTTGAGTGTCTGAGCCCCTGAGAACGGAGACCTGGGCTCTTGGGCCGAGCTGGCCCACCTGCCCAGCAGACCGACTGCTAGTTGTAATGTCTGTCTGGAGCACCTGATAACAGCCCGCCACCCAAGGCAGCTCCTGACATGTGGACATCAGCTTTCACTTTCATCCTTGCAATGCAAGGTGCTGGCCGCCGTACCGCTGAACACAAAACAGCATCTCAATGGCATGGCTTCGTCAAAGACAAAGCTTTCGAGAAGAAAAAAAAGCAATGCCCACCCATCTATTGGCTGCCTGTTCTGCGCCCTTTCATTTTGTATTCGATTGCTACAGCAAGGTGTTCCTTTGTCAGGAAACGCTGCGTTTGACTGGGAGGCGGCTGCAGGGGACACGGTCTGCAAAAGCAGCCGTCCAGTTATCAGAGCCAACAAATGCAAGCGGCGGTAGCGCGAATGAGCGCGCCAATGCGGACCCAGCTGGAGTAGCGTTCAGGTCCAGCCTCACCTACCTCAGCAGGCAGATGCTCTCTCAGAAACACTTGGCATAGCGATGGAAGCAGAGATGCTCACCGTCCTGCTGCCTGCCCTGTCCTCCTCGCTGGGGAAAGGGCCTTTCCTTCACATGGCCCAGAAAATCGGTATGAAGAGCACACTTCCTGACCCATCTTGCTGCCCCTCACCCAAAAACAGGCACATTCCCTCCTTGTCTACTTTGTCCCTCCTGTAGCACAGAGAAGAGCCTTGCTTTCAGCTGCCGTGCTGCCCTAATTTAGTGCTTTGCCTCCAGGCTCAGACGGCTGAGCAGCAAGGAGGCAATTCAGTGGGCTCCTGCACGCTTGCTGCCAAAGGAACGGCACAATGCAGTACGAGCAAACATCACAGCGAAGGTGTGTGCATGGTCCAGAGAACACCCCCAAGCTCAAGATGCAGCTACCCACCGGGAAACCAACCTGTGGCCAGACCCGTCGCCAGAGCTGACTTGTAAAGTGGGTCTTCAAAGGCCCTTAGAGGAAGGCCCTCGGATGCTCGCCATCTCCAGGAGGTATTTACTTGCTCCTAGCAAGCGTGCTCAGAAGACGAGGCTGCATTTTTATTACAATTATAAAATCAGGAGCAGTACACACGGAAGCAAGACAGCCAAAAATGTGCAATTTAGCTCTGAAGAGATTTCTGATTGGACCGTAAGACACCTACAGAATAACACAAGGTCTTACAAAGGCAATCGGGACTTGGTGTTGCACACACGAGGAGGAAGAGGCTGATATGGGGACACCCTAACCACTTTTTCTTGCTTAAAAGGAAAACAGTTAAACAGCTGTAAGGTTAATATAACTACTGCTGCATCAGGGTCTGATACTGATGTTCCTCTAGACCAAGTGCTTTCTGAGACGGCCCGTTCCAGCACCGCTTCTGCAGTGTATACGTTCAACCGCAGGCTTCCCAGGGTGCTGAAGGAAATGGACCGTGCATACAGATCACGTTTGAATCAATCCCTGGGATCACCACAGAAATGCAGAGAAACTGATAGCCAAAGGTGCATGCCAAAAGCATGGCTTTTCTTTGCCGTGGGCATCCTGTTGCCCACCACGGCTGCTGTTGCTGTTCAGTCCTGCGCAATTGGCAGACAAAGACCGAGCGCCCTGGAGAACTCAACCATCAAAAGCAAGTCCCTCAGGGACCGGCAGCTCTGGGAAACACGGGCCACGATGGGATGTCTCCCAGGACAGCACGTGGCTCATCAGCCCCCCACGACAGCCGACTTCACGCCTGATGCGCGTCAGTTTAGATTCTCCGGAGAACCGTGCCTTTTCCTCCAAGCCGCCCGCATCTGCTCCGAGCGCTTGGCACGCTCCCCTCCTCTCCACAGAAAGCAATGATCCATCAGGCACTGCTCAGGCTTTGTCATTACTTACACGCTAACGTTCCTCTTGTGCCTTGCTAGACAGGCCTGTATCCCACACACTCTTTGGTGACTGCTTACAAGTGCAGGAGAAAGCGATGTTGCTGGGGAGGTTTCTTTAGATCTCCCCTTAGTTTCTGACATTGCAGATCTCCGATGATTTGTTATTCCATTCTCTTTCCATCCCTGAGCAATTTAGGCCAAGAAATGGGGAGGGTGCTGGGGTCTTTGTCTTTTGCAGCAGAAGCTAAAAGCCTGCACAGAACAATAAGGCCACCGTGACAGCTGCTCTCTGCAGTGATAGGACACCCTTCACCGGAGGATGTCAAAGCACTTGCTAAGCGTTGGCACACCACAGGCTCCCTCTAACTCTGTGCTACATACGGGGACACCGAGAGGCTGGGATTTGCCATCGACCGGCAGAGCAAGGAGGAGAACGCAGGAGCTTCTGTGCTCTGGGCATGAGACAGCAATGCCTCCTTGCTGCTTCTTACCATGGGGAAAGGCGCACCCCAAGAGGAAACAGGGCCCTTTTCGGAGTCCCTCTTCATCCCCGGCACTCTAGACGCCATTCCCCTCTGGAGCGGCCAAGTGTGCAGGTCTGCAATGGCTTGGAAGAACGGCAAGTGTGGCAGAATTGCCACCCTGGGCGCCCTCCTCCACAAGCGTCTCTCTGTGCCAGTCTGAGGGGCGGCTGGAGAATCCCTCAGGGCAGGGATTTCAACCCGGGTCACATGACAGAGACCCGGAAGAGGATGCTGTCCTCACCTGGGGGAAAACTA
>JAGPOW010001890.1:4684835-4695930 GCA_030014935.1 Caiman crocodilus | reverse complement strand
TGAGGCACCCCAAGGGAGGCACTCGGAGCCTGGAAGGTGGGCGGGCGCAGGGAGGTGGGCGGCTCAAAACGGGAGCGCCCCCTACTGGCCCGCCACAGCAAGCATCAGCCCTGTCGGAGCAGGCTCGAAGAGCAGGCAAGACCGGGGCAAGCTGCAACTCTGGCTTTGTGCAAAGGGACTCGCCCGTGACAGCAGGACGCTGAAAGCAAAAGCTTGCCCCTGCTTCCACATGGCCTCCCAAGGGCTTGCGATCCCAGCACTAGGCAGGCAGCTGGGCTCCGGTAAAGAGAAGGGCAGGACGATGGAAAGCCTCTTTCCTCCAGCTACTGCCATCCCTAGTGGCTGGCAGGAATGTGAAAGGAGAGGGCCATGCCCCTGGCAGTCATGCCTCCTTGCCCACTCCCCTGAAGCGGGAAGGGGTTTCTCTGCACTCTTTGGCCCGCAGCACTGAGGTGGCTCTGGTCCTTCAACAGCAACAGCAAGACCCGAGTCCCAGGCTGTAGCATCTGTGCAAAGCTCGCAGGGGGCAAAGCAGCCACAGTGCTCCCACACGCATCCGATGGGCCAGCAGTGGGTCATGCCAGAGGCTGGGGTTTACACCGCAGTCATTAGGGCAGGCACGGCCTTGCTTGAGGATGACAGGACACGGGACAAAGAAAGGACTTGCTTGCTTCCCAGCGCCCAAGCTGCTGGCAGGGTGGAGAGGTACAAAAGGACCAGGTCCTGGCTGGCGGCGTGGGGCACCAAGAGTCAACGCACCAAGGAACCAGTCTTTGTCCCAGAAGAAAGGACAAAGGCTCCTTTCTCTCCCCAGAGTTCAGGCCATTCGACTCCGCTGTCCTTGAACCTTGGGGAAGGGATGTGCTGGCTTCCAAACAGATTTACAGGAACGGTCACCTAAGTGCTTCCTTTAACACTTTTCTTTGAACAGACAGAGGGGAACTGAATGCCCGATAAACGCTCATCTTCCTTGCAGACAATCTCATGGTTTTATACTGCAAGCACAATCTTACATAAATAAAATAGAGAAAGACACAGTACTTACCACTGTCCCTAGTTTGTGGTCTTCCTTGGTATTCTGTATGGAGCAGAGGTAGCTTTTTGCCTCCCGTCTCCATTTCTTGTGTACGTTAACCACTTAATAACCCCCTTCATATCGCAGATCGTGCTACCATCGTTGACATTAAACATACCTCGGCATTACAATAAACTGCTAATGCTAAAGTAATTTTGCGTCCGTTCTCCTGCAAAACAATGGGATTGCAAATTACAGACTGCCCCCGTGGTTGGGTTTCTGTTTCGCAGCAATTCGCTCCTGTGAAGGTTTGGAGAGAGCATTTCAGGCTTAATTGACAAGCTCTGTTTAGAAACACCAGAGCGGTGGGATTCTTGGATATGGATTGCTGCACTTTTTAAGAGCCTTTTTAATGTACCGTATAATAGTCTCTCTCGACTTGCTGTGGTCTTCTTTCTGCACAGGCACAGCTATACAAATATGCGCTCCAAATGCTTAGAATCCATTACCATCATTCATTGAGAACATGTAATATATGGCATCCTCAGCTGTAGTCTCTTTAGGCCTAGCATAATTAATTGCCTAGGACTTTCCCCCATTCTACAGCTGCACTTAGAGGAACCTCTACAAATCACTCTTGAAAAATCATTTCATTCCTTTGAGTTGCCTTTTCAGCCCACATTTTGATCCAGTCTAGCATTGATCACAGGCCTAAGCATTGTGGCATCTCAACGAGACATGCGTAGCCACCCGACCGACTTCTGCTTGGAATTAGCAACCCCAGGCCAAGAGAGACGAGGGGGCAAATCTCCCACGGGTTCAAGCCAAGCCAAGTTTGATTTTGGATAAGATCTATAATTTCTCAACTGTCCAATCCACATATAGGCAGATGGATATGGAGTGAATTTGACAGCTGCCTTTCCATTTTATTTCAAGTCTTATAAAACCAGGAGCAGCTCTAAAAAAGGCCCCATAGAATTAGAGCAAATGAGCACGGAGAAATAAGGGAACAAAATCTCACTTGCTCCCAAGCGTGGACAGGCACAGCAGCTGGCGGAGAACATTACTGGATCGAGTCACTCTCTCCCATTTGAAAGTCAGATTTGAAGAGCTTGGCCACTTTCCCCAAGTCATTTTTCTATGCTCTCTCTCTTGTGCCTACGTAATTAATTACATAGCAGGTTAAGAGAGTCTGTGCCATTTCATTTGAAGTTTGTGATATTTAAAGCAAGTTCCGATAACTCATTGAAAATGTCAACTATTATGGCAGAATGAGTTGGGTACGGATGCCCCAATTTCACCTAATTTATTCAGTGCAACAGGAGAGATCGCGCAACAACCTGCACGCATAGCTCAACGCTCCCTCCGGCGCCGGAGACGGCGCTGTGATGGGGGGAAGGGGCGCGAGTAAAAACGAATAATCCCAACTTCTTATTCTGCACAGGGCCTTGGAAATGAAGGCGCTGTGCTTTAACCTTCGTGTCAGAAATCGGGACGGCGGCAATAGAAAATTGGTAACGCATTCAATTAAGATAATAAGGCTTTAATGCTCTGGCACCAATTTAACAGCACACATGAACAACACTCTTATTGAATCTTAATCACTTGTGTAGGTGGAAGCCTTGCCAGCGATTACAGGTTTTAATGGGGACCCTGAAAGCATTTTTCCCCCCCTTGGAATAGCGAGTCCTCTCTCCTCGTTTTTCATAGTCAGTTTTCACTTGTCACCTGGTGTGCTAAAGCCTTCAACATCCTAAACCCTGCTTTGCGTAGCTAGAGTCGTCTCAGCCCGCGCCACGCAGAGCCCTGAGACCGGCAGAAGGACACTGTCGAGAACGCGTTGATTTAGGTCAACGCAGACTGCGCAGGTAGACTCGTGCGTTTGTGCATGCACGTGCATCTTATGTACATCCATTTATTAATGGAATCAATTCTCTCCCTGTGAAAAAAGAAAATGTTAGCACGACTTACCGTAAAAATGTCACTGGGAAAATTGTGTAGTACTTTCTATAATAAGCTTGCTCTTTCTTGCCTACTCGTCTTTGCCAAAGCCGTTCACTCTCGCTCACCCATCACTTAGGAAGTGGCACACTCATATCAGGAGACGGATGCCTGATGGCATGTATGCAGACGTCAAATACAACGTGGCTCTGGCTTTGTCTTGCACTCCTATGTCTTCCCAGGGAACAAGGTCGCCGCAATGTCGTTAGGCGTCCCGAGATGAAAACCTGCTCTCCAGATGACACGTCGACCCTGAGTTTCACTGGCCTGCGTCTTTCCTTACTGCAACACTTTGGCGTCTAATTATTTTTCAAAAAGGAGCTAGCCATACTCTTCCATCTCTGCCCACGAGTTCAATGTGATTAAACGAAATACAGAGAGTGGCAACCGAAACGCAGAAATCGGACCCTCAAGCAAGGAAAACCTTCTTGTGATATTTAACTACAGAAGCCAGCTTCAGGTATAACTCTTGAAAAGCTCTCTGGGAAGAAGCAGCCATGGTTTTGGTGCAAGCGCATAAAAACCCATTTTTTTCCTTCTGCTGAAGCCAGGTTCAAAAATGGACCCGCGCAAAACAGAGGCCCTTTCACCGAACCGACAGCCCTTTGGTTGCTGCTCATTTTAAATGACAAGAGGAACCGGATAGCTTCCCCAGCAATAACGAGTCAGAGCTTTCACATCCTAATTAATTGCATTATTTGGGACAAGTTCCACAAGCGTGTCGTTCTCTGCCCTCAATACAGAGGATGAAATGACAGTTTCGAGGGCATGTCGGCAGAGAAAAAGCACGCAGCTGTATCCCGAGGTCTAGATTTATTTTCAAGTGGCCCCAGCAGAGTCAGCACATTTACTAACAAGTTGCTGCGAGACACCTCGGGTCAGGCAGCTTTTGAGGGAACGCAGCTGGAGCACGCCCAAGTCAAAGACCACTCCTAAGCCATTCAGATCTCCTCTTGCGCCTATTCGCTTTTGAGACCAACTGTTGCTTCAATGCTCAAGGCGACTGGGAAGAGCCGCTAGCTGTCTGGTGAGATTTTGCGCCAAACCTCTCCAAAAGGAGTCACCACTTGTAACTAAGTAAAATGAGAAAGGACAAAGGGCTCCAATGTTTAAGCGTGGGATAAATGCTTTTATACAACTTGCATCCCGGGGCTGGTCCCCGAGAAAAAGTAAGCAAGAAAAGCCAGGGACACAGTTCTTGGATCAGCTCAAGTTCCTCCTTTCCCCACTTTTAGCAACTGGTTGAGGAGCAGTTTGATCCCCTATGGCAATGCTTAGCTCCTGAAGCAGCAGCATCAGACTCCACGTCACCCCTTCACCGCGGCCATAGAGGCTGCAGGAGCATCTGCAGCTCCCTGACTCTTCTGCATCCGACCCGAGAGCTTACATAAAGCCACTAAATGTTTTCAGGTTGAGAGGGGACCGATTTTCTTCCACAGAAAACTAAGGCAGGATCCTTCATGTTCTGGTGTCACGGGAACGATGCTGAACTCAGCGAGATGACCGCTCTCACGACCCAAGACTTTCGCATCCCTGGGCAATTCCAACGCGCAATCGGTCCTATAGGTGACTAGAAAGCAACTGCAACTCCTAGTTTTGGGTGCTTTACTTCAAGAAGGATGTTGACAGACTCGAGAGAAGGGCCACTCGTATAGTTAGGGGCTTGCAGGCCAAGCCCTATGAGGAGAGACTGAGGCACCTGGACCACTTCAGCCTCTGCAAGAGAAGGCTCAGAGGTGATTTTGTGGCCGCCTACAAATTCATTAGGGGGGTGCAGCAAGGGATCAGAGATGCTCTGTTCACCAGGGCGCCTCTTGGGGTAACAAGGAACAATGGTCACCAACTGACAGAGTAGATTTAGGCTGAATATCAGGAAAAACTTCTTCATGGTAAGGGTGGCCAAAATTTGGAAGGGGCTCCCAAGGGAGGAGGTGCTCTCCCCTACCTGGGGGTCTTCAAGACAAGGCTGGATAGGCATCTGGCTGGGGGCATCGGACCCCAGCGCTCCTTCCTGCCCAGGGCGGAGGGTCGACTCAATGATCTGTTGAGGTCCCGTCCAACCCAAACATCTATGAATTTCTCCTCCTCCACGTGTTGTCAGGCCTAAGCCGTGGTGACTGCGAGGTTAGGGCATCTCGCTATGAGTTTGATCCCTCTTTTGGACCCATGGTGAAGGCTGGCTCCTGTCAACACGGCTGTAAATTGTACACAAGGAGGGCTGGAAGGGACCTCAGGGACCTCGCATCTAGTCCAGCCCCCTGCTCAAGGCAGGACCAGCCCCGACTCCATTGCCCCAGCCAAGGCTTTGTCTAGCCAGGTCTTAAAAACCTTCAAGGAGGGAGAGGCCTTCACCTCTCTGGGTTACCCATTTCAGTGTTTTACTGCCCTCCCGGTGAGAGAGTTTTTCCTCGTATCCAAGGGGTATTTTTCCAGCACCTAAATGGGCACCTAGTTGCTCCGACTAGGAGTCGGGGGCGCCTGGGGGTGACACTAGCCACCTCTCTCACTGCATGCTGCTGCTTACAGATAGTACTGGGCCCTCACCCCACCAACCTGACGGGCCCTGGTGCTCAGACAGCCCTGTGACTTGGATGCATCGCTCCGGATTGGGGCGAGCATCCACTTTTTCCACTGTGGTGGCTTCATTGCTTGGGCCCATCATTTCCACCGCCTTTGCTCCCTCCAGAAAGTCTCCAACCGGTAACTTCGGAGTACAACTGGAGAGGCTTGCTCATTTGCAATCTACAGTCACTTAATGAGTCTGAGACGCTTCTGTTTATTTGTCAGGCATTCTCTCAAACATGCTCTTTTTTTGCTCAAGCTCCTTTATGGTCTCTTTTGCCCATTTATTTCATTGTAGAGACATGTTTGATTATGCCTCCCCTGCTGCTTCGTACTTTAGATGCATCCCAGACCATGTGGGGATCTGTAGCATTTCCACTGGATTTATACTGTAATATTCAGTAACGTTCACTCTCAGGAACGCCAAAAAACTGGCATCTTGTAATAAGGAGAGGTACACGCACCAATTATTTTTGCCCACGCTATTTATAGGCAACCACCTACCAGCAGCGATTAGTGGCATGACCGTGAAGTCTTGGTAAAGGTTTAGAAACCTCTCTCCCGTTAAAAATAACAATTTGTCTGTCCCGGGGGGCAAAAGCGAAGGTCGGACGTGGCAGCCCTCTGGTGCCACAACTCTCGTGCATCGATTAAATGAAAGGCCTCAAAACTGCCTTCCACGATCCCTCCCTGGGCCAGGGTTGAAGGAGACCGGTGGGCACGCTGCACTGATCCGAGGGGAGGTACAGAGCCTGCAGGCACCGGACACCTTAAATAAGGAATCCTCATTGCATTTTACTAGGGGTAGGTTGGGTTTTTTCCTCTAGCACAACGGACAGACACATCTTCCTTTATTTATAGCTCTGCCTGACAGAAATAATGGACCCTCATAAGTTTTTATGGTACTAGCAGATGGTTTAAGCACTGGATAATATCCAAGAAAAGTAAAAGCGCAAACAGAGCTGGCACACTGAGGTCCTCTCCTGAAACTGGAGCTTGCTGCCAGGGTGCCCGTGGCCAGGCTTTTCATGCCGTACCCCAGGAAAAGCTGCACCCTCGCTGGCGCCGTGCTCAGAGGCTTCCACTGCTGTCGCGTGTAACACATGCACAGCTTAATGCCACGCTGTCCCTTCATGGGAAGTGTTGTCCCAAATGTGCTGTTCAGAGAGCCACAGCCTGGGCTGGTTCTGGTGCCATAAACTTCCCACCATGGCAGACCTGAAAACAGGAGTCCAGTAAATCTAGCCCTTGGAAGTGGCTGGGCCCCTTACAAAGCGAGACGGCCGCAGCAATTCTCCCTTTCCCCTGAGAAGTCACCCAAAGGTCCCCCGCCCCGCCTGCCCTTCATCAAGTACATTTGCAGACACTGCTGCTGGCCAGTGCCCCAGGCAGACGCCGCAGGGTCCCCCAGCACGCCGCGCCGCTGCGTCTGGCTAAGCTGCAGGCAGCAGGCTGGCATGCCGGCTACGTCTCGGTCTCTGCCTCCATGCCCAGCAGTCCGACTTCTGGCGGATCTCACCTATGACATGTTTGATACACGGCTACATTTTCTATGCAGCAACTCCAAATCACTAACTAAAACACCCTTAATCTCAACAAATGTAATCCACACAAGACCATCGGTGATACCAGGCACTTATTTAGCAGCTATTGTGCACGCACCTAATTCCCCGAGCAACGGCTCTTTGTTACGCAGCATCGGTGCTCGTATGCATGTAACAGTTTCATTTGTTTGGGCCATTTGTCTGGCATGCTTGTCTTGAGCTTCAATTACCTAGGTGCAATGCAGCCACCGGTTTTGCACATAAAAACCCAAGATGCCAATGATGCGACATAACTCACCCTCCTGCAAATGCCTCTCAAGCACTTGCAGATGATACGGGGAGGCGGGCTGGACAGGATACCGGTTGATTTATGCCACCATCTCGTTTGGCAGCTGAATCTTACTTATTCTTTTCATATGCGCTGCTCTCCCCTCCAGTCCTCAAGTTGCACCCTCTGAACCACTTGGGAAGGTCATCCCGGCCTCTAACAGGTTACATCCCCACTTTTGAAGGGATGACCCAGACTGAATGAATTACACATTCATAAGCATCAACTCAGCGGCTGCCCTTGATTACGAGGTGCTCCTGATCAGATTTCTGCTCCTTTTAAAATCAAAGCATTCATGTCAGAAGAGGGCTGTGTACGGAAAGCTGGAGAGAAAAATTGCTTCTGGGGAAGGAAGGGGAAGGTTTGCAATCAGCTTACTGATTGTGACCGACAACAGTCTCAATTGCACAGGAGGAGGCCCGTGCTCCGCAACATCAGGCTCGTTACGGGTCAGATGCTTTTCTGGCAAGTAGAAGTAAAAACACCTCCACACAGAAACATAACAAGTGGCACTTCCTACTGGAGCACAAAGGGTGACCAGGCACCCTCGGACGAGGGACCAGCACCCAACACGCACCTCGCTGAAACGGCTTTCTTGCCCTGACCAACCACAATGTCCCCAGACCCCACCATACCCATCCTTCACTCTCCAATAGGTACTCCACAGCAGCAACTACCCTTATTGGCAGGAGGGCACTAGCCACGTGAACCGATGACAAGCTCCAGAAATTCATGGAGGCAAAGAAACAGAAACACCCGGTTAAACAAATCACAGGTGGTCGAGATGGCATTTGGAGCCGGAGACAGGTGTATAGAGTCACCATAGTTTTGCACCTCTGAATTGTTATGTCATTTCTCCCGGAGCACCTTATAAATGTTAGTGCTTGGCATATCGCACACCAGCTTAAGCAGCATGTCTGTGCTGAAGTCGGTGACAATGCATAGCTAGCTACTCTGACAGCTCACAAGCCTGAAAGGCAGAGAAGAGACTGTAACTGGGTCAGCCTCAAATCCTCCACTAGCCACACAGAGAAACAGTCTACATTCATTTAGGGAGGGATTATCTTTATTACTAATAACGCTCCAAGAATATGGAGGATAACACCCAGCAAAAACTGTTGATCTCCTCAACACCGATCTGACTACTGAAAGACTGTTTCCTATCAGTTATTTGCACGCGCAGGATCAGGGCAATAAAACGAAAATTTGACTGATTTTTTTTTGTCAGTGGTTAAGAAATCCAATACAGCTCCGGTGGATAAAAGCACCGAGCCTGATGCCCGCATTTCTGTCTGGAGCAGTGCATCCAGGACTAGCTGACCTCCTGAGGTCCCTGCCAACCCCAACTTTCTAGGATCCGAGCCTGATTTTCAAACCGCTAGTGTTCGTCCATCTTAATTTCGTGGCTCTCATAGGGAGGCTGGAGCCACATTGAACAAAGAAACTTTTGCTTATGGAACAGCGAGTTACTATCAAGCAGGCCCCGCGCTCCTCATCCTGGCTAGGGTCTGGGCAGGCACCAGACCGCCCCAAAACAGCTACTAGGTCTGGGGACACGTGCTTTGTGACAGGGTTTCCCTTGGTCCGTACACGAGGGTGAAGCCAGGGGTTCTGTACCGAGGTCTCGCCAGCATCCAAGGGGTTACTGCGACATGCTCACATTCGGCTACACAAAGGAAGGCAAACCTCTAAAACTCTGGGTAGAGAGACGATACACCTTTTATTAGCCCAACTAAGACACAGCAACAAAAAATGCTTGCTCTTGGCAAGCTTCCAGGCCAGGAAAGATCATATTTTTGCAGTTTCTCGTGGCTAATAAATGGTATCCCACCTCTGAACCAAGAGTTTCAGACTTTGGCATTTCTTTTTGGCTCAGACCAACCTGGCCAGCAAATACATCCCCGCTACGCAAAGGAGAAGCTGACACAAAAGGATAAATCCCGAAGAGCGCTGTAATCAGCTCAGACCCCAGCACAGCTCTCCTCATTACATCCCAAATTGCGACGCAGAGAGGCCAAGTCCTGGGGGGGTTCAGGTTTCAGTATTAACCACCAGACAGTTCTGCACCCTCCCTCTGTTCCTGGGGCATGTCCGGCTAGCAAGAAGATACAGCCCACAGGGAGGCCCCTTTGGCCTCAGCACGCAAGCAAAGAGACTATACCTTTTCTCTGCTCAAATACAACACAGGCGGGTGCAACGCGCCATCCACTACCAGCCCACGTCCTGCCACATCGCCACTCCCGCTTGTGGCAGCATCAGCGACAACGCCGTATGCCCGGCAGGACAGGAGGGGAGAGGCTGCAAAATCTCAGCTGCAATCGAACAGTTTCAGAGCAACTTTCACATCCCCGATCTGAAGTGTGAAATAAGCCCTGCAGGACTGTGACAAAAAGAAATAAAATTAGCTCTGGATAATCTACCAAATGGAACTAATTTTCAACAGACAATAAAGGGCACCAGCTATCCTGGGAACCGCAGAGCACAATATCAAAATTAATGATATTCAGCCTCACTTACGCTTATAAAGACAAACAGCTTACTAAAAATGGGACTTGCACATAAAGCACGGGCCTCCTCGTCAGCCAAGGCCTGTACAAAAGGACGCAGAACCAAGAATAGGCAGGGAAGGCATTTTGCCACGCGGGCAATGGCACCTTTGCCTCTCTCTGAGCAGCTCGGGTTTGGAGACCGCGCACCATCCCCCACCCCCCCCGAGCTTGACGCGAGGAGGATTTTGAGACTGCCTTACAGAACAACAGAAGCCAGGATGTCCCCATATATTTCTGTGGATGTACCGCCGTGATCACCTAATCTGGTAACGCCAGCCACGGGGCTTCCCTGAAGGAACGCCTGTTTGAACTACAGCATCTCTCTTCGGAAACAGAGCCAAACCTGATGCAAAAACTCCCGGGGATAGCGCCCGACCCACAACCCCGTTTGCTTTTTCCTCGCCCTCGAGATGAAACCTGCACACCCATCTCTTGCCCAACTCATCTAGTGCCAACCTTCAGGCGTCAGGTTCTTTGCCAGACTGCAAAGCTCTCCCTGTTATCGAACTCCTGTAGGTAATTGCTGACCGTGATTAAGTCACTCCGTAACCTTGTCTTGTTACGCTAATAAATGCCATGTGATAGATGCGGAGCTGCTTTGAAAGTCTGGCCCCTGCTTTGACAGCCAAACAGCAGCGGATGCCTTTCTGAGCTCCGGACCTCCGTGTTGCGGAAGGATGCAACCCCGTGGACACCAAAGGAGCTGCACAAATAACCACGGTGATTACAAGTCTGCGGCCAACAGCTGAGAAGTGGGATACAGAATCATCTGCCTGGAGGGACCTCTGGACAACATCAGGATTGCCTCTACCTAAGCCATCCCAGGCGAGAGCTTCCAGCAACAGAGATTTCCACAGTCTGTCCCCATGCTGAACCACCTCAGGGTTAAGATGGGTCTTTCCTAATATAAAAGGCCTGAATCTCCCGTGTCGTTTTACTGCAGAAAGATTCCTTGAGCCCCCAGGCCAACTGCACCCGTTGTGCAAACCCCAAATGCAAAGGTAGACGCCGCCTGTTTTCAAGACAGTTGGCTTTTTCTGCTTGGCCTCTTGCACCAAGGTGTGCACTCTGAGGCTGCGCGTGGCCCTGGCAGGAC
>JAGPOW010001890.1:4660465-4678358 GCA_030014935.1 Caiman crocodilus | reverse complement strand
ATGATCGCTGTCTCCCAGGGAGTCCCGTACCTGGAGCCCTGCAACCAGATCGTCCCCCGAGGCCAGGACCAGATCCAGCAGCGCATCTCCCCTGGTGGGGCCATGAACCTCCTGGACCAAGTGGACCAAGTCTTCATTCAATGAGGATTAGTTCGTTCACACCGGAGCCAATTCTAATTCGGACAATGGACCTCTAACACGTATATAGTGACAGTTGTGCAAGTCTGGATGAAACCTAGAGAAATGTCATGTCTGTAAGCAATCCCAGAGTCTACCTCTATTTATACCATGACAGATCAGGTTTAACGCTGCTGAGGCCGGCTCTAAGAGTTGAGCCCAGAATCGACTTCCTTGTCTAAAGATACAGATGTGCCTTGGAGGGAAAAGGGGTACTGCGAGTCTGAAGCTGGCTGAAGTGTGATGCGCAGTAGCACACTTCCCTTCCAAGCAGATTAGCTATGAAAATCACAAACAGGACCGGAGAATTACGGTTCTCAAGAAAGACCGTCTGTTTGCAGCGGGGCGCGTCCGGTATTGCAAGCGCACATCGTATTGATCGAGAAATACGTCAGGCTTCCACCAGGTAGACAATGCTGCAAAATCGTTTGAAATGACATACGGCTGCTGAAGGCCTGCGAGAATAATGAATGCCGAGTAACATGCCTCCTGTGCCCCCAACCAGCAATGTTAACCAAATGTCATTTCCCCTTTGTCCAGAAGGATTCGAAATACTCATTTCCAATGAAAGGTAATAGCAGCAAATCTCCCCACCTCACTCAGCAGCATGAACTGAGCATCACCAGAACGCAATCATGCGTGGGCAGTTCACGACTCAGGCAACACTTTGCCTGGGAAAGCAGGGGACTGGCACCACTGGTTCATCCCAGACGCTCAGGAAACACGGTCTGGGTTTGCAACTAAAAGCTCAGGCTTTCAGAGGCCCGAGGCGAGCTGCACATGCACCGGGCTGAGAAACCCGATAGGCGAGTCGAGTCAGATCTGCCAAACAGCTGCTCTGCGTTTGGTAGAAGTCCGGAGAAGTGGGACGTCGCAGATGCTTTGCTCCCTTCTGGGGAAAATGGGTGCAAAGCCAATCTGCTCTTCCCTAGCCCAGCCGCAGGTCCCCTGGGAGTAGGGACGGCCCATCTGGACCTATTTTCCTCCTACCGTGGGAGGCAGGAAAGATGTCCTACAGCTCCCCTCCAAGTTCGCCGATGCAACAAAAGCGCCGAGGCCAGTGCAACTGGGGCGACAGGCACTTTCCACCAGAAGCACTGGGAGAACAGAGCACTCGGGACGTCCCTCCAAAATGCAAGGTTGACAAGCAGCCCCCGGGAGCAGAAAGGGGTTTTCTTTCCCGGAGATCTGTGCATCTGCTTGTCCAGTCCATACTTATACACACATGCTTCCTCCCCCGCCCATTCATGCACGATCCCAGCTCACCACATATACCTGCAAACCCAAGTTAGGCCAGGCAGTTCAGAGCCACAGCCCATTTAAAAAACGCTGCGTGGACTGAGGGGTTTGCTCAAGTCCTCCATTTCCAGCTCTCCTAAGCCACAAGCAAAGGAAGAAAACACTCCACAATTGATTGATACAGTGCTAATCGCATCCCCAGGCACAGTCAAGTTCAGCACAGTTCAAGGTAGCGAGCACTTCCACGTTACCATCCCATTTATTCTTTGCTGCATATTTTCAGCAGGAGGCAGTGAGTCAGCGGCTGCGTGAGTCATATTTATGATACTGTGAGTCATCCCGCTCATCCCGGGTACCTCACTATGGGTCTGGGTAACCATTACAAGTTCTATTAGAAACCAAGAAAGGCACAAGCAACAGTATATATTTATGAGTTATTAAAGGGAAATTCAAAAGAGACTAACAGGAGCATTATGGAACACCCCGCTGGCACACGCCAAGTCTCCTTTACCGCCTTGAAAATCAAACCCATCTCACTCTCCGGTCTGTGGTAATTAAATCTTCTCGTGCGCACATAATGCACGAGGTTAGAGCAATGCGGAAAACAGCCTTCAAAGATGGCCCTTCGTCCTCGGTGAGGAGCAGTCTCGCGCTAACTATTTGGCATCCTCGGTGGCTATCCAGCAGCCCTGCTCGCTTAATGCAGAGGTGCGCAGCGGTGCGCCCCAGGTGAGACTCAGCCCATCTTTGGCGCAGCCTGGCAGCGTCTTCATCAGACGCAGGAACGGGAAAGAGGAAGCAGAGATATCCGGCCTCTGTCATAACCGTTACCTGCTTACCTGCAGCCGAAATCCAGACGTGGATTTCTGTTATGTCGATGGGCTAGACCAGCTCCCTGAACAGTGACCGTGGCACCCCTTTTCAAACGGGTGCCGAGGTGAGCCTGAAAGGTAGCCGTAGGAAGGTCTATCCGACTTCCTAGTTAAAGGACTGCCCTTTGGCTTGCCGTGCAAAATACAGACCCCCTCCAACCATCACATTTCCAGAAGACGTTAACAGATGCCTATTGGGCATTTATACATGTGCTCAGGGTGGGGGAGAGGGCACTTTAATTGGAGTGGCTCTGGTGTGCTGCAATGACAACACTTGGCGCCTGTTCCCACAAAAGTAAGGTCTGCAAAGTAGGGACTCCTTTGCCCAAGACTGCACAGCGAGTCAAGGTACAAGAACAGCACCCCGGCAGGGTCAGTAGGCTGCCAACATCCTCTCCGTCAGCTCCAAAAGCGGCACTCCCGTGGGGGCTGGAGACAGGAACCGGCTAATGCAAGAGACTCTCCCCAAGAGCCTCTTTCTTAGAGAGAGGCACAAGCGACACTGATGGGAGACAGCTGTGACCGCAAAGGAAAGGATGGTGTGGAAAGCAGCAAAGGCTGCCGAAAGCCTGGAAGATGCCACGAGAAACGATGGAGGGGAGGGAAAAGCCTGGCCAGGTCGCAGACAGCTGACCCCCAAGAGGACAAGTCTGCTCTGTCCACGGGGTGAAGGGACGACAGGAGAGCTGTCCACGTGCGGCTGCTTGAGCGAACTCAGCGTGGTTTCTGCAGAAGGAAACAATTAGAAGTGACCCTCTTTCAAGGTTACCACTAATGTTAGGACAAGGCCAGACCTCAAGGAGAGACGCCGGGAGGTACTGGCAGCAGTTACAGCTTCTCGTTACTAAGATTACCGCTCCGCACATTTAGAACGATGCCGCTTAGAAATCTACCGTCTGCCTTAAAAACCAAGTGCAAGCATGCTTAGGCAGCAAGACACCACTGCTCGGTTATCTGCCTCGCACCAGCTTGGAGGGAAAAGCCGGGTCTCATTGTGGCGCCGTGGTTTATCATTGCTATGGGCCACTGCCCGGTCAAGCTCTCTTTTTGCAAACAGTTCCTTGCATAAAAATTTGCTGGTGACGAACAACCAAAAAACATACATCAAAGCAGAAAGATCCTGCACATTTAAAGCCAACCCTCTCTCCAAGTATGGTTACAGGTTTATAATCATCTCATCATTTTTTGCTTCAATGTGTCTGGACATGGGAAAAAAAAGAACCCCAACCCAGAGAAAGCTGGAAAAATTTAAAACATCACATATAACAAAGTTAACCAGGAGCCATCCCCCTCTCTAAATGTCTTAATCCGGTGCTGACTACTAGGTGCCTCTCCTTGCTCCCAAAGGGTCACCGTGTCACCACCTTGCAAATGCAATCCTGATCCAAACGTCTCAAAAGAAAAATGGACTATTAGTCATCACAGACTAGGGCCTCAGCTTCTGATTGCCACAGCCTCTCCAGCGTGTATTCTAGCTGACACAGCCACGAGAGATTGTTTACAGTGGCAAAGAGGAAAACTGCAATAATATTGGGATACTGAAGCACGCCATTATTGGCACTTCATTAGTGTACCTTGCTCAAATTCCTTTTCATGTTGGGTTGTTTTTTTTACGTCACTGCTTCACTCTGCCAAGCGGGGCCGTAAGCAAAATAATGATAGATGTAGACGTATAATTATGACCTGAACCCCTTGTGCTCTTCCCCATGCTTCGGGAGCGCTAATATATGTTACAAATCTTCAGTTGACCTGCCTGCGAAAGATCTCTATTAGCTCTCCTCCAGGACACTGTATCTCGCTTCTAAGGTTACCTACAACCAGGCTCGATTTCCAGGGTTTTCTAATGCCTATTGTTTTTGATGACAATGGCAAAGAGATCACATTTTCGTTGCCCAAGTTATTGTTGGCTCCGACACACCATTCTTCTGCTTCCAGACCCTGGATCTGGGAGCAGCCTAGAGAAGAGATTTCTAGGCTGATACTCCAGATGCACTGGCAAGAACAAGACCCTCCAGACGATTCACAAAATGAGCTCTCTCAGCCAAGAGTTAGCAAAAGGACCGCAGATTTGACCTGAACGTCGGGGACGCTGCAAGGGCACAGGACGTGGCATAGCTGAGGTCTGCCACGACCACAGCTGCCAGATGTGGCCCTTTTTCCCCCCTCGCTCGCAAATAAAGAGAGCCGTTCTGCGGCGGACCCTGCTGCAAGCCCAGCGTGAAAAAGGAGCTTCAGGGCACAACTGTTGAGCACTCCCACCTCTGCAAACCGCATCTTCTAGCTAGCCGGAGGTCTAATTTCTAGTGTTTTGCCCACGTTTTTCTACTTAGAGTAACCGCAAGACCAAAAAACCTCTCGGTGCCTCTCCCAATCCATTTGCCTCCATTCGCTTTGCCTGGCCCCAAGCTCGCAGTCAGTATATGACGCCGGTTTCTACCAGACCACATACACAGCAATTTGTTCTGTACATTTATTCCCAACACTTTATTCAATACTGAAATCATTCCAGCTCCAGTTTCACATACTCTGGTGTTTTCTGCCAGGGAAATATAATAACTAACTCTTTCCTTTCTGCCTCTCACAAAAGGTTTTCATTAAGCAAAGAATAACCAAACCTGTTCTCTGAAAGAACCCACATGGAGCTGTCACTGGGCAGGAAAACCCAGACTGTATTTTCCTCATCAAGTCACTGATTTGCCAACAAATAAAAGTATTCCCTCTAGAAACAGTGTGCGCCGGAGATGCTAACAAACAAAATACAACACCACCAAGCCCCTAAAGCCTAAAAGGCAATGAAAACAATCCAGAATAATGGCAGGAAAATATTAAGTGATCCTGTAATTAAAGTCTGGGCCCTGAAACACACACCAGAGGGAAGAGCTACGGATGCAAAGCGAAGCAGGCACTGGTCTGGAAGGGGGACCACTACAGTTGTCTGTGCAAGAGTATGACTCCTTGAATGCCGCTCTCGGCATCGTGCTGCAATTGAAACCAGGTGTCCATGGGGAATGGGTCTCCATGGCAGACTGTCCTGCCCTCTGGATGCCTGGTGCAAATGACTCCCTGCACAAACTTCTCTGCAACAGGGGGTGTCCAGGTGCTTATTCCACTTCAGCCTAACTCCGGAGACGGGCCGAATGCCTCCATCCCACTGGCCTATTTCCACGTGCTTAGATTTATGAGCGCTTTTGCCGGCTCCTGCTCTTTGTGAAGGGAATCCAGGAACAGAGGCTGCGTTTGCTTCTGCCGCAAACCTGTGCTATTCAAAGGTCTTGCAGCGCTAAACTGCTCTCTTCCTATCTTTGTACTTGACTGCTGAGATTATCTGCAATAACTGTAGAGGCGCCCGGGCATCTGGCACCTTATAAATACAGCTATTTTTATGTCCCAGGATCCAGGAGTTACAGTGCTGTGGTATATTAGACATGCTGCTTGCAGAGGCCTCAAGCTATAAAGTTAAAAGGCACTGGCTCTCTGGGCCAGCTTTCGCTTGGTTTTTATGTTGGATGTCGTCTTGGAAGGGGACCAGGGTGGCCTAAGTTCATATAGCTAGTAGTGTCATCTGGATTTATAGCTGGTGCACGCTAAAAATGACGACTGTATTTGCTGCCCTTTGCTGCTCTGCTGGCTAAACGGAAGAGCGAACTCTAGTTATACAGCAAAGCCCATCTCTCATCCACTTGTATTGCCAATTAGCAATTTGCACTGATCAAAACCAAATTCCTGGGGAGAGGACATCCCTTAGGTCTTGCCCTTCTCCATGAAGTGGTTTGAACCCAAGTAAGCCAGAAAGCAAATGCGGCAAGCCAGTAACAGAAGCCCGTGTGCACGGAGAGCGCCCACAACAAGCCACCAGGTCACGTATCTTCCCATCCACGCTCCTCCCTGTTCGTGGGGCACAGATGCTGTTCAGAAAGCAGCAGGTGCAAGGCAGCAAAGAAACCATCCTCCTCTTAGTCACGCCACCTATCTTCCAACTACCGCTAGCCAGCATTCAACCGACAATTAATGAAAAGCTCCTCCAGCATCCACTGCACTTCAAATCCTCCTGCACAGAAAGAGATGAAAGCGGACTTGGCTACACGTGTGAACGTACCTTTGCGGCATACAGGGTATTCTCCCCAAAAAGAGAACGGGGGGTCACCCCCCTGAGCGGCAGCATGAAAACCAACAGCCGAGCATGGTTTTATAAAACGTGCTCCTGAAATCCTAAGAGCCGCATGTGCTAGGTGTGGGTCTGACTCCGATTCTGGTACCGTAAGAGCCTCAAGTAGCTTACACTGGTCTGTCTTGCCTCCCTCGCCAGTGGAGGACAGAAGTTGGAAACACTGCAGTAGGCTGGTGATGGGTTGCTGCTTGACGTATTTCCCGTGCGCAAAGCCTTCTATTTATAGGAGTACTTAACAGACAGCACGCGCTCATCACCGTCGGGCTACAGGAGCTCAGTGCAACAAAAAGACGACATTAGTGACTCCTCTCTACCAGTCTGGAGGCTATTTTCAAATGCTCCTCAGCCGGACAAAAGCCCAGAGACGAGACGGGTGCAGGCCGCCGGCCGGTTGCGACCACGTTCTGCAAATGGCTTTATTTCACCGCGTCCGACCACCCGAAGCTGAGAACTGGTGCCAGGCGTCAAAGAGGCAAAGCAAAACACCGAGGGAACTTGGTTTCTTGTGTTTTGGGCTGTTACGAGCGAGCAGATTAATGTGTCCTCAAAAACGTGGGTGCCTTTGACATCTTGGCGTTTCACTCGCCGGTGTCATTTCTTACCCACCGAGGCAACGCGAGGCCTTGTACGGCAATTAACTAGTGGCTCGGGAATCATTGCTCTGGGGGCACGGCGCTTCCTGAAAAGACGATTCATCATCGACCAGGCTACTCTCCTGGTGCTCAAGTGCAATTCTCCACCTTTCTGAAAGGATGTCAGCAGGTCCCCACACTTTGATAAATGAAAATAGCAGCTCTTCTTCTACCCACAGTCCCCTGCTTTATAACTGGCGCTGATGACTGCATTCAGCTTGACAGATGGTGGAAGTGACGCCGGAGATTAATCAAAACTGGTGGCGGCAAAGCCTCCGAGGGCCCCCGCCTCGCCCTGCAAAAGAAGCAGGAGAGGCTCACCGGTATGTCACCGCTGTGATGACGCATCGCTTTTCCCCCGTCGTGAAAAAGCTTCTCGTCGGATCCCTAGCAGCTCCGACAGAGAAACTAGACAATCAAACACCTGCGCTTTGTTCAGCTACAACAGAAAGGCACAAGTGGCGCGTTTCTGAAAGGTATCGATCCCGAGCTGAGATTTCCTACAGTAACGAGCCAGCCAGAGAAGCAGCATCGCTTTGTGCAGAATACGCGGGACCATATCTGCAAAATGTATCTGTCATCTTCCTCCGGCGAGAGAACGGGGCTGCTGTGGGGTGACGAATGCCGTTCCGAGCCAGAGGGGAAAGCATCTAGATTGCCTGATAGCAGTATCTTGGTATGCCCTCTTTCAGTGACAAAAGTGCTAAGACAAAGAATATTAGATACGTAACGGTGCCCAAATCAGTCAGGGTACACATTATTCACAGTTTAGGATCCACATGACGTGCGCTGAAGCAGGAGAGAGCTCAAACAAACAGTTGTGTGTACAGCATGCCAATGCACGAGCAAGTCCTTAATCTCTCTGGGGCTGCACAGGCACGCAGAGAAGGAAGGGGGCTTCCTCCTACACCGGCTTGTTATTTGCCCGGGAAAGCATTCACACAAGCTAAGGTGTGGAGTATGTCCATGCACAGGAGGATGAATCTGGGCGGCAAGGTGGGCACAGATGGTGTCCATCTTTGATCCGAGCCTGTTTGGAACCAGCGACCAGCTCTGAAATAAGGGGCTCTTGTTCGTCCCGAAGCTCCTGGCTCCCTGCAATTACGAACATCCCCCAGGTAATTTCTGGGGGAGCGCACCGGGTAGGGCTGGTGGTCTGGCCAATGTCCAAGGAGGCCCACAATTTTAGTAGAAGATGCTTTTAAAATGCAAGTGAAAAACAGAACGCGCTTGCAACACCAACTCTTTTACTAAAGAAAGACTCTCTCGGTTTCCCCTGCAGTTTCTGCTGCATGCATTAGTCTTCATTTTCTCCCCTAAATTTATTTTTGTGACTGTGATTTCCAGAGATGTTTCCCCCCTGCTTCCAGTGCCAAGAAGAGCACGCGGCTGTGTGTGTACGCTGTGACTTGGAGAAACACAGATGTATCGGATCATTTCTCTCCTCGCTTTAGCATACCAGACGAGCTGCGTAAATGCTAGAAACAGGTAGGCGCAAGAGTGCTAGCAGCTGATGGTATGACAAGCCTCAGGAGACCCAAGATGGTTTCGTGTGTCCATCCCACGCTGCGCACCGGCTCCATCCCCTCTCTCTTTCTCTCTCTCTCCCCTAACCAGGCAGCCTGGGGGATTTCCTCAGCTCTCATGGCTGGAAGGACAAGGGGAGGCATTTTAGCGGTTTGAAAACTTCAATTCCTTGCCCTCAAATGGTCAGGGATCGGTAACCTGAGCGAGCGCCACTCGGCACGCTTGTTCTGTGCTGCAGGTTTGTATCACCGAGGTGCATAGACTGAGTCATCGCACAGCAAACGGGGAGAAGCACCTGCCTGCATACAAATGAAGCACCGTTACTGGGCTGAGGAAGCCTGGCGTGCCTGGATTTCCTGCTTCAGCACGTGGGCAGCCATCTGAGAACAGTTGGTGTTTGAGGCCTGCCGTCACACGGACTTCTCAGGCCTGGTTTTCAAAGCCGCCAAGCACCGGCAGCTCTGGCTGGAGTCAGCGGGACCGGCAGACCCTCCGAGCCTCTAAAAATCAGCTCCATTACAAGTATCCTCTCAACGTTTGTGGCAGGAAGATGTTTCCCCATGCCGTTTTACCCTCTGCTGGCACGCTCTGTCCAGGCTGCAGGTAGCTTTCATCCATTCCTTTTTCTGCTCCCTATGGAGCGGAGAGCCTAATGAGCACCCACGCCGATCCTATCTGCACGTTTGCTTGTGGTGCGAGGCCGAGTTTGTGCCTGTTGAGCACTTGGCGTCCTCTCCCGAGTCACTGAAAACTCAGATCACCGGTTGGGCTTTTGTAGGGTGAACGTGCATGCTTCCTCCCCCCCCAGAAAGGCAAGAAAGCATCGCGAGCTGAGACACCACCATGAAGGGGATGCTCCCCTCTGATAAATGATCCTCAAGCTAAGGACCATAACTGCTGAGCCCCAGCCTGCAGCTGGCGTGCTTTCAGGGACCCTGGAAGGACTTGCAGTGGCTTTTGCTGTGGCGCACAACCTGGGTGTGCTTTCTGAAAGCTTCAGAGGTAGACTAGACAATTCCCCTGTTGCCCAGGTATCATTTCTAAGGTCCCTGGAATACCAGGAGGGGCTGCATTTCTCAACTGCAGCAACAGCCTGACAGCTAGAGATGAATATTAATTGTTCTAAGCTTGTGGTTAGCTTCTGAAGAGATTACATTATCATAATATTACATGCCCATTCCCTTTTTCCTTTTATTTCACTCATAAATAAACTCCGACTATGACTCATCTGTAGAAGAGTTATGGGGAGAAAGCTGCAGGACTGTGGGGTGGGTGCCAGCCTTGGAGGGCATTGAGCGGTGCCATCTGGAGTAGGGAGCAGAATATCAAATCCCGGGACCAGCTGTGCCATCATCAGTCATTAGAGTCAGGGCTAGTGGATTGAGCCCTGGGCCTTCTCTGTGGCTGCCTGAATCTTTCATGACGATGTAGCGGGCCTGCAGGGAGCTTCTTTGCAGGCTGTGGGAGAAAGCTTTGTATTTATGGCCAGGACATAAGGGCAACTCACTCACCCTTGTCCCTACCCTCCACCAGCACGCAGAGTCAGCCGATCTATAATTTTTTTGGAGAGCTTGCCCTGTAATCTTAGTATTTGCCAATGCAGCGCGAGCAGCACTTGGGATGCTGTTCTGCACAAGCCGCGATCATACCCCGAGTACTCTTAGCAGCTGCCTCCCAGTAGTCTTGACAGCAGAGTCTCAAAAGCATTCGACAACTCCCGTGTTACAAGGGGCACGAACAGGCTGGTCCAAATTCCAGCGGAGAGATCCCCGTTCTGCGGGAAGACCAAACAGGCGGTGGCCCGAGGGTGTTTTCTGAAACGGGTGGGGGAAGCATGGTGGGGGAAGCTGCTGATTAACACATTCCTGTTCCTTAGATTCATCGGATCAAGGGCCTCAAAGACATGAGGAGCGCTCGAGTTGTTCCTTGCCTGTGATTACTTCAGCTGAAGAGCCCGTGCCGCAAGGCAAGGTAAGTGGGCTGCCCTGCTGGCTCCCCAGCCTCAGCTGACTCAATGCAGCTGATTTGCAAAAGTCAGCTCAACCCGCAAAGTGCAATCAGCGCTCATACACAGTGCTGTCTTGATCTCATCTTTTTTGTCTGCCAGGACTGCTAACGCCCCCGGCAGGGAGGCGCTTGCCCCTGGGTCCACATCCCTGTTCTGCGGAGGCGCTTTCTGGCCGAAATGAAACGGCAGCCTCCACTGCATTCACTCCTTAGCCGCTCGATGCCTACCTATTAATTTACTCGCTGCATACGGGCATGTAGTAGTCATACGGCTCATTAGGAGCTGAAGAAAAAGCATCACTCAGATGGCTGGTGCGCAAGGACCGCTCTGTCTCGTGCTGACTAGCACTACCACACTGCTGCCTGGCGTTTCCCAACTATTTGTTCGTATTGTCCTCCGGTCTCTTGCTTATTGTAAGGGCTCGGGCACAGACTGACTTTTTTTCCCCCAAGATTTTCACAGTCCTGGTCCGCAGCCAGGGATGCCAGTCCCTAGAGCCACATAAGTAGTCAACACCAATACATCTCTCTCATGAGTCAGCCAACCGAGGACTGCGATGTAAAACGGGCCACGTCCGGTCGGGTCCAGTAGGTCTCCATCCTGGTGGGGACGTGCCCATTTCCAACCGTTGCCGTCCATCTGGGTTGGATTTTTAAACCGTAATCTGAATGCTAGGTAACCAAAGTGCCAGCTGGTCACTTAATGCCCATTGCACCTGTAATGAATCATGGATAACCTGTCACTGTTCCCTTCAGGAAGATGATTTCCATGAGTTAAAACAATGAGTAAGCCCGGGTCTAAAGCAAGTCCCAGCTATACCCACAGGTGAAAGGGGGGATGGTTCTTAAGGGCAACGCTAGCCAAAGACAAGTGGTATTTTATACACTGCCTTCTACAGCCTGGAAAATTAAAAAAAAAAAAAAGAAAAATCTATTTAATTATACCTAGGATTTATGCACAGCTCATTAGACAGGGGATAAAATGCACAGCTAAATTTAAATCCCTTTCTAAAGGAACTGCCACCGTAGTCATCGTGAAATACGCAGCCCCTATCTGTGGGCTTGCAGCACTGCTCACAGGCCCGTCGAGCACCACAGATGCTTTGCTCACGTATGCTCCGTCCCGACCGAATCGCGGCGGAAGTTTAGTTTCAACGCATTTCAGAGATTTGCAAGGATTTTATGGTTAGGCAAACAATGAGATGACTAAATTATCCGATTCCAACATTTGCCTTTTTAAATGGGAAAGTTAATGGGCTTGCATGATTGAAATCCCTGCAGAGAGTGGCATGAATGCAGGCTAGGCAAGATGCAGGAGACCATCGATCCAAAACCTTTTTAAGGGCAGGACTTCCCTCCCAGGTAAAAGCAAATGATATTCTGCTCCGGGAGCAGGCAGGGGTGACTAAGGGCATCACAGCCGCTGATCATTAAAATGAGCTGCGGTTACACATGCCCAGCAGAGACAGCGTCTCCCAACATGCAAAATAGGCGCAGGAATCTGGATGCTGAGATAACGCGCTAATGGAAGAGTCAACACTGACTGATGCACCGCTAATCTGTGTGGACCAGAGAGACAATAATGAGCACCTGCAATTTTTTTTTTTTTTTTAAAAAGGTTGTTATGACAGCAAGAGAAATTAAAACCCACTCGTGTGGATCTTCACTACCCACTGACTATCTGAACAGAGGCAGTCAAGCCACAGCACTGACCAGTCCTGCTTCTGTGCAGAAGAGCCTTTGGTCCAAATGGGCCATGTCCTGCTTTACACCAGAGCCTTGGCAGCAGCGTCTCTAGACCTACCTGTGGCCTTTAATGCCGGTTGTTCGCCTAGCAACAGTTTTAACCTTTTGGCATGGATTTTCCCTTGGTAATGAGATTCAGCCACCACTGCAGAGGTGAAGGACATGTTACAGAGTGTGCAGCACTTGTTCTTATCCACCAAGTCGCTGTCACTGCCCTGGATGGAGACAAAAGAGAGACGGGTGTCGTCGGAAATCAGACAGACCCACGCAGCGACTCAAGAGACAGAAATCAGGCTTGGCAGCAATCTTTGCTAGGGCAAACCCCCCAGACAGGCTCACACGGGAACCACTGGCTATGTTCTGGTAGAAGATAGGTGACCCAGCTCTGTACCTGCTTCCCTGACTCCTCCGGGAGGGCGAGGGGCCAGGATCATAGCAGAAGCCCCTTTGTAAGCCCCCCTGGGAGGTAGGAAGTGGCCAGCACAGGCACGCCTGCTTTTTTTCTTTCTATGGCATCTTAGCTTCCTGCTTCGAACGACGTTTCTAGCGTCACAGCTGCGTGGAAAACCATGAGAATGGGATCCAAGCGTGACCAATGCAGCCTTTCTTGTGTCGTGTTTGGGGCCAGGAGAGCAGCTGACTTTGGCACTGCTTATTTTAGGATGAACTTGCAAAGACTTGCACGGCTAATAAAACGAGCCAGGAAACCAGTGCACGGCCCCTGAAGGGCTCTGCTTTTCTCTCATCTCAAGATATTTTAGTGTGCCCTCCTATCCCGCAGCACAGCGCTCGCTCTGAATTAAGAGCTGGCAACAGCTGTTCTGAATTGCAAATTGGCCCAGCCATCTAAACAGGGGCAAACTCCAACTTTACTTTAAATGTCAGCATTGTTAAGTAGTTCACAGCTGGACTAAGCAAAGTGCAGGAGAACGGAGAGGAAGGACTGCGTTGTAGAGAGGACACCTCCCAGGGCTCGAGAGGTGCCCAGACCTTTTCTGAATAACAACGGCAGCAATGTGACACAATGGAGGGCAACACTTTACATTCAGATAGTAATTTGGCCTGGGATTTTGAAGCTCCCTTTTCGGTCTAGCATTTGCCAGGAGAATTGCTACAAGGAGTGGCTGGCCACCCTCAGCATTTCATCTGCTGGCACTTGCTACCGAACAAGACTCTTTGCTTGCAGCAATGATCTACTACCAGCTGCTGACAAGATAAACCTGAAGGCAAGAGCAGCCTAATGGCACCTACTAAAGATAGGAACAAATGCCTTCTGCAAAACCTGTGCGGCAGAGAAAAGCAGTCAGGAAACACCGCTATCGCTTGCTGCTTCCCGCGGGCAGGAACTTGGGGTTTGGATATTGCCAGAGGGTTATCATGATCTGAAAAAGGACAACCATGAAAGAGCCAGGCTGTTTGCAGGTGGCAGGGAAGAACATGCCTTGCAAATTGAGGATGCCAGCGAGTCTTCCTCTAATACCGTGGCACTCAGCACGACTGGGGTCTATGCAATGAAATGGTCTAGCCCCAAAAAAGAAAGTCTCATGAGAGCTCCAGCTCTGGCAACATCCGAGCAAGTCCCAGCATTTCTGCACACCACAAAATCGGCTGCGCTCAACACCCCCATGCCTGCAGACCAGCAAACAGAGCAGCGCTGTCGGCGGATCATCTCGCAGAACCGCTAACCTCTACTTTTGTTTCTGCGGGTACGCCCTGATGGTATGCCAACTTTGGCTGGCCCCAAAAGCAGTCTGCGGAAATCACAGTGCTTCACACAGAAAGTAGGCTGGGACTTCATACAGGTGAACGGGCCCAGGCAGCACAGTGAATTAGGAGCGCGCCTCAAGGATGGGAAGCCTGACTGACACGAAGGGGATGATCTCTAAAAGCATCCTACATGCACGAGCTTAGCTAACATCCCATGGTTGCTCCAGTCTCTCTGCCTCTGGAGTGGAGTATCCTGGCGATGGACATGTGCCCTGTGCATCTCCCACCAGCTTGCACAGGCTAGGAGCCCGTATGCTGCTACACAAAGGCAAATACTCCAAGAGATCCTGCTAACGATGTGTATAACCTGTTCTGGACCGGCTCGCTCACTCTCTCAACCTACAAGCGCAAGCTGAGTTTCCATGACCAGCACCACGGCAATTTAGCTTTTACTCAAAGGAGCCTGTTAAAGAAGATGCGTCTGGCTACAACCTAAGCAACTTCTTCTCTCCACTGCTGTCTTTTTCTGTGTTCCCTTTAAAATACATAATGAAGCAAAGATATCCAGCCTGCCAATGAAATGCCTACCCATGCAGAGCCCCTACTTCTGCAAGCCTATAACCTTCTGGAGGAGAAATGCACCAGGAAGGCCTAATTGTCATGGAGTGAATAATTATGAAACCACATCTAGAAGATTTGTGACAATATAAATGCTATTGTAAATACAAGCTGCTGAAACTCTTTGGGAACCGGGAGACAACCTAATCCTGCAATATGGTTGTGTGCATTCATTAGACAGCTTAGAGCTTCTCTCTGCCTGTATCACTCACAGCCCAAGCGATTCTCCCAGCTCAGCAGTCAGCACCTCGCGCCTGCAGCTAATGCCCCCGACGTTTCTGGTGCAGGTGCCCTACAGCCTAACCACCTGGGATGGAGCAACTCCCCTTGACCCCACCAGCTAAACGCCCCTTTCCCCTTCCCCTAAGCCATTTCCTTCTGCAAATGACCAGAGAGACATTTTAACAAATATTAAAACAAAGGAAGGAAGCCCCTCCTGCACCCCTCTGAAGGCCGCTGACCGGCTGGAGACCCCGTTGATCAGAGATTTCTAAGTGGGCCTTTCTATCTGTTAAAGGCTCCAGGTAGAAAACCCTTGATAAAACTGCTAGCCCCTACCAGGGCTGAGTTTCCAAGGTCTGTAAGGGAAAAGGTATCAGCGCAAACGGGGCGAGAAATTGCCAGTTTCAGAAAAAGGCTGATACGTTGCTGCCACGAAATGACTATTTTGAGGGGGAGGGGAATGTTTTTTGGAAAGAAATAGCTGATGCTTTCCAAAAAGCCCTTCTCAACTGAGGTGCTGCCAACTTCCTTGCTCATCTTACCGCTGTATCCTGCCCACTGGGTTGTGCACCCCACACCTATAAAACCTCAGGTACGCTCTCAAGCCAGTGCTCAACAAGGCTCTGCTTTGCCACTGTGAAACCTCTCCCGAGCCAGCTTCCTTCTCGGGCCCCGCTTACCAGGCTGTCTACATGCCTCTCCTTCTCTTTTCAGTCCTTTGCAAGCTCTCCTCCCCCTAAAGAACATCTCCTGGAGGATCCTATCGCCATGCTGCTTTTAAGGTGTGGTGTAGTCTGCCTTGGGTTCCTCTTTTGACCCTTAGCTAGGACACGGTAGGCTCCCCAGTGAGAAACAGAGCCAGGATCTCTTAAGGGGGAGCGATTCTTCAGAGAAGAAAGTTCATAAACAATGCACAGGTTGAATTGCGTGCAACAGCTTGACCCACGCTTACCCACCAAGCGCTTTCAGCAACGTCTGCTCTGAGCAGGCACAAAATAGAAGACAACAATGGGATGAGTGGTTAGTCATACCCACAAGGTCAACTGGCACCAGGAGGAGGAGGGAGGGAGTGCATTTAAACCAATGCCAGTCGGGCCAGACTTTCCCACCCAAACACTTAGCATATGGAATTGGCTCCTTAGTGAGATGCAGCCGAGATTGCATCTTCAAGGCCTCGAATGACTCGAGTGGAGTTAGAGGGTGAAGGCCTGTCCCTTATACTGCAGGCAGGCTGGCCCTGACAGAGACATGCCTCCAATGGGAGGATCTTGGCTACACTGCTTCTGGTGAGGGGGAGCGCTCTCGGGCTTTGCCCCCGGCTTGCTCCTTTGCCCTTCTGGCTCGGGGCAAGCGAGACTTGAGGGCACCTTTACTCCAAGGCCTCTGGGCTTGGGGCCTGCACCTAGGATGCCTGCCAAGGATTTGGGAGCACCGGCAGCCCCAGACTGAAATCTGGGAGGAAGGAGACTTGCCGGGGGTAGCGCCACACCAATGGCAGCGGTTGAGATCCGATCAGTCAACATTTGAAACTTACTTCCGACCTGACTGGCCCCGGAAACAACATTTTATGAAAATATATCTTACAGCTGCCAAAAAGCAGCCAGGATTTCTGTGGGTAAACGTAACAACGACCATCAATTGGGTAGGCAAGACAGACCTATGCTCTCAGTCTTCTGCATCACACCAGCAGAGAACGGGTGTTGAACTGGAGAGCGAAGAGGGCATGACCAGCGTTCTTCCCTTGTTCCTCACCCACTTGCAGCCTCCTGCATTTAGGGGCTAGGAGTTTCTGATTCGGAGCCGTGTCCTCCCGCCCCCATGCTCAATGACTACTGGCACACCTTTCTTTCAAGAACTTGCCCGATCCCTTTTTGAAGCGGAATCAACTCTCAGCTGCCAAAGCATTTGGTGGCAAGGAGTTCCCAATTTGTTTAGTGACGTGCTGTGTGTGGTGGGGAGGGAAAAAAAGCACGTCCTTTTGTTAGTTTTAAGCTTACTACCTTCTGGCTCTATTTTATGAGCCTAGCTCTTGTATTGTCAGATGGTAAATAATAAATCCCTGTTTACTCTCTCCATCATTGAGCGATCTCTCTTATTAGACCAACTGCATGGAAAGCCAGGCCACTAAATCTCTGTATTTGGCATAAGGACACCCTATTAATCATGTAGTTGCTCCAATAAGATACCACCCACAAAAACCCTTGCCTCTCTCATAAATCCTCGAGCCTTGACGGCTCCATCACTCCAACACTACTACTAATACCCTTTAGAAAATCTGGCCACGCTTATAGCAAGGCCTTCCTCATGGGGAAGGAATCCCTTCCTCACTATACAATAAGAAGAAGCATTGTTTAAGCCTGCATTTTCTTCCACCCAACCTGTGCCCCTGGAAGGATACACAGCTGCTCAGCATCTGGGAGGTAACAAAGCTAGGTGACAAAGCTCAGAGACTGCGTGCACATGGGTATTCCTCCCCAAATAAGGCTGCCTGTTCTGTTGCATCTCAGGCACTCTGGGCTTGTGACCTTTGTTCTCCACTATGGGAAACGTCACTTTTATCCCTGCAACAATACAGAGGCTGAATACAAACAGGTATTTTGAAAAAAATGAATGGCTGCTAGCTAGGCTGCTGTGTTGGAAATGAGACCAGAACAGTTCAAAGACAGGGAGGCACAGATAAACAAGGCTGCTCAGCAATAAAACCCCTCTAGACTAGGGACAGACATTACACACAAACCAGCTGACATGATCAGAAACTGGTTTAAACCTGTAACAGAACAGATGTTCGGGGCACATCAGCCAGTTTGAAAATGGCGGAAACTGGTTTGAGATGAACCCGGTTGAATGTAGTATCAGACTTAACTGATTTGGCTCCAACCGGTTTATGCAAGGTCTGTCCCAGACCCCTTGCTGGTCTAAGATAACCAGACTCCCCCAGCATCCCAGCATGCTCTCTGCTCCACAGCAGGGCTGGCCCC
>JAGPOW010001890.1:4642905-4660365 GCA_030014935.1 Caiman crocodilus | reverse complement strand
CCCCTCCCTTTTGCTCCCTGACTGCAGCTCGGCCGAGACTTGCTGAGAGAGTCTGCCTGGCTTCTCCCTGCTAAGCAGGGTTCATTCCCCCCTCCCCTCTGCCTTACGCAGACACATGGCATTAGCTAACAGACCACATGCTGGCTATGGTCCCTACTGTGGGAGACTACAAAGGCAGATAGGCTTTTTGCAGCTAATCAACAGGTAGCTGGTAATGTCCTTCCCTGGAAAAGCTATTTAAAAAGAGCTTGGAGAGAGGCTTTGTTTTCTTGGTGGCTTGATAAACCCTGAGTTAGGGGTGATAAACATTCCCTGCTGGGGTGGGGGGGGGGTAGACTAATCAGAGCATCCTGCTGGGCCTCCCCACACGCCCCCCCCTCAGCTCAGCACTGCGAAGCAAAGGGAGGACTGCTCCAGCACCTCCCAGCTTCTAGCCTGAGCCACGGCAAGCACGTGCCTGCATTTCTGGAATGAAAAGGGAATGCCTCTCCACCTCCAAACCCAGTTCAAGCATTGCAGATTAGACTAGCCTGCAAAGACTGAATCAATTCAGGCTCAGACTTTCTGAATGTCCGTCCCTAGCCCTAAACAAGATGCTAGATCCACCTATCGGCATTCTCAAAGAAAACAGCATGGCCTGGCTAATCTACACTGGCCATAATGTTATCTTTCCACGTATCTAGAATGAAGCCTCCGTGATTAGCGCTATGGTAAGAATTATGGTCTTGGAGACTACTCGACTTGATTGTCTCCTGGCAGCATAAACCACTGTGCTGGCTTGCCCTCGTGCCCATGTTTTCATAGCAGTGTACAGTAGTCATCCAGCTTCCGTTGCTCAGCTAGACGGCCGTTTGTGGCCCCCCAAGCCCACAATAAAAAAAACCCTCCAGCAATGAGCCATCTGTAGACTGCATTCTGTACTTTGTTTTGCCAGGGACAGCTATAGACCATCAGTTGGAGGAACAGGAGGTTAAAATAGTCTCCCTTATGAGCTGCAGTGGAACCATCTGATCGGGTTATTGCCCTCCTTTGCAATGTGCTAGAGGATTTCATTTAAAAAGGGATGGCTTAAACCTGTATCCCTATCTGGTCTGTTTATGATGGAACAGGCAGCATGGCTGCATGGTAAAGGTGGCTAACGTCCCACTGCATGCCCTCTTTCAAGCCTGCTCTAGTATTGACAAAGCGAAGGCTAACAAGAGAATCGTGTTTTGCACTCTGGACCAAAGGGGGAGCAGCCACCCCTGCAGCTGACTTCTCCCCATCCTCCAGTACTGTGCTGATGCAACTCGATTGGAAAAGTGCTTCATCATCCCCAAACTCCAACCACGCTGTGTAAAGCGGACCTCTGTGCAGAAGACTAGCACAAGGCCTAAGCCCCACTGTCAACCGAGACGAGCCGTAGAGGGTGTGTTGGCCTTCTGCGCCAGCGAGGCATTTTGCACATGGTGCTCCTTCGTGCGCAAAAGATGCTACTTGTGGTGAAAACACCGACTGCTCTCGGGGGAGACTTGCAAAAGGCCCAGGCGCAGAGCCAGCAAAAACACAGGACCCGATGCCTATTTGTGCCACTCGGATCCATGGTATTTGGCATAAACAGGACCGTTTGGGCTTGGTAACTGTGCTACACTGGCAGCTAAGTAGTTCTTGGGAGGTGGAAACAGAAAAACACCATAAAGCTGAATACCTGCAAATGTTTTTTCCAATACTACAGTTCAGACTCCCTAGATAAGGGGCAGATGCCTGATTGCTTTTGACATTTAATATTCCAGAAAGCAATCCTGCAGGAGGATGCACGATAGCAACTATAACCAAATAAGACTTCTCCCCCTCTGCGCTGCACAATCTTGGGCTGCTGCAAGGTACGCTGTGCTGATACATCACCGACTTAATGAAGAGCCAAAGTGAAGGCTCCAACCACCTGAGAGTATTCTTTAGTTGTTAAATGACCGCCGAGTGAGTTTTTGTCTGGTAGAAATATTTACTACTTCCAGGGAGCCGTGATAACCCAGAAGTAAAATCAGCTAAAAGCATCTCAATGTTTGTTTAATCACCAATTAAGCACCAAAACCTGATCACAGATTATTTGGATACCTCTCCCTCTGAAGCCCCATCATCATTTACATAATATGTTATACTTTGGCCTCATTGTGCAAGGCATCTCTCTCTGCCTTTGAGTGATTGGCATTAATTAACCTACATTGGTGTTAAAGTACTTGTCAAAAGCTAACTTTGAAAATCCTTCATATTTGCTGGTCCCTTGATGCATGACAAGAAAGAAGCTAGTGCTAGCAAAGTGTTTTTTGCAGGGAAAGGCAAGGAATTATCAGCTCTTAGGACACGACAGCCGTTCCCAAGAACCATGTAGAGCTCCCTTCAATCCAGACCGACTGGTATTATTCACAGATTAAGTTCAGCTGATAAAAAAAAAAAAAAAAAATCCTCCCTGCAACACCTTTCTGCCACAGCACTGTGGCATCTGCTGCAACATTTAGGGTTGTGCTTAAGGAAAGCTGCTGTAAAGAACTAGGAGTTTCCTTTTAAAGCAACTAAACCAATTAAAGACTTTTTTTTTTTGCAAACATCTAGTTGTTCTAATAAAAGATCTGACCTCTATCGTGAGTCCCGATTCCTTTAAACCAGCAGTGGGCATTTTACATCAGAACCAGCTTGAGCAGCACAAAAGCAGGCCCATTTCCACCCTGTGAAATGCCAGCTCTTCATACAAAAAGTTATGGCATACCCATGACATGTAGCATCAGCCAGAAAAGCAAATGCCTCCTTGTCCCCTCCTCCACCCAGATCCATTTTCATGCATAGGAGGCAGAGAGTCATTGGGAAACGGACTCCTTTTCATAACTTTGCCCAATTTGTTTAATACCAAGCATCCTAAACCTTAGGGGGAACTTTCTCAGAAAGGTATTTTGGGCTCTGAGTGCAATCCACACTCCTGTTAAATGGGATTTGTTCAAGATATTTTACATGTCTTCAAAGAGGAATGACATGAAAGTCAGGGAAAAATGCTCCCACTTCATTGATCATCAATGGCTGCAACACACAAAATCAGCAACAGAGCTTTTGTCTGAAAACCTGATACACTGCAGGGTTTATGCACTGAGGTCTCTCTCCGTGTCTCTCAGTGATGCTTTCTTTCCAACCTACTTTCAGAGTTAGGGAGCAATTAAGAAAGGCAGGTTATTCCTGTTCCTTGTATGCCAATATGCAGATTAGTATTAAACTATTCCTTTTCTTCCACTGGCCAATAATGTTTCTGGATGAGCAATTCAAAGCCTGCGTGAATTGAACCTGCAGAGCTCCTACCAATTTCAGAGGGTGTTGAGTAGCTAAATCCCTAGTGGGATTTCAGCATCTCCCTCTCCATGCATAATACAAACACACCTTCTCGGCTTTACTCCCACCAAGTTTCCTTCTAACCTCCTAAGCAGCGGCAGCAGCATTAAGGGAAATGTTTTGGCTCAAACGTTAATTAATTAATTACACACATCTGTGGCGCATTTGGTCAGCAGTCCTGCCCTCCTCGTTCCTTCCATTAGGACACACTCCCTGCGCTTAATGGCCAGATGCTCCGAGCCTTGTTCTGACCCTGACGGGTAATTATGCTGCCTGTCACTTTGTCAGGGCTGGTTTATGTGTAACCAGCCGGGCTGCGGGAAACCTGAGCCCGGCTTCTTTTGTCGATGTTTGAGTGACACCAAGATGAAAGGACTGTGTAGTCGTCGAGTTAAATCACATCCCTGGTAGATCAAGAGGCCCTAGCCTGGACAAACACCGGGGGAGGCAGCCACCTGCCCCTGCGGCCTGGGTGGAGACAGGCTGCATGCCAAGGGTATTTAGGGGCTGTTCAGACGTGACAGCCTACTTAGGGGAAGGCAGCCTGCTATTCTGGGATGCATGCCTTGCCCTGCAGGCTGCCGGCATGGCGCGGCAGACAGGTCCTTTCCCATGAGCAGAGCGGCAGCATCAGCCAGAAACAATCTGGGGCAGAGGTACAGAGAAGCCCGTCTGCATCAGAGGGCTCATGTGCACGGAGGGGTGGCCTTTTCCATAGTGGGGGTGAGTCTAAACCACTTCAGTTCAACTGGTGCAAGTCTCTAAAGACTCTTCTTGCAGTGTCGCTTTACTTGATCTCAGACAGATTCAAACTGAACCGCATCACCCTATGCTGACGCCCAAATATGTACCCACGTGTGGGGGCAAGGCTTGGGAAGCCTTGAGTACTTGGTGTGCCCAAGTAGAAACATGTGCTTGGTTTCTACTTCCAAGCTCTTCTCTGCAAGCAGGAGACCAGGCACCGGTGTTAGAAGGAGCTGAGATTCTTTGTGGATTCAAAGAGCTGGGGCTACAAGTAAAACCCCACTGTGACAAAATGGGTTTTGCAACAGGTGGATTCGGCACGTTCCCACTCCGAGCTGAGACTGCAGGCTGCTACCCCTCGTGTGCACCTTTACCGGCTGCGTTGCCATCAGTCTATTCTGAAATTCAGCTGCTGCTCAGGACCATCTCTGCGACTCCTGCTGGAATACAAAGCCCAACATCCAGCAATGCAAACGGGACTGAGCAAGTGCCCAGGCTCGGGGCCTAACTGTACCTCCCAGCTGCAAAACCACACCCACCGACCAGCACCAAAGGAGCACTTCCCATAACTGCCCTTGCCGACTCCCAGGGTCCTCCCTTCTCCCGGTTTCACAGCCCGAGCCCCCTGCACAGCCCTGCCTCAATGACAGCATAAGCCACACTTCTTTCTGCACAAAATCCTCATGGGCTTTGCCCGGACTAGAAGATGAGAGCGCCTGTCCACGGAAGAGCTCATCACAAAGTGCGCATCGTGTGGAAACACAATGTACGGCACACAAAACCCCACTTTGTGCCAGCCGCTTTCCAAAAATGAGACCATCCACCTCTCTGCAATTCTGTATTCACATCTAACCACGCAGCTAATTCGCAGGGCTTCTTGCCATCATGTTAGAAACTTCAAAGCAAATCTTGAACATCCGACAGAATTAACTTGAGTTATTCGGATGCTTGTTAACAAGTCGCTAAGAGGCACAATCCTCACAAAAGCCAGCGCTGTTGCAGTCCTTTGCGAGAAGTCTCTTAAGTAAGCTTAGGGAAAAGCCAAGCAGATTTTTTTTCCATAGATGCGAGTCTCTCGTCTTCATTTCCTAGGTTTGACTAGGAAGAAAAGGTTATGTGAACCCTTGAAACACAGCAATACAGAACATAACACTCAAAACATCTCTTAAATTTGAGTTCATTTTTGCCCATCAAGACAGCTCAGCTGCTAAAAGGCAAAGTTGGAGGCCTGGACATCTTGTATATCGGCACGTGCTTTTATAATGCTACAGAGAAATAAGGAGCGCTGCCTTAAGATGACGTGGATCTCTTGCTGAAAAGAGTCTTGCACCTCAGAATATCGTATCCTGGAACGAACAACACAACATTAATGGATACAATCTGCAAGATAAATTAATATGCAATGTCTCCTGGGTCTAGCAATGCTATGGTCCACACCTAATTCAGGAGGGAAATAATGAACTTCCTCTTCGTTACAGAGGCTGAATTCCTGCCTCTGCTTGCAGCTCAAGGGACGACAGGTTTTCCAAGTGCTCGTTTAAACTAGGCAGGACGAGGCACTGGGGAGTATATAGGAAGGAAGCAAAGAGTGGTTTCACACTGTACCAGTTCCTCTCCTACGCATGTGTCTGCTTTATTTCTACCGAAGAAGAAATTAAACGTTCTCCATTCCTAATTCCTTTACTTCAACTTGTCTATAGCAAGAGGCACATTTCAGTGAAAACCTGTGATTGGGTACAAAATCTGCCCCATATCAGAGATCATTAGTGCTTAAAACCCAATAACCTAATACCACTGCACAATAGCGTGCCAGGCAAAAATCTTGCTACTGCTCAGCGTTATTAGGCTACCACCCAGTAGCACGGGTTAACTGAGTGCTAATGCAATGCGCAGTAACTGAGTACTGACCTTAATGCACAGTAACTAGGGCGCATTAATGAAGGCGGGGAGGTGCCCTGTAAGTACTAAACATGTCACTCAGGGCACGTGTTCATCCTGGAAAAGGAACTGTCCAAATACTGATGGTGCAGGGAAATGGTGCACCGATAACCTACTTCGCAAGTCCGAATACGAGCCTCCGAAGAAAGAAGCCGGCATCCTTTATGCTTCGTTCACAGAGAACAGCAGCATCAGCTCCTTTGCTTAACTGTCCGTTGCATTTCCTACAAGGCGTATGGGAGTCTCTGCAGTCTGTAAGCGGGTGTCGTTTTACTTGCGTTCTCTCAAGCACATCATGTCTTACGACCGTCGCCCTTTCGCTTCCCGCAGAGCAGCTACAGGTTGGGGCCGTTCTGACGGCTGGGGTCAGAAAGAGCACACGGGTGGGCTTCTCTCCACATCACCCCCTCTTCCCCAAAGCAGGCAACGCCTCTATCATCATCAAAACAGGTCACGAGAAGACCTAACCAAGCCCGATTTCCATTTCTGGGATGCAAGGACACGATCACTAATTTGAAAGGGTCGCCAGCACAGCCCGTGACCTTCTCAGATTACTTTTCGCTGAAATGTTAAGTGCAAATTTGAAGGAAAAGGTCAAGAATCACTCAGCACTCCCAAAGCCGGGAGATTTATTGTACCCAAAATATTTAAACAATGACGAGCTGCCTAATAATTGGGTAGTGTCAAACCAGGGCTTTCTGCAATGAAGGGATAATGGGTGTTTAAGGAGGAGGGCATGTTTTCATAAGCATCGTATAACAGCAAATATTATCCTCCATGTTATTTAAAGGTCAAATGGAAAATTATGTTGATAATGTAGAATCTGAGACGCCTGGGTTCATCAAATAGATACAACCTGAGCACTCCTTCCTTCCTCGCAACCTTTTCCCTTTAATATCACTTGGAAGGAAAACCAAGTCTTCCACTTCTGGTTAAAAGTATACAAGGGTTAGAAGATACGGTCACATATAGTACCATTTCCTATGCAAGGAGGCAAAGGGACCCTTTCTGGCTACCTACGCTTTTACACAGAAGTCTACTTGGTCTCTGAGAACGTCACGCTCAAGTAACTGCATTTTTAGTATCATTAAAATCACTGTGCCATGGCTTGAATAACACTACTAGCAAGCGGGACCCAGCTGCATCCTGTATGTGGTAATGATGCCATCATGCTGCCTTCAAGATGTGGTCTAAATATCTCCGCTCTCTTTATGCTAGACTAGAATACAAAGTGTTGGATAATAGCCGAGCAATGACAGGTAAAACATATTCCTCCCTGGGAACCTGACTTTGCAAACTTTGAGGTACAAATGTTCTGATCAGGTTTTCCCTCTTGCGTTGTTATAGCATCAATGATTTTTCGGGTTATGGCTTTTGCACGTCTCCCTCAGTCACCCGATTTGCAAGTAACTGTCCTTCCATAAAGATGTATTCCTCGACACAAGGAAACACGACGCTCAAGGTCAGGAAATTCATAATTATTTTCATTTCCCCCATCCCCTCTCCCTTCCCAATATGAAAAGGAATGAAAAGGAGGTCGGGTTTGGCTTACATAGGCTATATTTAGCTCTTTGTACACCGTATCTGCATGGCAAGATGTACATGTCAGGCACCACAAGGGCTTGTCAGTTGGAGTGAACTTCAATATAGGATCGCCTGCCTTCCAAATCTGCAACTGCCTGCTGCCGAATAGCGGCGTTAGCGTTCTGTAACTAAACAACTCGCTCAGACAATTGTAAGGTGCTGCACTTCTGGGGCAGAACGGCAGCTGCAATTACCCTGTATGGAACAGAAAAGTTCCCCTAACATTTTAACGACAGCGTGAAGGAGCTTTCCGAACCCTTCGGCAAAGCCTGCGTGCTTCTCTCTTTAATTAGAGGGTATCTTACTAAATATTGATCACATTAAGCCACACTCGCACACCCATCGACATGACATGCTTGGGATGCCACGTGCCTGGGATCTTCGCCACGCAAGTGGTGCTGGGCTACGACTACAGAGAGAGGCCCAGGTGACTCATTCTGGGTGAACGCTCTACTTGACCAAGTTAGCCTCTTTTTTTTAACCTCTGGACCAATGTCTGTGGGCCTGGTTTCCCTAGGATGGCGTGTTTATTAAATGTGTATGGCAGGTACGATTGCAGTTTTCTAAGAGGCTGCAGACTGGCCATTAAGGCTCGCTGCGCCTGTACGATTGTGAGGTTCGCTGCGCCTGTAAAACACTCGAGTTTTTGGCCGTGCTGGGCATCTCAAACTCATCTCGCTTCTCCGGAGCACGCTGCAGAAAGGCCCTAGCCTTCCCTGTTTAGAGAGCTCATCTATGGACAGGGGTGTTGGTTGCAGTCGTGTCGGTCTAAGGACACAGGCAGACATGAGTCTTTAGATAAATCTTGTATTAGACCTGCATTCATAGGCAGGTCCACAAAACTGCACCCCCTGCCCCTCACAGCTTTACCACCCTTTTCAAGAGGCCAAGACCAAAACAAGCACGTTGATGTGTGTCAGGCAGGACAAAAACCCTCTGATGTCCCCAAAGAAGAAATGTGTCGAGAGAGACCTGAACTCCTACATGCACACACAGGACCCTCAGTTGCTGCTGGCTGGGATTTCCAAAGAGGAGGAAGGTGCCTTACCCCGGTGGGTTTTCCACTGGTTTCATTACCCATTGTGCTGGCACTGCGAGACTGCCCCAGGGGCCGATACAACAAAGGACCCAGGGGCAGGGCCCCAGAGATTAGCAGCGGATGTAACAGAGGAGAAAAGGCTGTGGCCGCTGTTGGCAGAAGTGGCTGCTGACCATGCTGGAGAGGCTCCTGGCACCCAGCAAAGGGAGGTTAGCGCTTCATAAAACTGCTGCACTACAAGGCCAGGGCAGTAGCCCTGGTGATGCATGAAACCCAGAGATAAGCCCTGAACAAGACACAGCTCAAAAGACAGGCTCATTTCGCTGTAAGAGGGATCCTCAGTGTAATGCCCATGGATTTCTCTGCTCAGCTCCCAGGAATATTAAACTCTCCCAGACTGAATTGTTGATGCCAAGTGCTCTAAACTGGGAGGACAGAGCTATCAGTGAGAGATGTAAAAGCAGGAAGCAAAGAGAGCAGCTGGGGCAGTCACAGAAGCAGAGCAGCGCCAGGACATCAAAAGCGATGTATTAAAGGGCTGCAAGAAGAGCAGAGCATGCGTTACAGGACACCCGCAGACGGAGGCTGCTCACTGCCTGCATGCTGCCTTCACCCTCGCCTTCCTTCAAAGTGTTACTCTCCTCCACAAATCTTTCTCCAGCTTCTCTCTGATGACACTTGTTCCCTACCAGATGTCCCACCCTCCTGGGTGAGAAACTTGTGCATAAGTGTCATCTAAATGTCTGCGGCTCGCAAGGACTCCAATCCAGGCTTCCAACAACTATTGCACAACTTCAACCATTGCAATTAAAGTGTGGTTTTTACGACACCCCCCCCCTCCACAATTCTAAGCAAATGAGACTGAAAATGCAAGCATCCATTATCCTTCCAATGGTTTGCAGTGTAGCTTCCCAGCCAGCAACCCAAATGTCTTTCCCACAGCTCAGTCTCTCCCTGAATGTGCTGAGTGGATACTGGATTTGTGTCGTGAGGATGCTTTTTTTTTTTCGTCTTTCCTATAAACTGTTACTAAAAAGAACTAAAAATTCAATTACTGATGCTGATGCATGTAATATTTTCTGTATCTTTATTGGAAATTATTTCCAGTTACTTAGCACTTCAGCTAATCCAAATGTTACCGCTGGGCATGTGATTATCAAGAGCTGTCATAGATGCGAAAAGCCTTGGTGCGCAGTGAAAGACAGACAAAGCCGCGCAATAGATTGGTACTCTGAGAGACACTCACATTTTCTGATCGCAGCTTCTTGGCTGGACAGCCTCCATCGACGGGGTGGAGCATGTAATAAAGACGCACTTTGCTTGCATGCTTCCGACTCTGCGAAAGGAAAAAGCAAGAAATGGAGTTGCAATAATCCAAACTTTTTTTTTTTTTTGCTGCACAGTAGGGAGATCGGCGTCCTGAATGAGTCTTGGAACAGAGGTACTGGGAGGAAAGTGGGGGAAACCTGAGTAACTCCTATATTCAGAAACTAATTTTCTGGGGCGCTGGCCCTGTCAGAGGAGCCAAGATTAATCACAGCATTATTCTCATGCCCTCCTATGCAGACAGAAGTGGCACACTTCATTCAAATAACGTGCTCAGTCCCGACTTCCCCAGGCCCACAAAATGGGAACAGTTCAGAAAAGGGCGGCATGTGTTACTACCGGACACTAGGAAAGGTTTTCGTACATTAACAGCGCAGGAGGATTTCGTTTTGAGCTGACAGGGCAGGATCCATAAAGAATTAGGCAACAGGCATAGGTTTGACCAACTGAAGCAGCTCCCGTTACTATACTTTAGATGGGATCACAATTTATAAGGGATATAAAAATCTCATGCTCCAGGAATTAAGCCAACCCATAACTACCAGGAGGTAGGAGAAAACCTCTCCCATGGGCTAATTATCAGATAATTGGGCATTATGGAGGACGTATGCTTTCCTCTAAAACATCTGCTGCCTGGCCACTGTCAAACGCAGGGGACTGGGCTGGATGAGCCACCACCGCAGCTGGTGCAGGCATTCCCGTTCGTCCCCCTTCATTTGGGAGCCTCACTGCAAAACCTTGCCTGGTACTGCAAGACTTTGGGGAAGCGATGGTGTCTGGGAAGGGGCTCTGCCAGCAGGGAAAAAGCAGGCACATGCTGCACAAGGAAACCAGCCTCCAGAGCCCATGTGCTAGACAGAGCCCCAGCCACTCAGTCTCCCCCCCAAGTTGGATATGAGACATGCCGTCCTGGAGAACACAGGCCCCAGGCACTCCCATGCCCCCAGCCCGGCGTCAGTCGCTACTGGATGTTTCCTCCTTTTATTCTGCAGGCCAAAGAGCACACCGCTCCCTGTTTGGCAACGTGGGGGTCCGTCGGCCTCTTCGGACCATTCCTATTCTGGTCTAAGCATTCCCAAAGGGCTTGGCTTCCCAGATAAACTCATCCATAAAAAAACCCAGATTATAGTAAAGGGGACTGACTCGACCCCCACCCGGGAATACATCATATTGTCAGTCCGCAGGGAGTACAAGCGGCTGTGATCGGTTTGGCGACACAGAGAGGCCATCAGTGGCAGACTTGATGTGCACCTTTATAGACCAACTATGATCCAAGTATAGAGAGCACAAGCTTTCGCAAACCCAACTTTATTTAGTCAGAGGCTGCGAAAGTCTGTGCCGAAAGCAAGGCATAAAGAGGAGAGAGTCCCTGGTCCTACATGTCGCCGGTAAAAGCGCTGGAAGTGATTTATGATGCCATTCAGGCCAGGCACAGACTGTGCTTTGAGCTCTTTGGCAGAGGAGCCGCCGAAGAAAGTGAGAATAATAGGGGAGAAAAAGTATTGGATGGTCAAGGACTTTGATTTCCTCAGTCATATCAGATCCCGTTAGCTTGCAAAAGAAAAAGGCTGCACACGGGGCGCAAGCCAGCCGATGGCTGCCAGAGGCACTGGGCAGCGAGCCTGGTGTCCAGGTCAGACATGGGCTGAGGGCGACATGGAAGCACTGCAACCCCCCGGTGTGGGGCACGTTGCAAATGCGGACGCAGCCGGATGGGTAGAAGCTACCAATTAGTCGCTTGCACCCGTTGCAACTGGCCCAGGGAAGCAAAGGATAAGAAAAAGCAGAGGCAACGTCCCCCGTCTTCTCCACGATGCGATCGTGTGAACACGCACAAGTGCATGCGTATATACAAGATATATTAATAAACCCTCTAATGACAAGCATTTGGCAAAGTTAATATTCCCATTTTTAATTGCTAAGAATAAACGCTTATAAGCGAGGCTGAAAGCAGTTCAGCTCCCAACGTCGCTATTTCAGAGTTTCATTTGTGCAAAAAGTGCAGCTGAGGCAAAAAGAAAGGAAGGGAAGAGGAAGAAAGAAAGAAAAGGGAGCTGGAAATAGCAATTACTTTAAATGGTACAGAGGGTCAATTTCATGCTATTTCTTGCATTAATAATTTTGCATTTTAAGCAAAGTCATTACTTTGATTCAAGCAGCATTGGTTTCATGTTTCTGGGATTGGCCAGTGCCTGCCTCCTCCCCCTCTCCTTTAATTAAAGCCCTTGCCCCGAGTGCTCCCAATTCTGCTCCAGGCGAGAGTCCTTCCCACATTTGTGTGTGCATCTGACAGAGCCCCCAAGCCTGCAAAGGGAAAGGCTTGCAGGGGGACGCAGGCGGGTTTAATTTGCGCTACAGAAAATGACTAACCACCGTTTCAGGGCTCCCGATGGAAAAGCCTCCCTTTGCAGGGTGCCTTAAGACACCTATGGAATTGCCTTGCAAAGTCACACCTGAACGATGCATCCCCTTGCAAGCCAGGCAGTAACGCGTCTCAGGGAATGGCACCCCTGCCAGCAACCTCTGGTTCCCCAGCGATTCCCATTGCAGGAAAGTTTTCACAGAGCTTGCTCTTGGGGAGGGGGACTAGAAAACACCAGGAGATGCCAGGGTGGGATGATTTCCTCCTGCACTTAGCAGCTCACGGGAGTGACATGATAAATAGGACTCCCACACTGTGTTCCCAAATAACTGCGTATTCTGGGCAGGTGAAAAAGGAGAGTGAAATGTACTCCTCCTATTAGCACTGATTGACAACGTAAATGTTATGATTGTTAAAATACGAAGACACGCTAAAAGCTTCCCTTGCAAAAGCCCTGAGCTGGCGCACGTAAGTTTTTAGAGCATCATTTAATCACAATTAAAGCCCTCCTTTGCCAGGAGATCTCGGGGAAGGAAGCTGCAGGCAACAGCCTCACACGCACAAAATCCAGACCAGCAGAGCAGCTGTTATTATGCAAACGTATCGGCAGGAAAACTCCATCCTGACTGTCCTGCAGGGCGACTGCACCACTACTTACAATTTCAGATCACAGATTTGCCAGTTTAAAAAATTAACTTACTATTAAAACGTGGCGGAGCGGTTTCTCCACTGTGCAAATGCAGAGCTAAATCTGTATGCGTAAATGTGACTGTGCATTTTAAAGAGGATCATCCAATAAAATAACATAAAATAAAAAAAGGAACAAATTAGTCAAGATGAGTAATGTCAAATAGCTCCTCCTTTTCCACGGTGGGAGAAAATGTGATTTTCCCAGACCCCAGCTTTGCCTATAGCCAATGCGGCTCGAGTTAAGTAGAGCCAAGCCCAAACTTTGCTGCCGGTGACTAAAGTCCAGACCAACCGTTAGGCAATTAGCCACGGCAAAGCAAATCTGTCTGAATTACGGGTGCTGAGCAGCGCGAGTCAATCCCATAACTCGCTGGTTCCACATCCAGGCGGCCCTGGCATGTCAGCCATCAGCTGTCTGCACGCTTGGAAACCTGGGACCCGATCCGCAGCCCAGGGAAGGCAACGCAAGGGCTCTCGTGGCTTTCAGCAGCCCTTTGACCGGTCCTAAACTAGACCCAATGGCAGATGGACTGCGCAGCTGGAGGCAGGAGATGGCACAGAGCAGGCCCAGGCTCTCTGCCCTGCAGGCCCTTCCCAGCGGCCTGGCAGTGAGAAGGAGACTGGATCCAGCTGCAGGTCCATGTAGCCCAGTCCCCCCGTGTCCCAGTCGATACCCGTTCCATACCCCTCGGAGACCGTCACGCGCAAAGAGCCTTCTTTTTGTTCCGTTTATCCTCACGTGCCCCTTCGTCTAGCTGTACCTAACGATACCCTTTTCTGTCTGGCAAAGTTCTTATGTAATAAAGAAAGATTCATTTTTTATTTATTTATTTTTTTAAGATTTAAAGGCACAATTTTAGCAGCAATCATTTTTAGTGCCGCTTTCTGTAGGGCTCATGCTGTTCCACAATAAATGATGCCAAAGCATCATCACTAAAAGGCAACCAAAGCCCTAGCCATCTGCAAACAACCTCTCACCTTTATTTATTCCTATTTATTCATTCAGATTCATTTATATATGCTAAAAAGAGGGGATATATCATTTTAAAATGACACATTGGGAAAGACCCTAGCGTACCCAAGCTGTGGCTGTCCTGTTTGGTGCAGCCTTTGCCCGTTAGTTCAGCGCTCAAGATCTGTCCTTAGCCTTTTGCAGCAATAAACTGAATGTCTCATTTTCAGGAATGGGGAGATGGGGGCGCGCATCTGTCAACCCATGTTGTCTCCAGTACTTTCTGCATTTACACGTGTATTTATCATCCTAACGCCCCACAGCGAGAGCAAAGCAGTCTTCCTCCACACTCGGCTTGCACGCTGGTTCTCTTTCTTTTCCGTGCAGCTGACTTGCAGTCGGCAGCTTGGAGGTGTGAGAAAGGGGAAGTGTTAAAGGAGGTGAGGATAAGACTGTTGCTGACAGCTCTCCCGGCAGCATGCTGTGCCCCGCAAAAAGCTTATAGCACCTCCGAGCTCAAAGTCCAATTTAGGAACCCAATTCAAAAGCTTCCCTCGCACTGCTGAGTGCGAACGCCGAGGTGAAGACACCCAGGGTACAGCAATGACTGCCAGGGAAGTGTGACGCATGCCAAGTGCTCCATTGCTTGCTCGGTGCAAAATCCTTGAGTCAAGGCCATGCACAAAGATTCACCAAGAAGTGCCTGCCTGCCAGCTCAAAGCCAGGCTGCGCTGGGATAACTCAGCATCCTTCAGCCAGCTCTGCAGGCACGTGGACAAAAGGGAACCTACAGACAACCGGTTATCTGATTCAGGAGCTTCAGACTAAATGGGACATCCCTTGTTTTACCAAATACTTTACATGCGAAAGTGCTTGGGGAAAAAAAAATGAAGTCCTTGCTTTATAGCTTGCAGGCAAAAGGAGGGGCAGCCAGTCAAGGGACCCGTGCTGAAAATGAGCTAGGGAATGGCCTGCTTCCCCTCTGCAGCGGCTGAGTTTTGACTGTAGAGCACTTTGCTGCTGTGGCAATGCAGGCACCTAAGCAAGTGGGCAGATAAGCAGATCGTACAATGAATGGTGATGCAGAGGCAGGAGGGTCCTGGGTCTCAAAGGACACAGCAGAGCCCAGCTTGCCTTGTTAACCCAGCATCCACTCCTGGCTGTGCAAATCACAGTCCTGCGACAGACCGCTGCACGGAAAGCGAGTGACGGCTCTCCCCAAGGCGAGACCATATAATTACATCCGCTGGTGGAATAATAGCAGCAACCACATCCTGGAAAAGAAGGGTTAAGGTAGGTCCAGGCAGAGCAGCTCTGCTCACCCAGATAAGGAGACTTTGTTTTGTTTCTGGCACAGAGTCCTGGGACACGGTGCACATTGTCTCTTTTATTCGTGGCACGATCTACCTGCCCTGAGCGCTGCACAGCACGGCGGTGGTCACAAAGCTGGAGCAGAAGGTCATTTGTCTGGACCCTCTGGCACTTCTTCCCAGGCTCTGTTTGGAGCAAAGGACTGTAGCATGGCTTGCAGGCCTGGGAGCCGGGTCCTGCCGCATCAGAGCTTGTCCCACCCTCTTCCTGAAAGCCTCCAAAGGAGATGCCTCACTTCTCCAGGCAGCTCAGTCCTGATGCGGTTAGTGAAGAGGCTTGTCTCATGCTAGCAGTGGACATTTCAATGTCCTGTAAGGGGTTTCTTCACTCTCCCCACTCCAGCCCACCTCACCAGGTTTTCATCGACTGCTTCTGCTGCTGTAATTGCTGTCCGTCACATTTCTCTGTCCCTTGGTGCTACACATCTCTCTCTCTCTCTTTTTTTTTTTTTTTTTAACACCTGCTGAGCACTGCAACATCCCCCTTCTCCCTATGCTCCTTGCTCTCCCCCTCCCCTGCCAACATCACACCTGAAACTTTACAAACTGCTCACCCCTGCGGGCACGGGGGGGGGTCTCGTTGGAGCGCACGAGGGCACACACTGCACAAACAGGCCCAAGAAGTGAAAAGTCATCACTGTCACCCTTAGCTCAAGGGCTTAAGCTGCATTTAGACTTTATAGTCAATTGCCTGTCAGCTCCAAGAGACTTCAGCACAGATCACGTGGCTGAGCTGTGCCACGCCAAGTGCTGCACACACAAAGTATGACAGACAATCCCTCCCTAGAAAAGCGTGGAAGAGCCAAGAGAGTAAAGTCAGGATTATTATTGCTACACCCATTTTACAGATAGGGAACTGAGGCAGACAGAGAGATCAGAGATTTTCCAGTGAAACAGGGACTTGGTAGGTGTCAAGAACAAACATCTCAATCCAAGCTATATCCAATTCATAGCGCTGGGAGAGACTATGACGACTGCCCAGGTCCTTGCGTCACCTGCCAAACTGATCGGGAATGAGTTCTCTTTCATGTGTTCGGTAACAGATTTGCCCCAGTAAGGATCCTGATCACTACAGCCCCCATAAAAAAGCTGGCAAGTCCCAATTATGAAACCTACCTGCTAGATGCTTTGAATCCACAAACTATGGTGCTGGTTTTGTATCGCAGTGGTTTTTTCATGACCACATGACCAGCAGTACAAGGTAAAAGGTTGTACAGAAAAGGTTTTCTAAGTCCCACAAGGCTATAGAGCTCCCAGTGCATTTCTATGAGGATTTGGGGGCGGGGGGTTGAGCTAAAACCTTGCTGAGTTCTGCAAGGGCTACAAGTCAACCCTGTTGCATTCCTATGGGAAGCTGACCTATAGCCCACGCAGCCCTGGCCAGGCCCCAGGTCATTTCCTTTGCTCCCAAAGCAGGTTGACCTGTTGTCTGGGGGGGCTGCAGATGAACCCCCACATCATCCCTAGACAGACAAGGTCCTTTGGGTCAGTCTGATATCTTTTATTAGACCACCTCAATAATACCAGATATTGGATTGACCCAAAGAACGTGGTCTGCCCATGTCTTTAGACCAGCACGGCTACAACCAACACCCCTGTAACATGGAGGTCATCCCCGTGCATTCCTATGGCAGGATGATATGTAGTCTGAGGAGCTGCATCCAGGCACCAGGTCAACCCTACGCCTTCCTAAGGGGATCTTTTCCTTAAGGAAAATATTTTCAAGTCCCACAAGGCTAGTGGTAAACCCCACATGTTGCAACGGAGTTCTCTCCTAGGGAACATATTTCCAAGTCCCACGGTAGACTAACCAGAGTAGATATATATGTACATATATATGATACACACACACACACACACACACACACACACACGATGTAGGTTGTAGCCATGATGCTCTACAGACATAGGCAGACAAGGTTTTGGGGGTAAATCTGATCTCTTTTATTAGACCAACTCATATATATACTGTATGCATCCATGCATGCATCTACTTTGGTTAGATCTGTGGCAGAACTGCCACCCTGGGCGCCAACCGCCTCCCTTCCGCCAACCTGCACAAGCGTCTGTCTGTGCCAGCCTGAGAGGCGGTTGGAGAATCCCT
>JAGPOW010001890.1:4603250-4642805 GCA_030014935.1 Caiman crocodilus | reverse complement strand
GAAATAAGTCCATAGCCTTGGGTGGTGGCGGCGGTGCCCCCAGGCTGTCGGGTGGGCTCCAGGGAAGGGGTCGGCCGGACGTGAGGCACCCCAAGGGAGCCACTCGGAGCCTGGAAGGTGGTCGGGCGCAGGGAGGTGGGCGGCTCAAAACGGGAGCGCCCCCTACTGGCCCGCCACAAGATCTATACCTGCCTTCTTCTTAATCTCAGGCTACCACCACGCTAAATACATCTATCTATTCATGAGTCACACCGGGACCCTCATAGCCTTGTGGGAACCGCCTGCTTTCCCTGGTTCTGACGGGAACATCTCACAAAACCCCGCAGCTCTTCCCCCTCCTGGCATGCTGCAGCTCTTCAAAGAAAAACTTCTCTAAACCAGACAAAGAGGCAGGGAGAAGCACTGACCTGCTGCACCCTGGGAAGCTGGCTTGCAAGGAAATGTTTTATCTGCAGCTCCGTCTCCGCTCGGGAATCACTCGAGGTCCAGGCAGACAGTCCAACCTGACAGCTTTCATTACAATCAACGCTGTTTTTCCTACAGTCACCTTCACAAGAGCATATCCAACCCAGCAGCACCGCCTCTCTCATCTGGGCACAAGGGGATTCCTGGGGCATGTGGGCTTTCTGTGCCAGGAACATGTTCATGCCAAGGCCGCCTGAAAACCCCACAGCCCCAGAGGTGACACATGCGTGCCTTCCCATCTCCACTGCACCTGCACTGTGGACGCGAAAGCCTCCAGCGTAAGCACAGAAAAGCTCCCACGCAATATCTGTTGCCGAGCCCCAAACTGCATGCCACATAAGACTAGTTGTTTCTTCCCTTGGCACAGGCCCAAGCTCCCCAGCACCACACAGACAGGCGACACATCCACCCTGGCAAGAACGAACCATGAACGGCTACAATGAACCAAATGGCCAATGCCATTAGCATCGTACACGACAGCCTTTACTAGTTTGACAGCTCCCGGAGCCAGGTTGGCATCACTTGGCGGTGCCCCTGCTGTAGCCATGTACCAGGCCATGGAGAGCACCCTGGTACCGGGGAGCAGTGCTCAGTGCACACAGAGAAGCTCAGGGGCACCTTGGAGAGCTCTCAAACACTGCACGGGAGAGCCGAGATTGGGGAACCCACGAATTAGGAAATACTGGCTTTCTACTACAAATCCCAGAACCCGAGCTCTTCAGACAGGTTTGCATGGCAGTCTGCATTCAGGATGCTCTTCCAGGGAGGTCCACGCACAAAGGGAAGAGCTCGGAGGAGGAGGAAAAGCTTTCCCCCAAATAGGTGCTTCCCCTGGCAACTTCTGGGCTTGTTGTCCGCCCGCCACCAACTCTCCAGTTGGACCCAAGCCCTTCATCAATGTCTCAGTGGCACTGAAAAGCCTTGTGGGGTGTAATGTTGTAGCTGTGTTGGTCTAAGGACTGAAAAACCTTTACATCTGCACACCTTGTAGTTCTGCTTCATTGGAAGGAGTTTTTGCAGCTGCTGCAGGCACCTAAGAGAGGGGCAGCCCTAAGCTTGGCCCCTCCCTTCCCCTTTTATTTCTGCTTTGCCCAGTGCTTTCCTCTTCAAAAGCTAATACATCCGTCTTTGAAGGCGTCACCAAATTGACCTCTCCCCATCGATGCTGAGAAAAGCTGTGCTGCCTTGATGGTGGCTTTGCTTCCGCTTCAGACTTGGAGACACCCGCTAACAAAGCCTGCCGAGATGAGAGATTCCCTCTGAGGATACCACCGTCTAAAGTACTTGCAATGCAGCATGAGGTCAGGGAAGAGGTTACCTGTCGAGTGCCCGGAGACTCAGCTAGAGCTGAAACCAGAATTGCAATGACGACCCCAAACTGCAAATCAGAAGAGTTAATGCAGCTACAGCTGCCCACGTGTACTGTGTGCATATATCTGTGCGCACTTCTTTGTCAAAAAATGCAACGGAAAAAATAAACATTGGCAGGGCCTTGCTGGTTTTATTTGACCTTTACTGCGGATTTGTGGCAAATATATCAAGCATGTCAGTGTCGCTTCTCCTTCAACACGACACCCATGCAGGCGGTGTGGCTGGGCCACGTGCAGCCAAGGCTGCTTTCTGCCAGCATGCGAGACCTCAACCCCAAGGGAAAGCTCAAGGCTTATCAATTAGTGCTAACATCAGTGGGACATAGACTCCTGGGCCTCTTCCTTGCTGCCTTTCACTGGTTTTCTGAAAGATTCATCTAGCGCTTCAGCGTTTTCAGCCAGAAGCATGGCACTATTTGAAAGGAGCCCAGGCATGGAAGTGAATGAAATTGGGTGCTATCTATCCCACTATTGCTGCCTCCTTAACCATAGATTTTAGCACTGTAAGTGCATTAAAAAATAACGCGAGGCCATTAAGTTTGACAACAACGTGGTGACACGTAGCCTCATAAAAGAGCCGGTTTCATCCAAAGCAGTTTTCTGAAGAGCAATGGGAGCCAGTCGTTAACACCACACCAGTGACTCGATGTACTCCATGCAGAAAATGGAAAATACAGCTGTAATCAAGCAAACAAAAAACCAGCAGGGCTATTATATTTCTTTACGACAACATGCATGGCCATATTTACCTAGGCACGTTTTACCGGCAGCTGTTAAACCGTGCCAGAAGAATTGAGTCTTAAGATAAATTTTCAGTCTGCCCACGTGCAGACACACAAAGACACCATAGCAGCTTTCTCCTCCCATGAGCAGCAACACAAAAACCAGCTTTCACCACATCCATTAGTTTGCTTACTCCTTCCCAGGCCCAGGACTTGCTGCTAGGGTTCACCCTACAGAGAGACACCAGCAGCCTGGTACAACTCACTGGACTCAGGGCTGCCACTCCATGCCCCTTGTAGCCAGTCCAGAAGAGGATAGCACAGCGTTTGCACGTTCAGGGGCATCTGCCCCTACGACTTTTGCCTCTCGCTAAACTGAAGACAAATTATGCAGGCAAACAGCAGTGAACATAGAAGGGATGACAGGTCCCACATGTGAACAGATAGATACCAATATTCCCGCATCAGCAGCTACTGGCTCGGAGAATACCAGACCTTACTCTCTCATCTACCCATCTCAGCCATGCCATTCTCCTCTAGACCACTCCATAATTTGTCCCTCCTGTGGATCGAAGTTGCCCACAACAACTGTTCTGTTGCTATAACATACCCCAATCTTTGCTGCATCGCTCCAAATCCTCCCGTAAGAAAGGAAAGCTAAAAGCCCAGGTGGAGCGTGCGAGAAGAGGCCTGCCAGGTGCAGCCACGCTAGCAAAAACTTAATCAGCCAGTGACAAACGGCAGCTTGGACAGCACGTGGGAAAAGACGCTCAAGAGAAATGAGCCCACGGCAGGCTGAAGAAGCAGGGGGTGTTAAATGGCTGCATCTTCCCTTCCATGGACTGGAAGACAAGGAATCAGGGGGAAGAAAAAAAATGACTTTGCAGGTGCATCCTCAAGCCTGCAGCTCCTCACTTGGGAGCTCTCCTCCAACACGGAAGAATCTTCCAGCACCGCATTCGTTTTACTAGGGAGAGGATGTGCTCTTCTACTGCATTAATATTTCAAATCCGGGATTGCTTTTCCGAGCACATGCATTCTGATCTTTAGAGGCACTAATGTGCCGATAGTAAACAATGCTTATTATTCCTGCCGCCAAGAGATCTTTCAAGCCAAACGCCCTGCACGTGGACAGGGCAACTGGCAGTAGATCAACTTGAGGACCATACGCTCCAGCTCTGAGACCCAGCCAAAGGGCATGACACTTGATTTGTTCTCCTGAGTTTACTCAGCATTAGAATTTTAATTAACTTGCATCCCTCCCCTCCCCCTGCATTTCCCTCTCCAGAGCAAACATTGGATTATTCATTGCTTCGCTGGCAAGGGGAGCCAGGAACAGCACTTGCAAACCACGCTGGCCCAGCCTCGTGTTGTAAAGCTCCAACTTACCCTTTATTCTCAATCACAAAGTAAAATATTATGCAAGCACCTGAAGCCATAAAGATTACGAGGAGGAAAAGGGTCATGGCAGCATCCCGAGCGAACGCGCTAATGAATATGCAGCTCAGTGTGAAGTCTGAAGGCAACTTTGCATGTCTGGTAATTTTACTGCGGGATTTTCAAGGAGAAACTCCAAAGTAAAGGCAAACGTCTCTGTAATGGCTGCGTGGCCTGTGCACAGAGCTGGGAACTCAAGAAGGGATTTTCAATTTACAGCACAGACCCCTTCCCACCCCAAAGCTCCTGCAACTCTCAGCACAGAGACAGCTGGAAGGAAGGGCTGCACGAGGGGTAGAAGCATCAAGAGGCAGAAGGGAGCAACAGCAAGCAGGAGGGGAGAGGAGCTGCAGATATACCAAAGGGGAGAGGCCAGCTGTAGACTGTGGACTTCATGGTCACTCCAGTGACTGAACACCCTCCAAGATGTCCGGGGGGTTGCTCAGGTAGCCCCGCGGTGACCTGCCTCGGAGCTGGGCTGGGAGTCCTGCAGAGATGGAGCTCCTCGGAGAGCCCCAGCTGCTCTGGGCTGCAGCTGGGCAGAGAGCAGGTCAGGAAACCTCCATCTAGACAGACCGCTTGTGCCCACACCGCACCGGTTGCCAGGCGTGGGCTGGGTCTTTCCTCCCGAGCTGGCTTGGGCGCTCCGAGAAGCCACAGGCCCCAGTTATCCCTCTATTATCTCTTTTTGTCCTCACCCTGCTGTCACATAGAAGCATCCTCTGGGCATATCACAATGGCTGCAACACCATTTACACATCAGGTGGCTTCTACCCGGACTTGCCCGAAAACGAATTTTTGTCCCTCTGACCAGTATAACAATGCACCGGTGCTGCGAGAGCCTGATGCGATCTACCGCCAGTGCAGCGCAGGGCTGATCTGGGTCCTTGCTGCTGGATCAGCTCCCTGGGGCACAGGCAGGGCAGAGGCTCAGGTCACCTGCCTCGCTCACCTGCTCCTGCGTGGTTCCCACCTATGGCTACCCAGTCGAGCCCTGTCATTTCAAAGGGATGCACGAAGGGCAGGGAGTTTTCTGTGCCATCAGGCCCAGAAAGGTCATTTGCTTTGCGAAGCTGCCCAGCTGCGAGCCGGGGAGAACGGTGCCCTCGGAAGACACTACTGAAAGCCCGGCTACTTCACGGACCGCTCCCTTTCCAAGTCGCCTTGACGGCAGGAGGGGGCTGCCCCAGGGGGATGCTCAGATCGCTCCCTGCACAACCAGCGGGGCCCGGGACCGGACGCACGTCCAGACGGTCAGGGAGGCCGGACTGAACTCCGCACGCAACAGAGCCAGCCCATCTCTGACACACTCATTTGACCCCTGCCCCTGTAGCTCACACCCGACTCTCACGACTTCTCGGGGAGGGCAGGGAGTTCGCCCCCTACACCGCTCCTCTCTCCCTCCCCCAAGAACCCGGCTCTGTATTTCCCTTTGTGCTTTGCCTCTCGTGTCACCTCATGCCGTATGCAGCCGGCAAATGTCTGCAGTGACTGTACTGCTTTGTCCTTTTCGCTGTTTCTTCATCCAATCACCCAATCATTGCCTTTCTCCCCCTGGGAGAGAGGTGGGGGGAACAGCAAAGCCAATGCGAATGCAGCATTCTCAGCAGATAAAGCAGTGTACCGTGCTGTTACCTAGCAGGGAATTTATTAGGCATCAATATTTGGATACTTCATTCCAGCAGCAGACCCTATAACAAAGGCTAGTAATAGGAGGAGTATGGATTTCTCTGATAAATATTGCAGGGCAATTGCCCACCCAAACCTACCCTTCTCTCCTCCAGATTACAACCGTGGCATGCAAACACACCGTCTTTCTCAGCACCAGCAGCTCAGATGGCTCTCGTTTTGTACTCGTGTGCAAGATAGCTACTGTTACCTATAAAGCAGCTCACATGCCACTCAGCAACTGTGCCCGAGGAGCTCGTGGGGGCATTTTTGCATTTCTGTAGAGCCAATGCACTGGAAATAACTACCTTGCATCCCAGTGCACACATCGGCTCTCACAAACTGCATCCTGAATTCAATAGCTCCATCCCTGGCAGCTCCAGAAAGCAGGGAGGTTACATGGGGAGGCACTGTGGATTTTCCCGTGGATGAGAGCAGCGGCACAATAACCACAGACCAGAGACACAGACAGGCTGAGGGAGAGAGTTGTACAAGACAGATGTGAAAGGAGGACAGGGTTTTGTCGTGCGTCGGGCTGGAAGTGAAGCTACGCGGCAAACCCACTGATTCTTTTGTCATGTTCCCACTCCACTTGCCCTTGGAAATAATGCTGCTTATTATTTGCACAACTGTCAACAAATTATTTTTCATTCCTGGCAAAGAAGTGCTAAAAAAAGTCATTCCGCTCCTTCCCGAGACATCAGCAATAACTCTTTCTGATTGAAACGGGCTATTCAGCTTTGGCAAAATAAAAAGCTCCTCGTTTCATATGCCATTGCCCTCCAGTTTGTCTGGAGAAATGTCTTATTTCCCATGCACACTGGAGCTGAGGTTTCAGCACATGGCCCCAGGGCTGTAGGCTTTAATCTCAGAGCCCAAGTTGTAGCCTCTTCATCTAGATGGAGATGTTTCCAGGGGCAGACATCCTTACAGAAACTTCCCCTATGCAAACCATCCCATCCAAGTGCTTGCCTCAGTTATTCCCAAAATACCACAGACAACCCTGTCGCCCACGACACGTGGCTCAAAAAACATCAGGAACACTTGGCCCTTGCTTTACTGGTGGCAGGTTCTTCTCACATGTCCTGCCACCGCAAAAGTTGTAAAAAATGCCTGATGTCACCCATGTCCTTTGTGAAGCTTCAAAACAATTAGACAGATACCGGTTTACAGGCCAATTCGCTTTGATGCAACATTTTGAAACGAAATGCCAATAGGGAGTTTATTCAGAGCAGATGGCATGAAATTAAATGTCCCTTTGTTGTGGCCTTCGTAAACCTGAAACGCCAAAAATCAAGCCGCGGTTGATAGCGGAAGAAAAACAAACTTTTACTTGCAGCATTTCTGGCAGGAGAAGGTAAAATTTGGGTCCCAATTGGAAAACATGTACTTGTGACTCGACTGTCATACCGTCACCAGCTCGATTTATTACTAATAGGAAGCAAAGAACTTTAAATGATGATCATCAGTCATTTTGGGGCAGCAGTTTCTACAGTCCACAGGCCCGGGGGTGGGGGACACTCACTTGGGCCACTTGCTGTATAAACATACTAGAGACTCATAAAAAAGGAGGGCGGAAGGGACCTCAGGTGGTCACGTCTAGTCCAACCCCCTGCTCCAAGCAAAGCTTAGTCCCAGCAACATCACCCCAGCCAGGGCTTTGTCAAGCCAGACCTTAAAAATGTTCAAGGATGGAGATGCCACCACCTGTCTGGGTAACCCATTTCAGTGCTTCACCCTCGTCCTAGCGATAAAGTTTTGCCTGACATCCAACCTTAACCTCTCTCGCTGCAGCTGGAGACCGTTGCCCTTTGTTTTCTCATCTGCCGCCATGGAGGACATTCACCCATCGCATGACGTGAGTTTTGACGGTGTAAAAGTGAATAGCTCCCTGCAAGCCAGACTGGCTCATCCGGCCAGGCCACAGAAACCCTTCCTGATACAAGTATCCAACTGAAACTACTCGTCACAGCCCCGGACGCCGATATTCAGAGCGAATCGAGTGGGGACCAGCTGCAGAGAGCCAGAATTATTTGCAGAACTTACTGCCCAATATTTTTTTTTTAGTGATTAATAGATCTGGGGAAAATCAAACACTGCTCAGTCAATGCCTAAGTAGAAAAAGAGGCTAAGTTCATTGACTAAATTATTCAGTACAAATGATTTGGCCCCGTCTTGGGAAACCATACCCAATTCATATCAGGGAGGAGGAGACAACAGTGGCAGAAAGGTTTTCCATTCACATTTAGATCGGAAGCGATTTTCCTCCGCTCCACATCTATTCTTTGGAAACTTCCCCGCAAAGTTCGACCTGTAGTCTGCTCAAGAGCTACCCGAGTCAATACCAGAGACGGAAAAATATCACCTCTACCAGGCGTCCCGATTGCTTTTGCCGCTAAAGCGATACAGCTGCAACCTGGATACCTGCTCCAAGGGGAAGGGAGCGAAGCCTGAAAGGGATGGGGAGGACGCTGCTGACACGGCCCTGCCATGGGAGCGAGGGAAGAGCTCCGCTAGCTCACTGCTCCACCGCAGCCCTCGCGTCTCGCCGGTAATGCCCCACCCTGGCTCCATCCGGAGAAGGGCACCAGGTGCAGAGTTTGCCCACAAACGTCAAGAAGCGGGAGGCCTGTTTTGCTTGTCCCTTCCAGTTTCCGCTGTGTTGTATAACCCAGCAGGCACGGTTACATAATGGAAGCGCTGGGCTGCCGTCTGCGGTGCCTGCCGGGGATTCTCAGGGTACGACAAGCCAGCACGACACATCGCACCAGAAATACATGATGCAAAACCAGGTTGTTTTCCCCTATTTCCAGAACATCTGCTCTGAATTAACAATGCTGCTCGCACCTGCGGTGGCACAGGAAGGAGGAGAGGTGGGCACACAGGCAGCAGCCCCTATATTCTGGGCTCTTGCTCATGTCTAGCCTGAGATTTGGCTCCCTTTTGCAGCACTTGCGCGACCTAGCACTGCTGCCTTCCTCTTTGCAGCAGCTGCTGGGGATCTCCACTTCGCTCCGAGTTTACTGGGCAAGACTGGTTTGGCAAGTTCCTCAGGGCATGAGAAGTGCCTTATAAATAACTGCATGCTATTGTCGTCATGATTTATGAATGCAATGTGATGTCGTTGCACATCACGCACCTCTGCTATGTTTCCACTGGCAACCGTAGGACAATTTTCTCTCTCTCTCCCCCCTGCCCATGGCAAAAGACTCGCGCCAACGGGAGCCGAGGTTCAGGCCAACCAAGCAGTCTGTGGGAAAGCCATGATTTGTGGGCACTGACACAAGTTCTGATGGTGTCAGCTGAGTTTTCTCCCTCTCCAAGTCATTAAAACCCAACCGCTCACAAGCTGCTGGCAGAAATCATTTCTTTTCCCCCTGGAGGTTTTCAGTAAAATCATATCTCCCCACCACCACCCTCCCCTTCCTATACAAGCATAGCTGGCTGCTGATAAGAGAGGGCATGTCACCAAGGTCCCTTTACAATCCATGCTCTGCAGTGCGTACGCTTTCCTTTCCCTTCCTGATCCCTATTCCCATCTGAGTCCAGCTTTCATTTCTCACCCCTGGCTACCCTTAGTCTAGCCACCAAGCCGCCTCACCTTTCTGATCACCTTCTGCTGTTTCCAAAGCAGATCCAGGACTGTAGGCTTCTTATCGCCTGAACGGCAGGTGTCCCGGTGTGGACGGCACAGGGGTCTTTTCCCTTTGCCAGCATTACAGGATGGGGTGTCCCTCAGGGACTCCCTCGCCTCTAACAGGAATGCATTTCATTTTGTTGGGAAGATGTGCAACACTGTTAATTGCTGTTCTAACATGTCTCTAATGATATATCCTTTCTAATTGTTTATAGCTTGCCTACCTCTTAAGTGCTTAAATACATTCAACAAATACTAATCTATTCTCTGCACAATTAGCAGTTTCTGCTCAGCAATGGATAGTGCAGCACGTTTAATCTAAAAACTTGAGTTTAACTAATCGAACTCTTAATTGAGCCCCCTCCCCACCTACCTTGCTTTTAAAACTAGTTTTTCTAGTGTCTGCACAAGTGACTTCAAGGTCGGACAGCAGCGAGAGATACAGCAGGCATTGTAACACGGGCCCCATGGAAAACCTGAGCGCTGAGTTAGAGAACAGCATAATGAGAAATGAATTAGCCCACGGTTAAACTGCACCGGTGTTCTGCTTTCCTGTTCTCATTCGCGTTGTCTACCTTGAACTCCTGGGTGATCAGCAACCGAGCTATCTGCAAATGCGCCTCCTTTTGTGCACTGCCTCATTATCCAGCATTCCTTCAATAGTCCTACAAAGGATCAGTTTTTCACAATAGATCCAAGCAGGAAAACAAATGCCCTGAACATTGCAGCAGCATTGCCCGAAATCCTTAAATGCCAGTGAGAAACGAAAACAAGGGGAAGGTCTGCTGGCATTTAACCAGACCTACTACTGAATGCATGGGGCTCAGGGACCATTTTTGCTGTTGTCTAAGCAAGTCGCTGCAGGTTTTAAAGGGCAGACTCCAGGTTTCCGGACCGGCACTAAACCATAGTGACATGACATCAGAGGGGAGGACCTCCAGCAAATACAGCGCAACCTTCGTGAAACCGCGTTCCCAAATCCGAGTCTCAAAAATGACTTTACCTCATAATGAGCCACCCGCTGAGATTCAGATATCAGCTGAGCACTGCAGACTTTGCAATAGCTTTCAGTGAAGAGTTCCTGGTCGATGTCAGATGACTTCATCTGCTTACAGCCATGCAAATAAAGCAGAGAATTAAGGGGAAAAAAAGGAATGATTAGCTAGAAATATTTCGAAAAAGGTACAGCAAACTAACACTTTGGAGTGATCTGGACCGTTTTCATTACAACTGAATGAAACTGCAGCTTCTTGCATGTTTTTGGGTCTCAACACAAAACACGGCAGCCCCACTGTTGCGTGCAAATCCCAACATGCTTAAGTAAATGTTGGTGCTTATTCCTGTTCCCACTGCCTTGCTACCCTCTGCCCTCTCACCATTTGTTACTCTCACTGGCTGTGCCTTGTTTTAGGTTACAGACAACCTCCAGGACAGGGACCATGACACGACTACCTGTAATACAGCAGGGTCTCAGGCTGCCTTGGGGATCTTTGCTTGCCTTCCCAGTATAATTGATTAGCAAGCACCATCACTGTTGACAACTCGGGATAGGATGAAACACGGGAGGGCTCTCAGCCTGCAGAGAGACCCCAAACCGCAACTTTCTGACTTGTCTCACAGAAGCAGTTTGTCTTTGGACACGCAAGGAGGGTCTGAGGGTGCCCACACGTGCAGAAGTAGCTCCTCCCAGACACCACGGCCACACGCGTGGCCCCAGGTTCAGTCTCGTGCCACCATTTCATGCCTCAGGGCACATCGCACAGAGAGGCAAGCATTGCTCAGGACCAGCAATATCCCTTCCATCGCATATGGGCAGGATCTGGACCCTTGGCTCCATGGAAGAATGGCCCATTAGCCTCTCTTCTTTATCTCTGTGGGTTTCTACCACTGTTTTATTCATTTGAGTGCATTAATTACGCCTGCATACCCCTCCTATCTCAACTAGGCTGCACCCCATGCCTGCCTGCCACGTGGAAACCATCATGTAAACAACACAGGCTATTCACCTACATGCCCAGCTTAGAGCACCTGGCAGCCATTTGTTACCCCTTATCAGCTCTTTACAAAATGTTCCTTTAAACCAAAGCAAGGCTTATATATTGCATACTCTCCGAAGGCGTTTCACTGCATTTCAAAAGTCAGACACGGAAGGAAACAGCAGCTTTGATATTTTGGGGCTCCCCACAATTTTCAGTAAGGAACCTCACAAAGAGCAATTCAGGGGCGTCCGAGTTAGCTGGAAGCTAAGTCTATGGTACATATTGTCTTCATCAGGGAAGCGATTGCAAACATCAGGCTCTGAGCGGAGAGCTAAGCGAGGCATCGGGAAGAACAAGGCTTGCAGGAGCACGAGCTCAGGCAAAGCAACAGAAGCAGCTTGAGGGGCAGGATATAAAATCTGTGTACTAAAAAAAATGAAGTGCAGATCAAAACATCCCAACTCCTGCCAAGAGCCATCTTCTCTGTTTGTCAGCCATAACAAACCTATGTGCAGTAAAAGCTGGGGAACTAATTCAGCTCCCCTAGGACTGACCTATGTGAGTTAATTGATTGTGATGGGAAATAACCAACATGGAAATAAAAAAAAACCAAACCAAACTACAAGACAGTGTAGGCAGAGAAAGGATCGTGGGCAGACAGCTCTACTCTACTAGCTAGTTGCTGTGGCTGGAAGATCTGCTCCTACCTTTCGCTCTCTAGCCCAGCTTCACTCAACATTGGTATTCTGCAAGAAATCCCGCATTTGTAAGCTGCTCCCAAAAGCCCAGCAGGCATTTCTAAGCATCCAAAGATTCAGGTGCAGAACCTCTCAAAAGCAGACTAAAAATGCAAGACAAAATTCTCCCTCAAGTCCAACAGACTGAGGCAAAGCAAATCTGACTGCTCTCCTCTGACCCGTAAATCACTAAGGAAAGATCCTACTCCTAGGTCTATAGCGCTCCATGGACTTGTCTCAGCTCACCTTCCAGGTCTCTGGAGCAGCAGGCAAAGCACCCGCATGCATAACACCTGTTAACAGCCCAAGACCGGGGTCCACACTCCCTCCAGGATCTGCATAAGACCCCGGTGGGTGGGAATTGGGAATGACAGATTGCTGGAGGAGGGAACACAACCCACAGCTTTCTGCTTATGCAGCAGCTTCCAATCTATTGATCCTGCCGGGCTACAGACAGCGCGAGGCTCAAGTGAGATTGCTACAACTCCCAGTACCACTTGTTCGCCAGGCATGAGGTGCTGGTGTTGTACCCGCTGCATTGCAACAGGCAGGTGTGGTCACACACAAAGGGATAAGCGAGTATTCATAGGGAAGGACTTGGGCACGGCCTCTTCCTGATGACCCAATACAGCCCCTAACCCTAGCTCTGCACAAGGCAGACAGAGCGCGTTTACCAGCCACGCACAATGGAGGCATTCCCAGGGCATTGGCCTGGTCTTATCCAGCCCTCACTCACAGAGCTGTCCTGGTTCTGGCCTCACAGCATGAAAGCCTGCAGTACCGACCTGGGGACCAGTTAATCAACCACCGAGAAGACCCCTCCTCTGGAAAGGGATATGCAACTGGGCCCCTGCACGCCCCCTCCCAGAGGAAGGGGGTCCACCACATGGGTACAGCAGCACAAGGAGAGCTGGACCCCCAATCCTGTAGCAAACATGGCAGGGAGATTTAAGTCACGCATTTTCCTCCCGGAGCAATACTACCTGGGGCAATGTACTCACTCCAGCTAGAAGCACTGTTGGGTCCCAAATTCAACTGCAAAAGTCATCTGAAAGGCAGTCCCTGGACCAGTGCAGCTGGGGACTGACTCAGGGACCCCATCCACTGACACCCTAACACCTGCAGGAGCTTGAGTCTTTCCGGAGCGTGCCCCGTCCCAGGGCTGACTGGGCCAGGCCAGCTTGTGAGACCTGATGCTCTTCAGCTGGGCCCATTTAGCAGTGAATAACCTGCTGATTAGGCATCGCTCCTGAACACCTGTGATTGTTAGCTGGGACTTGCTAGAGAGGAGGAAATGCCCTTCCTTTCCACAAGAGGCATATTTAAAAATGGGACCAAAACTAAAGCCAAAAACAAGTCTCTCTTCCATTCTCTAGCCTTGGCTGGTAGCAAGGAGCAAGCTGAGCCCAATGCAGGCTGTAACAGGATCTGCCGGAGCTTCGAAAGACAGCTCCCATGGTGGAAATACGTGGCTGGACTTGTGTCAGCCAGCACAGCCCAGCCCACCTCGGTGCCTGCTGCATTAGCCAGCAAGGCTGAGGCTGCTTTGCACTGGGAGCTGCCCATCAGCTCCAGCATCCTCTCCCCCTTCCCTGGCGAGGCAGCAAGAAGCATCCCTGGAAGAAAGGCCCCATCACAGGGTTGTTCTCTCCCCAGAAGGGTGCAAGATGAGCTGCTTGCACAACCAGCTTGCTCTGAAGCCAGTGCTGTGCCTGGCCAAGGCCTCCCATGAAGGATAACCCTGGCTGGCGTGGCTCTGGATGGTCTCGGTGCTCTCTCGTGCTCATGCCTGTCTCCAGCAGCAGTAGTGGGTGGCCTGGCACGTCGCATATAGGGGTCTTACCCAGCCCTCGCTCACAGGCAAGCCCTTGTCTTGGAGGCACAGTTGCATTTTGCTTTTTCCGGCCTGGGTCCAGGCTTTCCCCATCTCATACCTCCTGCCAGGGCTTCCCTCCTGCTATAGCCACAGCGGTCTCTGCCCAGGCCAGCACTCTGGCCTCACTTGTAATGACTCACGCACTCAGCTTGCAACAGCAGCACAGACACCAATTGGCTCCAGCCTCCTGAAGCAGCAAGGCTGGGGTCTCTCCTACCAGCTCTGCTCTCATTAAGATGCCGCAAGGTCCATGGGCTTCTTGCTGTGTCCCTGGGTGCTGCTTCAAGAGCCAGCACACAATTTGATTTTAATCCTAGCCCCGTAGCTGCAGCACCAACAGCAGCAGAAGCCATGTCTCCCTAATGCTGCAAAGCAGGCAGCTGCAGATACAGGCAGGTGAAACTACATCCACATGACAGGCTCCAGTCTGCGAGAGGGCATCCTGGCCACTGTGCCCAGGGCTCAGCATCCCTGTGCCACATCTGCACAGTGACAGGCTCAGGGAGGAGATAGGACCCAGTGCCCAAACTCTACAGGCGCAGCCCAGAGGCTCCACTGCCTGCCCTCACATGGTTGCTTTTTAATAGAGACAGGATGTCAGAGAGGTGGAGGAGTGAGGGACAGCAAGATTACAGGGTGGAGGAGAATAAACAGAGCCTAAGCCTCCTTCGTGCCACTAAGGCATGGACAAGACCCAGTCAGACGTGAAGCTTGGGCACTTACAAAAATTAGGAAGCTTTTGATGACAACAGCCATTTAGAGCAAAAAAAAAAACCCACGGCAAAGGGTGTTTGCTACCTCTGCTGGAAGGAGACAGCCACATAAACGCTCCGCTGCATCTTTTCTCTATATTGTCCTCACAAAGCTGCTACAAGAAATCTGGGTATTTTGAGAGGAGATTTCAATGCCCATCTCGGACACGGACAGGAGGAATACAGCGTCCTTTCCTTGTCCCACATCAATCCAGCAGAAATGGTCCAGAGCTGAATTCCACCTAGGGCAGCCGCTGCAGAAACAGCATTGCTCTCTTTGCACGTGCCCAACAGAAGTCATTTCCAGCGGTATGCCCCCTCAGCAAGGAACTGTGGCATCAATGCCAGCCTCACTTCTTACTAGGGGAGTCTGTTAGCAGAAGGCTTTTCCCTTTTTTCCCTCCTTGCCTATTATAGTCCACTGCACAAGCACACCCAGTAGCATGATGCAGATCCAGGCAGACAGCATGGCGAGCGCACGTCTGAGTTCGGGGAGAGGCAGGATGACAGAGACGGAAAGAGAGCTTAGGAGGATTAGTCGGATGTGACAGCCCTGGCTGAGAGAGCTAAAGCTACCATTCCTGAAGTCTCAAGGGAGCATTTTCCAGGCCTACCTAGGCAAATGTCATCCCTGTCTGGGCCCTGAGTCACACAACACACTCTCCCAGGCTCTTCACAGGCTAGAAAGACGTCCTATGCAGCCTACCAGACAGAAGGGGACAGGTTTTTGCTTTCAGCTGACACCAAGGTCACTGGGTAGCCAAAGAGGGAAGCAAAGAATCAGGACTTGAGCGAGGGAGCCTAAGCTTTGAGCCGAGCGTGAAGCTAATCCTGTCCCACGTGCATAAGTTTGCCCATCGTCCCTATAGCAAGAACCTGGCTCCAGTCTGGCCCCAAGGTCCTTCCAAACTGGAGTCGCAATTCCGACTCTCACAGGCGCTCCTTCTGTAACACCATGTCAGGCACCTTGGGAGGGGTCTGGCCTGGCCCTGGACGAGCCTGAAATCAGGATGTGCTTCACTATGCAATAGAAACAGCTGGACTCCACCCAAAATTTACCTTCCTGCTTCCTGTGGTGCTGAGCACTGACCTGAGACCACAGACATGTTGATGCTCACGGCTGTTTCAGGCACAGAGCTCCACGTAGCGATAAAGGGACGTGGTCACCTGCATGTTCAGGGCAGGAAATTATTTTGGGCAGAAGGCCACCTACAAGTTTTGGCAAGCTGTCGAGGGCCACGTTTCCCTCTCGGGAAAGCAGGAACAGCCCCACACTCCCAGGCCAGAAGCCTCTGCTAGGCAGGGGCTTCTGGTTGCGGGGGCAGAGCTAGGGGGTCCTTGCTGCTGGGTCCTGCTGCCGGCTTCCCCTGGATCCTACCGCCCCTGGCTCTTGTCATCTTTGACAGGCAGCCAGAAGCAAATAAATTCTCAATTTTCTGTATTTTTAGGGGTCCCATGGGCCAGATAGATTGGCATGGCAGACCGGATCTGGCCCCTGGGCCTCATTTTGCCCAACCCTGGTATACATGGTCAACTCTTCCTTCTACTGTTTCCATGCTGCTGCCAGGGTCTTTGACTGGAAATCCAAATGTGTAGAGGGTCTGAGTCCCTCCATGCTGCCAGCTCTCTTTGCTGTGTGGGTGATGCTTCAAATCACACCCTCTTTGCTGTGGTTCTCATCCGCTGCCACTGCACTGCATGCATAGGGCTCTGTGCAACCATAAAGGGACTTCATTTGGGCAGCAACAACGTGGATCTTTATTAGACATGCCATGTGCTCTGTGCTGCTGCTTGAGGGGCAGCAGGTGTTTGGAGCCACTGCAAAATCCCCTAAGCACATGGAGCTTTTTGGCATCACCCTCCAAAGCATCCCCGCTACAACTTGTGTTCCAACCCACAGGTCGTTACAATCAGTACTCCAGCTCCAGCCAGGATTTACTGTCAGATCCTCTCCTCCTCCTCACCCCTATATTTCATCCAGGCTGTGTGAGGCCGGGTTCTCCTCTCCATTATACCGGCGTGAATCCGGAGCCACGCCACGGGCAGGTATAAACGGTTGCAGACAAAGCAGGTGTGAGAGAGTGGAGAGAGAGCCCTGCTGCACTGTAACAAAATGCATACAAATGCATCGGCATTTAGCATCGCATGGGGCCTCCCATAAGAGAATGGCCTGCACCAGCCCTGACAGTACCCAGAGCAGGACCACCCAGGACCCTCCATCTAACAGCTCCTGCTGAGAACCGTTTCCTTGGGTGCAAAGCCTCACAGATTCACAAATTTGTGTTTAGCTGCTGAACAGCACTTTGATCTTCAAAGACACCTGGAAACCAGCCCCCTCTTCCCCTAGATATACAGCGAAAGAGTCATTTGTCTTTTCTCTTAAATTAAACCCCCAACCAGACGGGTGATGGCAGCTGCTGGCAGATGAAGCCAACATTACAAAGAGCTAGAGATGTCAGCGAGCCAGCCTGGGCTGCTCCGGGGGTATAGCATCCTGTGGGTAACACAACCCAGAGATCCATGTGTTATTGAAATGGAAGGGTCAGCACAAGCCATAACACTTCAAGCATATTTGTCTTTTCCACAGAACACATGCTGGAAGTAATTCAGGCGGCGATCGCTGCTTGCAGCTTAATAACAGTGCAACGCGGAGGCTTGATGAGCTGCAGATTATTTGCTGGGAGTCTCAACCAGGCCCACACCGATATAAAAAAGCACTTTGTCTCATTTGTTTTTCTCTCTGGGCAAATCCATTGCAGAGCAGCCTACTGCACAAAAAGTTGGCCTGGACCACAGGCTACAGTGCTGATTTGCTCTACCCAGGCCAGCCCAGCTCTAGTTGAGCAGAGATAATTATCCACATTTCCCCCCTAACCATGGGGACATTGCATAGAGCCCGTGATGCGGTGCTGCCGTACAGATGACCAAAGCAGCCCCTGTCCTTGAAGCACATTCCCAATAGCTCCTCCACCTCCCTAAAGTGCTGCAGTGGTCTTAAATAAGCTTTTCCCACCTAGCCTTTTTTTGGACCTTTAACATCTGGCTAAAAAGAGCTAGCTGTAACCTTCACATGGCCATGCTCTACATGTCTGCTTCCTGCCACGCGATTTGCGTCGTCCCTAAAGAGACCGGCACGTTCCTGCAAGACCAGCTTCCATGGCTCGCGCCCAGCAGGACTGAGCTGCCTCAGGGGCATGAACACGTGGCTTTCTGGGGCAGAATATGGCCCTGCATTTCCTTAAGGCTATGGGGACAGAGACTGCAATGGGAGCGATGCACGGGGGAAGTATAGGGCTGAGACAGTCACATGCCTAATGGGGACTGGCTTTCAGGGATCCTCCAAACCAGTTCTCAGCCTGCAAAATAGGACCAGCAAGCCCTGTCCTGCTACAGTGCTCAGAGGACCCAGACAGGAGTGGGCCTCTACAGGCCGGGTCCTGTACGCATGCACGCGAGCAGGTTGGGAGTCTATTCCCCTGAGACCACTTGGGCTTTTTCTGGACCCCGCCGTGATGCAGAGAGCCAAGGGAAAGCTGGCTGCATCCTCATGAAGATGCTGTCTCAGTAGCTGCATCACTGCAGATGTCCCAGTGACAGCATCTGTGGATAATTACAAGGTCTTTAACCGACACCAAAAGGCGTGTGGTAGATAATGAACCCCAAGAACAAAGAAAACAGCCTCCCTGTTTAGACACTCCGACCCAATGCAGGGCGCCTGCCATGAAAAAGCAGATCCCAGCTTTCCTCCATCTACTTTTGCCACAGGTGCACTCTGCGTTATGGTTTTGTGGGTCAAAAGTAAGCAGTAGCTTTATTAACTTCCTCCACCCACTGGTGTCATAAAGGGAGTTCATAAGCAATTAGCTATTTCTAATCACTTAATTCCACTTTAAATCCCTGCCTGGAAGGATCTCTCTCTTTCCAGAATCTGCTAGTCTTTGGCTGCTCTTCAGTCTCTAACCTGAATTTTAAAAATATCCCTTCTTTAAGCAATTCTGCAGCCCTGCATCTCTGCCATTCAGAACTGGGCAAAAAGTAACCTGGGCATTGTCTCTCCCGCCACTCCCTGCCAGCCTTGGAGAAGCCTTACAGCAAAACAGCACGTGCACCCAAGATGTGCAAAAGCCGAGGCCCACGGGGATACAAACTCTGCATCATCTTTTGGGCTCTTCTTCCAGGGGACTGAAGAATTAATACACAGCTCCTGTTCCTGCCAGCTGAACACAAACCATGCAGCCGAGCGCACGCGCTTAGGAGGGAGGTATTGCGGGGTCTAAATATTTCAAGCTCCTTTGTCTCCGACACTTCGGTTCTTTCGCCCAGTGCCCACCCCAGACAATGGTCATTTTGTCTCCTGCTGTTTCAGAGAGATTTATTATTTATCGGCCCTCTCCTTTCTGCTGGCGTTGGCATGCTAAACCTTCCCCTTTCCCCGATCGGTATCGTCTCTGTGTGTCAGCTCAGCATCTTTGGGAATGGTAAATTGTGTCAGAATAGACTTTCTTTTAAATACCCTGTGCCATATGGCTATGATTCTTCTCAGCAGTTTTAGGAACGATAACAGCTAAATGGAAATCAATTTGACGGGGCTGATTCCAGAGTTTGGCAAATGGCAGAAAGAAGCCAGCTAAGAAGAGGCATTAAATTTGAGAGGGTGCCAATCCGCACGTTCACATCAGGGACACGTTCAAGGCCAAACTTATTTCTCATGTCAATGCACTGCAGGCCATCAAACGGGGCCCTGCTGTGTGCAGGGGAGAGATGGAGGAGGGTGTGGGGAGTGTACCCGGGGCAGGTGCTTTTCCAATTCAGAGCAAAGGCCGAGATGTTCCCCCTGTGGAAAGGGGCTTTTGCACAAATTTAATCAAAGCAATGGGGGTACTTGTCCCCCAAGCAGGGGGCTCCGTCCGCTCCATGACACTCCTCACAGGTGCCATCCCTGGGAACTTGCAGAAGAGGCTTAGTGGGCCACGGGCCGCAGCATCTCTGCACAGAGGTGATGCTTGGGGCCGTGGCTTGTGACACGTGACTAGGCGAAGCACGGCCCGCCTGCGCAAGTGCAGGCTGTGACATGGACTCAGTGCACATAGGTGCATGGATCTGTCCACACCAGGGCATGACCCACTAGGCAGCATTACCTATGCCAGAAAGGTGGCCGGGGTTTCCTGCCTCGGAAGGCAGAGCGCCGTGTCACACCGGCACGCTTCTGAGGCTCGTAATTAAAGTTGCTTGTTGTTTGATCACCTGCTTGATGCAATGTAATTAGACTTGCTGCACGGGTTGATTTTTTTGTCTCGTTTGATCAATGACTAGAAGCACTAACAAGAGAAAGCGCGCAGTTCTGCGTCCCGGCGTCTGTGCCAGCTGAGGGAAAAGCCCCTCGCTTTGCAGTCCCTGATCCAATTTCTTCCGAGGAACCCTAAGCAGCTTTCCCAGAATTAATGGCTTGAGATCTCCTCCGAGCTGAACCACAGGGTATGTGACAAGTGAGCACTCGTGCGGGAGCCAAAGGGGAGCGGCAACACAGGAAGAAAGGCGCCGATTTTCATCGGCGTTATGAATTATTTGTGTTCTTTGGTTGCTGCGGCTCTCTCGTGGATTAACACCTCGAGTGAGACTGCCTGCTTTCTCCAGCTATTTAATTTGTCTTGCAATCAAAAGAAAACTTCCTGAACTAATAATTAATGGGCTGTCAGCGGTTGTGTGCAAACGCAGTGCTCACAACGCGACAGCTGAAGAAAGGCAAAGTGCTGCCTTTTGAAGTGATTCCTGTACCAGGCTTCTAAGCTGGATGGAGGTCTGGGTCCACCCCAGGCACGGGGGTTTGGTGCAGGCTTTCTCTCCGGAGAAGGCCGGCAATAACTCAATTCTGCGGGCAGCAGAAGGTCCCCTGCATAGCAAGAGCCTCTGGTCCCTAGACGAGCACGAGGGACCAAACACCACTCTGAAAGGGCCAGGGCATCACACACAGCCTCTTCTAATTACTGGCAGCAAGAGCTTTGGGAAGTAGCAAACTCCTGCTTCCAGGTGTAAGCCACTCTCTAATTAGGAGAGATGAGGACATGTCCTAGAGTGAGGCACCGATTATCCTCGCGGGCTCTTGCGCAGGCCTTGGGGACCGGCTGCTGTGAGGGGCACGAGGCCGGGCCCGCAGGACCCGAGAGCTGACCCTGTTTGGTATCGCTGGGGAGAAGAGACCCCAGGAGCCCCCCTGTTCGCCCTCTGCTTTCGCTGAGGATCTCTCAGACAGGGGTTGGGCTCGCTTTGTGCAGTTCCTGGATAACCTCCTTCCCTCTCCTAGCCAGAAATAACACGGTGCCCCCATCAGCCCACGAGAGCCCAAAGAAGGTGATGAGCAGAGCGTGTTCTGCGCGCAGGGAGTGTGGGCGCAGCTGGGAAGGCAGGCTGTCAGCCAGCTCTGCCTCCCCATGATATTAATAAATGGGGACTTAGGAAAACAGCCATATGCCCCTTCTCACCTCTTACCTACTTCTATAAATACACAGCTATATTTAGCAATGGAAGAACGGAGGAAATAATAAATACCAGGCATGGCCAAGGAGGGGCTGGAGCCACTAGCTATGGATAACGTCTGCAGGCAGAGGAGGAGAGAAACCTGCGTCCTCAGTGCACCACATCCTTGAAGCAGCGACATGCGGTGCAGCCTGGCGCAAGCTGGACCGTGCTGCCGGCACACACAAGGGACACGGGCTAAGAATGGGGGCAACGTCAGGTCGGCACCTCCCAACTCACTGCCCCACACAGCCTGGGAATGAAGGGGCTGCTGATCAGATTAGAAGCAGGTACGTTTACACCAGCAAGGGAAACGGTGTTCGTGCAGCTGGGACGTCCCTTCCCAACCGAGATCCTCAAGTTCAATGCTGTGGAGCCGGCTGAAAAGGAGGGAGATTCCTGGGGCGCTGTTAATCATAGTGCAGTCTCATTGTATGCATGAATACAGGCATTTATAGCAGCATATAATGGCATACCCATCGGACAGCCCCAAGGGGCGTCCAGCTAACCAGGACAATAAGTGCTACTGAAAGTCAGTTCACGTTTCCCATTCAACAAGGAACGTGATCCCTTGATGACTGTTTTACTCAACTTTATGATAGCGGGGATAAGGTTTGTCTGGTTGCCCGCAGCAGGGCATCAGCTGGGTACTGCCAGGGTCAGGAAAGTATGCCAAGCATCTGCATAGCTGGAAGCAGAGAGCGTAGCTCACAGCCAGATGCCAGATACCAGATCTGATGGGTCAGCAGTCTGTGAACCGGCCAGCTCGACTCGCAAACACACCGCTCTACAAGAAGAGGGGGCACTTACACCTGGCAGAGCCTTTCTCTCCGCATATGGTGCTGCCCAGGGGTCGCACGGGGAGGCACACAGTCGGCTGCCGCAGTCCATCAGATGCTCCATCTTGCACCAAACTGGTCCTTCCCGCAGCCAGGCTGGACCGTGTGGCGTGCCAGACAGCTACGGTCCTGCTGGCAACGTGGTCACACGGCCATCGCTGTCGGTACAGGACCAGAAACACCAGAGCCACTGCATAGAGGGCCTGCGTGTGCCATGCGCGTGGAGCACGGTCCCTCCTGTCGGGGTGCTCCCAACCACACTGCTCCACGTCAAGCTCTTTCCAGCTTCTGCCCATTCACAGCTCATTGCTCTTGCCCAGCTTGTTTGACATTTGTCGGGGGGCCATGAGGGATGGAGCCCAGTGCACGACAGCTGCCAGCCTGGCCGAAGAACGTCAGTCAATGAGATGGGCTTGTCCCGGCGGAGCCCCGCCTGCCTGGGGAGCTGGCAGAGAGACGGCAGGAGAGCTCAGTCCTGATGTTCAGGGCACAGTAGAGGGAGCAGAGCTGCATACTTGGCCTCGCTCCATGGCAATGGCAGCTGCTGCTGCTAACAAGAGCCATGCTGCATTTCTGGGGGCAGCCAGAGCCAGATGTGCTTGGAAAAATGAGGGGAGTGGTCGGCTTTGCCCTGGCGTGGTAAATGCTGTGCTGTGCCAGCTCCAGACGGGCCGTCCATTCCCCTGGAACCGCTGGAAAAAGACCGGAGCAAAGTCTCTGCCTCGCCCCTCCGCACAGCACGCATTGCCCCTGGAGGAGTCAGCTTGAAATCTCATCACCCGATATGCCAGCCAAATGCCACGACAAAGGGCACGTGGCAGCCGGTGGCATTCAGCCCTCAGCACCAGAGCCCAAGCCATGGGCTCGCAGACGGCCAGCGGCACCAGGAGAAAGCCCTGTCCCGCGGACACCGCGACGGAGCCGGAGGCTTGCCAGGATCATGTTGGGCACAGACCCGCACGTGGGCCTTGGAGCCAGGCCCTGCTCCTGGGTGCACCTGCTGCCTGAGCAGAAGAGCACGAGGACCAGGGTGACTGAAAGGAGTAAAAATAAACCCTCCTGCCAGGCTGAGACAGTTGGCGGGCTCTAATTAGAAGGTGGCTGGATGTTGTCAAGTGGCGGTGGTGGGGAGGAGGGACGCCGACGTCTTGTAGGCACTAGGGAGACGATGCTGATCTGATGCTGAGGGTGTCCCCCCACCAGACCCCACAAATGACTGCCTTCCCTGGGACTGAGACCAGCCAAACCCCCGTCGGATGGTGTCCGGCAGGGGAGGCTTGGTAGCCAGCCCGTGCTCCCTTCTGCCCTGTCCTCCCCCTTCCTTTTTGCCACCCAATGTGTCCGGCGTTCCCAGCCACTTTGATCACGGCCCTTCATGCCAGGGTGTCAGGACAGCTCCCCGCGCGCGGTGCCAACTCTCCTGACCGCGCAGCCCAGCCAGAGGTGCAGGTGCCTGCTCAGAGGGGCTGGGACCAAAGTGCACGGACGGGCTCTGCGCGCAAGGAAGGTGCTTTGTGGTTCAGAGACAGCCACACGACGGCCGTCATGTGATGTGGCAGTTGCCAGGGTAACGGTGGTTTCTCTCCAAAAGCAGCATAAACAGTCTTGTAAAAGCCTCCCGTGCTCTTTGGGCTCCTGGCTGCCAGGCTGCAGTAGCCTGCGCCTCCCGCCGTCGGGCACTCCTGCCATGCCAGGGCCGGCCCTGCTCCCTCCGCCCCGGGCAGCTGGCACCCGACACCCAGCGGGTGCTCGCCCACTGCCAAGAACATCTGTGCAATGGACCTGCCTGCAAATCCCGCGTGTCTGCGCGGGGGCTGGAGCAGGAGGGCAGGAGAGGAGGGCTGCTGCAATTACAGCCAGGAGGCAGCCTTTATTTTGGGGCTAGCAGAGCCTCTTTTTTTTTCCCGCCGGTCCCTAATTACGCACAAAGCAGTAGGACGTGAGTCAGGCCGAAATCTTTGCCTATCATTAACGCGCAACTTTGAGCCTCTTGTACTTTGCATAATCAGCGCTTGCCATCCCCAATCAGCTTCAGCTCAGGAAGCCACGAGGCAGAGCCGCACAAGGTGGCCGTGAGCAGAGGGGAGGAAGCCTTTGGGACCCGGCGCGACTTGGGGGTTGGGAGGTGGCGTCAGCGGCCTGACAACAGCCGCCCTGGGAGCCTGGCCGCTCTCCTAGACAAACCCTCTTCTGGACCGCATCACTTGGGCACACATAAGCCCGAGAAATGAGGCCAGATTATTTTGACGTTTACTTGTAAAACTCCCACATCCAGTGACGGGAGACAAGATGGGGGGAAGGCTGGCGTGCAAGCAGGGAAGGTGAGATCAGGGCAGGCTTCCCTCTCCAGCTCCGGTGCTACCTGGCTTTTCACAGCAGGCAGAGTCCACGTTACATCCCAGCGATCATGGTTCATAGATCCTGAGCCCAGAAAGGCACAAACTACCCATTTGTTTGCCCCTTACTAGACATCTTCTAGTGGGAGGGTTCTGGATTCATCGCACTTTGCTCCGGGGAGGGGAAGGGTCTGGTGCTTAAAATGTTAAGAGTGCCACATCGTCACCTGCATCTGCGGAAAGCAGGGGGGCGGATGAGGCTTATTTGCATCGGAGCTGCTTTGCCGTGAACTATTTTATTTCGCTCCGCTCCTGGCGCCTCCTGGGCAATCAGCGCCCTCCTTAGCTGTACAGATCAAAGCCCCCTGCTGCAGAGGTAGGAGGCAGAGCTCAGTTTTGCAGTGGCTTCTTCTTTTTTTTTTTGCATGCGGTGAGTCAAAGTCTGGAGGAAGTCATTGTCTGTGGGAGCCGAGTTCGCTCGAAGCCAGGCAGGCAAGTAAGGAGCCCGTTCAGCCCCTGTGCAGACAAGAGCTGGATCCCACCCTGCACCAAAACCACTGCGCCCTCCGCACTGGCTTCTCCTTCGGCTGTATTGTTGGAGGACTGCAGTGTGCTAGGCACCGTACCAGCCTACAACAAATGCAAAGCTCAGCCCACAAGGTCTTACAGTCGTGTAGGCTGCCTGTGCCTCAGGGACCCATCTCTAAGACCTCAGTGCCATGCCCCTTCTCCCACTCTGTCTTATCTGTTGCAAGGCAGTCGTGCGGGAATTTGTGGGGCCCTAGACTCTCCCCCAGGTAGGAACTTCTCGTCAGGCAGGCGACGTTCCCAGCCTGCAATAAGCAGCGCATCCTCTGCTATCCTCAGTAGCTGAAGCCGAGCTCGCCATATGCTAATACAGGGACGGGCAATTATTTCGGGCGGACGGCCGCTTACTGAGTTTTGGCCGGCCATCAAGGGCCGCATAACAGGCAGCCCAGGGCAGACAAATATTAATTTTCTAAATTTTTTAGGGGCCACCCAAGGCCGGATAGAATGGGCTGGCGGGCCACATCTGGCCCGCGGGCCGCATTTTGCCCACCTCTGGGCTAGTAGATGATTCAGGCACAGGCTCTCAAGCGGTGCACCTGGATCCCCTGGCTAGCTCGTTGCAGCTCCACCTACGCTCTTTTCATTTCACTGTACGCACAGACTTGGCATCCTCTAGAAGCGGGGTGAGCCGATTCGGTTAAGTGTCTCCCTGTCAGCATGTCATCAGGGCACGAGTCTCATCCACAGCAGCAGGCCGCAAGGCGCTTTCCCGCAAACAAAGCGTGAGATGCTCCTCTCTGACGCGCCCGCCCTGAAGCCCTTTCCTTTGCTGCTTGTTCTAATTTTACTTGCTGATTGTTCATTCCCTGGCAAGCAGGGAGGCCTTCGGGAGCCAGGCCCCGTGGGTTCGATTTCAGTTCTGGCATGGTTTTGCTTACAGGTTAGCAAGCCACTTGTCTTCACATATTTCAGGCTCCCCAGCTGGAATAACATCGCCCTCCTCACCAGCTCCGGGTAGACAGGTTGTGAGGGCTACTTAATTAGCACTCATTATAGCGCTTGAGCTGTTTGGGTGAAAGGTGCTACAGAAATGCAACAGATGAGCTCTTCAGCCAGAAGGACTTCGACTCGAAGCTGTCAGATGCCCAGGGTTTTGCCAGCTCCAGGATGAGTGCTGCAGGGTCCTCCAGCAGCTTTGGAAAGGGTGCTCTCGAGAACATTTGTTAGCACGCTTTTCATTAGGCTCAGGATGCGGCCGGACATTTAACACCACAGGGAATCTGCTCCAATTTTCAACCTGGGGTCAATGAGCCAGCCTTGCAACCACAAGAGAAACACCGACAGGTTTCAAGGTGTTGTGCTGTGACCCCCACGAGTTGGCAGAGGTGATTCCAGGCAGCCTAGAAACACCCAGATCCCCTCAGGGCACACAGCAAGGGAAGGATGGGAATCAATCTGAAAGTGCATCATGTGGAAGAGCGCTAAAGTAGCCTAGTCATTTCCAAGGCTGTATAGTTAATTGAAATGACTCATCTTCCGGGACAGGAGGGGAGAAGTCAGAGTGCTGGAGATCTCTATACATGTGCAAAGTTAAGATGCTCAGAGATGGCACTCAGAAATCATTAGGATAGCCAGCTCCCTTTGCAAGCCTGATGAAACGGGTTGGTCTGGAGCAGTGCAAGGCTGCATTGTGCCCGTCTGCTCTCAGGTCACTTGTCAGAGCCGGGTCCAGGAGATTTCCACCGCAACCACGGGCGGTTTGAGAAAGAATCCAAGAGCCAGTCAGTACCATAAATCAGTAGCAAATTGGGCCCCCAGATCAGGGCTTCCTCCACTGTTCAAGGTTTTTATGTCAGCACAGTGAGTTGAAATTGCAATAAAAATAGCAGAAGATTAAAAAGAGAGAAGTAACAGGTCCCTGCAGTCAACATGACTTAAATTCCCTGTCAGATTCCTTGTGAACTACAGCCACCCGCATTTGATAATTAGAGTGATTAATTATTCTTATTATAATTAGTAGTATCATGCAGCCTCTCCAGTGGCAGGAAATAACGTTGTCATAAAGTTGTCTAGTTGCTTGATCTTTGAAATCCAGTCAGATGTACAGTTCCTAGGACTTACACTAGGTTTGCAATCGGTTTTTCAGCGTGAGATGGTGAAACCTGGAGGGGCATCATCAGATTGAGCCCAAAGGGATAGATTAGTTTCAGTGGAATTTGTTGCTCAAGACAGCTGAAGCCCACACCTGTTCTGCTGGATCAGAAAATCCCTGAGCCCCCTTAGGGATGCTTTTGCAGCATCCAAGCCTGGACCCAAATCTTTTCCCGAGGTGCTAGCTAAGTGTGAGAATGGCGTTAGTCATACTGCAGTAAAGCTGCTTAGCAGGACGGGTAGAAGTGCGTTCAGGGAAGAGACTTCACCACGTCCAGCCAAATAGCCCAGCACAGTTGTTTTCAATGGCACACTAGGTAAGTAAAACATCTGCGGGCAACTGGACCCGATGATCTCACGAGGTCCCTTCTAGCCCTAAACTTCCGTGAACGTGTGTGTGTGAACTCAGTTGGCAGTAAGAAAAAAAAAATCAAGTAAGATGTGAAGATGCTCCTAGGTGCGAGATGGAAACTAACGGGGAAAAGCACATTCTTTGCTCACCCAGCACGAAAACCTGTGAAACTGCCTGCCGCAGGCAGCCGGGAGCCCACAATCCACCAGGATCAAAGAGCGCAGTGCATTTACCTGGACTGCACAGGTGCCCAGGCCCAGGCCGGCTGCTGCTCCCTGCAGCTGTGGAGTGGGGGCAGCCGGATCCCGGAAGCAGCCTGGCTTGCTGCTGGACCCTTCGGCTGCTGGGCTCCGGTGCTTGCTGGGTGATAAACCGCTCCAAGCTTCACGCGCACCTAACCCATCCCTTCTCACTTTCCCTCGGGTACAAGCAGTGCCCCACGATCCCTCCACCTCTCCTAGCTGCTCCTGTCCCCTTCTGGCTTTCAGGGAACACCAAGGCATGCAGAAAGCTCACTCCGTGCTCAGAAAGCCTTGCCGGCTAACAGGAGACACGTGCCTGCCCATCCCAGCTACGACCCCCTTCTGACCTCCAAACCCCAGTGCCAAGACCTGGCTGGGTGGCCGCACAGCCTGCAGCAGGACATACGACTTGGTACGCTGAGCTGCTTCAAAAAGCCCCCCGTAGCTTTCCCCGGCAACACGCCGCCTGTTTGCATGTGCACACCGTGCTTCAAAGGATGGGGAGTTTGTTGCACCCTTTGCTGCAGGTTTGGCGTCAGCTGATGGATGCACAGCTTTCAAAGCAGCAGGTGTGAGGTCCTGCTCTATAGTGGGGCTGGCTGACAGGCTGCCCCAGGTGTCAAAGACCCCTGGACCGGGCTTCTCCTTTTCCTTGTCCCGCAGCATTTCACAGCTGTGAAGGCTGGGGCTGGGGGTGGTGGTGTTTCTTCGGGGATATGTTTGCACCTTGGTTAGCAGCTTCCTCACTAGCAAGGAGCAATGTCGTGTGTATGTGTATGTGCTGGGATTGCTAATGTTCTTCTTTGCAAGGTTCATATCGGTTGCTTGCTTGTTGTGGCATTGGGGATTATAATAAAAACCAAAAATATAAATGTGGATTTATTATTATCATTATCGTTATTATTATTCACCGAGGAAAATCGGATGCCGGGCATCTCCCACTGGGCCCCGCTGGGTTTGTTCTGCGCATGTAGCGAGGCCAGATGGGTTGTGCATTTGACAGCTCTTTCATCTGCATGCCGCAGGTAGAACCGGCCTGGACGCCCCGTTTCCCCTTTAGCACGTCAGAGCAAATCCATCTCTGCCTTGGAATAATGCTTTTTAACTTTGTCCTTCGCCCTCTCTCTCCAAATGAGGCTCTTGAAAGCCCCTTTTGAAGCCTCCTGTGTGAATTTCTAGCCCCGCTCTCCTATCACTTGCTGGTGGAATGGATTAAAACGAGCCCTTTGAAGTGCCGGTGCTTTGGAGGCAAGCTCACTCCGCACTTTGTCATGTACGGGAGGGAGGATAATAAACACCATTTGCCTTCTGATTTCCCTGTCAGCTCGTCCTCTCCCGGCACACTTGAAAGCATAAGAAAGCTGGAGCCACGCGGCACATCCTCTCCATCTGAGAGAGGCCGCTCTTGGCACCTGCCTGCCACCGCCGCCTCATGCATTTGCTGCGAGGGCTGCCTCAGGGCTTCCACATCGTATACGGTACATGTATCCTGCAGCCATTGCATGGCTTTGACCGCGAGGCCCAGATCAAGAGAGCGCATCGCACAATCCAGCGGGCTTGGCTCCCCTCGTACCCCATCGGCTGCCTGCATCTCCCGCCCCTGGGCCTGCTGCACGGCTCCTCCAGTATTAGCATGGGAGGCATACGAGCAAGGGGCACGCTATCTGCAGCGCTGGAGACCCCAGCACGGCATCGGGAAAGATGGAATAATATATATCCTCCCCCCAGCACCCTCTGGGTACCTTGTCCTCTGGGGCCCCGTGACAGCCATTCAGCACCACTAAAAGCAGGTCAAGCTAAAGGCTTTCCTGCATGGCAGTGGACAGGAAAGCTGAGGCTATCGCCACTGGTGGAAATACCAGAAGACTGAGCCCCGGCATCTCCCAACTGTTTGGGGGGCAAATCAAGGGCAACAATGTCACTTGCTGACCTCATTAATGACATCAGTGCAAGCAGCAGGGTCCTGCCAGCACGTGGGACACTGCAGTACGCCAGCTGGCTCCATGCACCCAGCTGAGCCAGGACACCTGAGCCGTGACCTGTGACATTTCTGGGGCTCTCTTGGGCATCACTACCTGCCTGCTGCAAGCAAGCTCTCTGGGCAGAGCTGCCCTCCTGCTGTGCGCGAGAGGTGACACCAGCACCCCAGGACCGAGGCCTCCAGGTGATGCTGCAATAAAGGGCGACAGAGGTGACATTTTCCAAAGCGTGCAGGGGCCTGCACAAGTCTGGCCCTGTTGAGTGTGTTTTCCAATGTGTCAGAGGCTCCATGCAGCCCACTAGGAGCCAGCAATTGAGCACACGCGCGTGGCAGAGACAGCTGGGTTCGTCACCCAGGCCCTCGGAAAGGTCTGGGGGCTTCTGGCACCGTGGATCTGACACAAACACAGAGGACCGGCCCCTGAGCTGCTGTGAAAATGCTGTCACTGCAGAGGAGCTGTGCCAGCTCGCACCCCCAAGGAGATGCCCCACAGCTCCACCCCCTGACGGGGTCAGCACGAATGCATCTGTCACGTAGCTGGAGTCAGCAGTTACTGCCTCCAGAGACAGCTGCTCTGGTCCCCACTGCGCCCCTCCAGCCTATGTCCTTAGCTGCAAGGTCAGCACTGCACCGTAAACCCTTGGACCCACCTTGCCAATGCAGTGAGCAGCTCGGTCCCTGCCCCTGCACTGCAGGGCACGAGCAGACCCCCGGGCAGGTCACAGGGTGGGACCAGAGCCCAGGACACCCTGCCCTTGGCTGCTGCATGGGCGAGCGCTGCACCGCACCTGCCAATTCGCAGGCGCGCAGCATGGCCAGCACAACAGCCTGAGCAGGCTGCGGCTGCCAGGCCGTTAGGCCTCGGGAAGATCTTAATGCCACACAACAGGCAAGTTTTAATATCGAGAAACTTCATCTCCAGCCATCACTAGCTAATGGGACGCAGCAAACTGTCTGGAAAAATGAGAGCATTACAGTAAAAACAACAACAAATTAAACTCGGAGACAATCAGGGAGCGATTAGGGAGCTCTCCTCTGGGAGCGCTTCCGAACTCAAGGTCTTTCTCCAAATTTGATCACTCTCAGCAACTTTATTTCTTGCTAATTAATAAATGTGTAAGTAAACGGCACGTCTTCCGGAAGGGAGACAGCTCCCCAGCCCAGCCCAGCCCAGCCTCGGTGACACGGGAGGACAGAGCCTGGTGGCAGGTGGAAGCAAGCACGTCTCCCGCCCGGAGAGAAAGCTCCCTGTCAGCAGAACCAGCAGCAGGGCTGTGACAACAGACACCACGGGGTGCTCCTGCTACAAGGTGACTGGAAGGGATGGGACGGAGCAGGCACCAGCAGAAGGGAAAGGGCGAAAGCAGGGCAGAGTGCTTTGCCTCTCCGGGTAACGCACCCCAGGGTGCAGACTAGGTCTGCACCCAGGGGTACCACTCTGATGCAGCCAAGGGGTCTGCTGTGCCGCCCTGCCTGGTAGCCGAGTTAACACCTTGCCAAGACAGCTCTGCTCCAGCCTGGAAGAGGCTGAGACGTGCTCCCTGCCGTGGAGCAGCAAGATGCCTGCAGTCCTGCAGGCTCCCTGGTATGCCACGAGCCTTGCACCACGGGAACAGCCCGGTCCCACCCGTGAAGCGCGCCCCATCCCCTTGCCTCAGACAGCGGGGCAGTGCTGGGGCCAGGCTGTGCACACCACACAGACCTGGAGAAACCCACTTCCCCCCTGTTGTCCAGCAAAGGCACCTCTTGTCCTTGCATCTAACTTCCTTAGGCGCATGCCTGAAGGTAAGCACTGGCCGAAAGGCTTTCCCCGCTGGTGCCCACGAAGCACAAGCACATTACAGAAAGGTGCCTGGTGAGCTAGCAAGGGGGCTAGCAGGGCTTTGGACAAGCGCTTGCTCCTAGGAGGGCCCTCTGCAGTGCTACCCACCCTGTAACAGCTCTTCTCTGAGCTGCAGGCCTGTCTTTTCCCATCTGCTACCGCACGAAGTCTGGAAACGCTGCTCTGAGGTGACTCGAAGTTGTCTCTCTCTGCAAAGTGGAAGTGCTCGTGCTGTACAGCAGGGGATCAGACATGCAGAAGCAGGGCGGCTAGGCTCTCTCGGCCCTGCTAGGGGCTCTGAAACGTTGCGCAAAAATGTAAAGAAAGAGGACCAAGCTGCAGGGTGGCCCTGGACTAGAGCGTCTGCAGAGCCACAGCCACGCTCCCCCGATAAGTCCCCCATGGGGGGCAGACCAGCCTGGCCTGCCCTGTTACACTTGACTTAGTGGAGAAGGAAAAAGAAAGAGGGAAGGCCAGAAACATCCAGAGGAGGGAGAAGATCCATGTGCTCAGTGAGACAACATCACCTTGGGGTCTGCAAAGCTGCAGCCCTGCCGGGAGAGTCTCTGCACGCAGTAACCCCCAGCACCCGGACAGCGCTTCCAGCAAAGCACCCGACGCACTTGGCCATTGCTGCATCCTGCCTGTACAGCACCCCCGGCAGACAGCCCACGCAACACTGCATCTGCCATGCACAGGGGGAAACTGAGGCATGAGGACTTTGGGGCCCAAACCTTCGCACTTGGCTCTGCTTTCCCACCACCAGCACCTAGACACTTGAATAACAGGGACCCAGTGATCACAGGAGCCAAGCGCTCACGCCATGTCTGCACAGCAAGCCACAGCTTTATTTCGAGGCCCAAACCCACAGGGTTAGGAGTCTTGACAGGACCTCGCAGAAGTGACGGGGCTCAGGCAGGCCCATTGCCCCAGTGTCCCGACTCCCAGTGACCCCCTACCAATGCTGGCACAGCCACGTCCAGCTCCACAGGACCTCTGGGGCACATGGGACCAGCTCGCCCACCACCCCGAGCGCGCCTGGGAACGGGAGGCCAGGAATGAACAGGAGCCGCGAGAGGCTGCAGGCTGCTCAGCACAGACGGCTGGTTACATAAGGACAAGCCTTGAGAAACAGGGTCTGCTGTCAACTACCTGCCACCGCCGAGGTCTGGGGGTGGGGGATGTTTTGTCTTTTAGCAGCCGAAGTCCTGCCGGGGGGGAGGAAAAAGTCACAGCGGGATGGCCTGCTAATCTTGCCAGGTAAGTCTCCGGGGAGAGCGTGCAAAGCTGGGAATTACGTAGCACCACACGATGCCATAAAACCCGCCAGCCGGGGAAGCCAGGCTGAATGCAACTGCTTGGGCCCACGTGGCCGCTCGCTGGGACTTGCCAATTAAACCCTGTCCTGGGGACTGTTCCTAAGACCCTGCGGCATGTGGACCGCAGTGCTCTTTTCAGACCGGCTGATCAGCAAAGCACCGTGGTGACACAGAGAGTGACCGGGAGAGCTCTGCTCCTTCAGGCGGGAAGAGTTGCAGAGCGTGCGACCGTGCAGCGTGCTGGGCCAGGCGCTGCGGCGGTGGTGCCCGGCTGCAGCCTGCGCAAGAGTGAGGGCAGGAAGGGCAGGGGGCCGCAGACTGGACTCGAGGTCTGGGGAGGGTGTAAAAGCAACACGGGTGTGGTGTAGCTAACACCCTGCCGCTCTGGCCTGGAGCGCAGGGGCTCGTCTCAAGGAAGCAGTGCTGCCTGGGGCCTCAGCAGGTGGGGTCGCCGCCGGCGGGTGCTGTGCCGGGTCCCTCTTTGCTCCGGTTATTTTCACCAGCAATTTCTGGGTTTCACCTATTTCTGGCAAGATGTGCGGGAGGGGGAAGAGATCCCTGCTTTTCCTCTCCAAAGCGCCTCTCCCCCTCCCCCAGGCCCTTCCTACAGCAGATGAGTCACCGTCTGGGAGCCTTTTTCAAAACAGCGATCTTCAAATCCTGCATTGAAGCACCAGTCTCCCCGGTCCCCGATCCGGCACCCAGGCCACAGTCAGGCTGGCCAGCTCCCAGGTGAAAGCAAAGCCCCCTCACCCAGGAGCCCCCCTGCCTGGCAGAAACCTCACTGTGCTGTCCCTTGTCTGGCCGCTGATTTCAGGCCCTTGAGAAGGAGTCCTGGGGGACACCGAGCCCTGCGAGCAGAGCCCACCCTCGCTCCTGCTGGGCTCACCTTTCCTGCGCAGCCCTGCTCCTGCTGGGATTCCCATGTCCGGACCAGCTGCGCTGTTTGCAGAGAGCCAACACGTGCTTCTGCAACCGGCAACTACACCATTGCTGAGGCCAGCAGCACGCTCCTGGCTCTGTCGAGCACCTCCAGGCTCCACCGGCCACCTTCCTGCCCCACAGGCCCTCCCACAGCAGAAGAAAGTGCAAACAGCACGCAGCTGTCCTTAGGGCGCAGCTGAGAGCTTGTTTACATGCCGGGTCAGGCAGCTCACTGCGCAGGTGCTGTATCCATCAGTGGATACAGATTGCCAGCAATTCCCATCTCTCTGCACAGTCCGATATTTATTAAACATCACCCTTATCCTGCCCGAGCCAGTCCGACTCATCCTGCCTATGTTTCAGGCACGGTCACCGGGAGACCCATGATGTGCAACATGTGCAGCCAGGCTCGCTGAGCCGGGGGAGCGTGGGGCACTTCCACAGGGGCAACGCAGGCTGCAGAGCCGCGGGGCTGCTCTCCCACGCTGGCTTCTGAGCCGGCGCCGCTGCAGCGAGGCTGGCCAAGGGAAGGCGGCTCTTGCGCCGCCCTCAGCAGCTGCACTGCTAGAAATGTGCCGGCGCCGGCTGTCGTGGGCACCAGCTGGGAAAGTTTTCCAAACTTGCTGCAGTGAAGAGACAGTTCTTCCCAGGCAGGTGCAAGCACCAGCATGCCCACACTGCAACTGCAGAGCTCCACTCCCTGGGGTCTGCGTGACCTGGGGAGTCCTACTAGGAAAAGCCCCTCCATATTTAACCCGGGATCCAGCCCAAGGAAGCAAAGCAGGAGAAGCCCCAATTGCGAGGCCTTTACCACCCTCCATCCCTGCTGATGACAGGAAGGAGAAAGGACCACAGAGGAATGGTTTGCAAGCTGGCCCAGAGCAGCGGGCAGCTGTCCCCTCTCCCACCTGCCCGCAGGTGCGAGGGGAGCTGTGTCCTATGTGCTCACTGGCGCTGGAGCCTTCACGGCCCAGGGGCTGGCTCCAGAGCACTCCCTGAGCACACAGGCACATCCAGCACCTGCAAGCAATGGGCAGCGTGGCACTAGAGAAGGCAACTCAGGCTGGGGTACCATGCACAACAGCAATGCAGACACCCTCCTGGTCCTGGGAAGTTTACAACCCCCTGTGGCCCCCCCACCCCACCCCACGCTGCTCTCCTTTCCCAATCAACTTCCCAGCCACACGCATTCACACGCAAGCAAAGCAACAAGGGATGGGGCAGTACCTTTCTCGTGCTGCTGGGCAGGAGAACAGAGCTGTGGCGGGGATGCTGCTAGGATGGACGCGCTCTGGAGTTACAATGACAGCGTTCCTCTCTCTGCGACCAGAGCTTTCAGCAGTCCAGACCAATTGTGCTGGAAATGCACTTAGTAATTATCCGCTGGAGCTCAGGCTCCACCTCCGCCACGCTGATTGGTCCTCCGGCCCTGTGCAGGGCTGCATTGGTTTCAGGCAGCCCCACTCTCTACCTACTCCAGACTATTGCTCTGAGCTTCTGAACCAAATGCCGGGTCCTGGGGGTCCTGGGGGAGCTGGACAGGTGAGCGGGGGGAGCACAGGAGGAGGGTCAGAGTTGAATTCCCAGGCAGAGGCCAAAGCCCACTAATGGGGTTTCTCCTACTGCAACAGTCTGAGGATGCTCCAGGCATTGAGTCGCTGCTGGAAGGGACCTAGTGGAGATCACACCTAGTCCAGGCAGGGCCATCCCATCACAGCCAAGGGATCATCTCACCTGCATGCAGCAGCTACAGTGCCGCGGTTCCTACCACTGCTTGCAGCCGTCTGGTCCAGCGCCTCGTCATTAGAAAGTTCTCCCTAGCATCCAAGCTCCCGTTGCAGTTTAAGGCCTGTGCGTGCCGAGAACCAGGGCTCTTTCTCCTCTGCAGAACGAGTCTTCTGGCACTTGAGACTGTGAGTGCTCCCCCTCTCCACCTAATAACCCCAGCTCCTCCACCCTTCCCTAACCCACAAGGCACAGGACTAGTGAGTGTCAAAGGCTCAGGGAGGAAGGTGGCTAGTTGCATGCATACAGGAGAGAGCTGTCACACACTGGAAAATATAGCATCTCAAGCCCCCCCCAAATCTACCATGTGAGGGGCTGTATCAGCAGTAGCAGCAGCTCATGCATCTTGCAACGGCTCCGGAGGAACAGCCTTGGAGCTCGTGGCAAGGAAAGCAGAGGCAGAGGCAGGGGGACAACCGGAGGCCGCTGATGTACCAGTCAGCTCCGCTCACTGTCTGCAGCGAGACAGAAGTGGGTTGCACGAGAGGCATCCGTGTGGGTGGCTGCAGAGAGGGCCTTGCACAGGGCCCCAGAGGCTGGTACCAGACGCCGAGGTGACTGCAGCCAGCCGGTGAGCAGGAGCACGAGGCTGGGTGCGCTGGCAGGGCTGCGGGGGCAAGCAGCAGCGCAGAAAGCTGGATGTAGTCATGGGGATAAAGGGGGTCAGAATCTAGGTGCAGAGGCCTGCAGGGGTTATTATTATCATTAATAATACAGCAGTGTGCATGTGGCCAGTCAGCTGAGCCGTCCCAAGGAGCCAGAGCCAGAAGTGGATGTCAGAGGACGGAACATCCCCTTTCCATGCAGGAGCGAGGGCCGTGCCATTGCTGTGGAGAGAGCTGGCGGTGCTGTGACTTCGAAGGTATTCAGGTGCAGAATGCGACTGGAAACTCCTATGATTCTCCTTCGCAAACCTCCGCAGGCAAAAGCACTTTCCAAAGCACAGCCCGAAGGAGCCGTACGTTTGGCTGCAGATAGGCACCATCAGCACTCCCTTGCTCTGGTTGCCTGAGACCGATTGCAAGGCCAATGCAAAGAGATAAGGATCCTGTGGAGGGTGTCTGTTGGGAGCTCGCAGTCATCTCCTCTTTCATGAGCCTGCGCATCTTCCTGGCGAGCTCAGAAGCCTGTAACCCTGGCAGGGAACGTGGGCCGGGCAAACTGCAGGCCGCCCCGGGGATCAGAGATGCAGCCATCCCCTTCCGCCCAGAGCCCCGGGGGGAGCTGGTGCTGCAGGAGAGAACTTTGAATCGTAGAAAATGAGGGTTGAAGGGTCACATCTAGTCCACTCCCCTTCTCAAAGCAGCACCAGCCCCAACTCGATCATCCCAGCCAGGGCTTGTTGAGTCGGGCCTTAAAAACCTCCAGGGCTGGAGATGCCACCACCTCTCTGAGTAACCTGTTCCAGCACTTTACTGACTTCCTAGTGACAAAGTTTTTCCTAACAGCCAAGCTAAACCTCCCTCGCTGCAACTAGAGCCCATTGCTCCTTGTTCCACCATCTGCCCCAACGAGAACAGTCCAGCCCCATCTTCTTCGCAACCCCCCTGCAGGGAGCTGAAGGCTGCTATTAAATCCCCCCTCAGTCTTCTCTTCCGCAGACTAAATAAGTTCCTTCAGCCTCTCCTTATAAGCCATGTGGCCCAGTCCCCAAAACCATTTTCACTGCCTCTGCTGAACCCTCTCCGACTTGTCCACATCCGTTCTGCAGTGGGAGCCCAGAAATGGACACAGGAGTCCAGGTGTGGCCTCACCGGTGCCAAGCAGAGGGGAACATGACAGTGGTCGCAATGAATCATGGTGCGCGGCGGTGTGGGTCAAAGAGAGCAGAGCCCCTTTGGCCTCCTGAGCTGAAAGCAGAGCCTGGGGCTCAGTGAAACAGGAAGGGTGCAGAAGGAGCAGCAGCCCCCCGTTCTTGGCAGGGGAATTGCACCGACAAGGTGAGAGGTAGGTAGCTTGCTAGTCTGCAGTCGCTCAGAAGAACAGGTAGGGATCCACCTTATAGACTAACTAAAGATACATCTAGCTAGAGAGAGACAGAAAAAGCTTTCACGACCTCAAGTTCACTTCATCAGAAGAAGCCAAGCCCTTCCGGCGCCCTTCTTCTCAGCGGGAAACCTGATGAGTGTTAACCCTGGACCCGTGTGTGTTTGGCTTTGTGCAGATCCAAGATGCTGATCAGAGAGGGGAGGCGGGTCCCTTAAACAGCTGCTTATCCCTGCGCCTTCCTAGGCACTCATGCATATTCTCTTTGATGGCACAGGAACTCCTTTTGTGCTTTGCAGGGCAATTACTTTGGCGAGTTAGAAAATCCATTTTGAAAGCACTGAAAAGCACTGCTGCTGCTTTGATTTGTCTTTAGCCCCAGATCCCTCCAGACAGAGTCACTTGTGACAATTAGCACTGGCGTGCATTTGGAGAGAGAGCGCTGTCGCTCGTTCCTGCAGGAAAGGGGGCTGGAGAAAGTCCATTCCTGCTGGCCGTGTCAGGCCAAGGATCCCTTTCCGGCTGAGCAGAGGCTGCTAGTGCACCGAGGTTAGGGCTGCAGGAGCTGCGCGCGCCTGCAGGAATCCAGGTCTTCACTCAAAGGGCCGACCCACCACCGCAGTCAGTGATGGTTCTGGACTGACTCATGGATTTGGACTTGATTTGGCTGATTTGGCTTGGAACATGGAAAATTTCCTTAAAAAAAAAATGGCTAGCTATTGCCCTCTCAGGGTCCCTCTTGCTGTCATGGTCCCCACATCACAGACAGGGTGACTTATTTCACTGCTTGTGCCTCTCTGCTCTTGACAGCCTAACAGGGATAGCATGGGAACCCTCCAGGAGAAAGGTGGCCTGTCTGTGTTACCCTTCCTCGCTTCTCCTGCAGAAGGGCTCTGCAGCCAGAGCAGCTCTTTAGCCGGAGACTGAGAGAAACATTGCGTATCAGACGCTAGCTCTCATTGCATAAATTACTAAGTAATGGCAATTTCCCAACTGCAAGACTGGGCCTGGAGCTTTCCAAGGATTCATGGCTGAGCTGAGAGTGACGGCCAGGATAACTCGGGGGAATTGGAGTTCCTAGATTCACTTTCCTGTACGAAATGTGAGCCTACTTAGTGTGATTTATGTCTGCTCAATATGCTTTGCTGACAGTCTCAGGGACCTTGGCCTGTGTGTGGGCGCGGGCTGCTCTGGTCTCCCGCGTGCAGGGCTAATTGCTTTCATGCCGGTACCGGACCCCATCTCAGACCCCTTGGGGTTAGGTAGGCACAGCGGTGGCTTCACCATCACCCTCCAGCCCACAGAAACTGGAGAGGAAAAAGACATCGCCAGCAATGTTTCCACTCGCAGCTTAATCTGCTTGACAGCAGTTTTACAAACTATCCGAGCCACGGCGCTCCCTGATCCAGCTTGCCTCCTGAGCCGCTGAAAACCTGCTAAAGAGTATTTAAGCCATGCATCTGAGCCTTTGATAGTGACACCAGTGCTTCGAGCCGCCTCCCCAAGCCTCAGATCCTGAAGTGCTAAGAAGGGCCCATCAGATTAGGCATTTATAGCCACGCATCTGGGGATGATTTTTGAAACCTCCTCCCCATTTTTGATGACTTTTAAGGTTACGTCATTTGCCGCAACAAAAGATGTCTTTCTCCTCCTAGGATGTCGCTCACGATGGCAGCACACGGTTGGAAACTTCATAAATAACTTATGAACGAATCAATCTTTTAACCTTTGCCGAGGTGCTTTGTGTGCCCCCCTCGCCCCCCCCCATGGAGTTCCTGAGAGTCGCCTGCAAGCTTGGGTGAAAAAAAGAACCATTTTCCCATTAAAAATCAAAACCCGGGCAAGGCGACAGGGGTCAGGGTCAGTTTCCCTCTCCCTGCAGGGAAACACGTACTTCCCTGACTTCCCACAGGCGGTTGCAGTAAAATATTTATGATTCCTCCCACCCACTTCACTGCCTGTCATGGAAATCTGCTCATAAACATCACGGGCCAGCAGCTGAGAAACAATCTGCCTTTTCGTAGTGATGCACGCTGGACCTGACACCGCCGGACCACCGGGGTCTGGTTTTTAGCAGTCAGATCGCTGCAGATTGCTTGTGCATCAGCATAGCTAAGGGATCCATCACCGT
>JAGPOW010001890.1:4571203-4592894 GCA_030014935.1 Caiman crocodilus | reverse complement strand
TGAACTCTTGCAAGGCCAAGTCGTAGTAGAGCAAAGGGACATGCTGACATGTGACAGCCTGCAGAAATCCAGTGCGACGTTGTCCAGTCCTATCCCCACGCCAGGGTAGCGAGGCGAATCCGCCCCCCAGGCAAGGACAGGAACAATAGCACGCGACTCGCCGATGCGGGACTGGTTCCAGGCTGCTGGCTGGGAACACGCACGATGCGCCACATGCACGTGAGCCGCATGCTCCTCAGTCCCAGGTAGGACCCCCCAGCTCCAAAAGGCAGGAACGTGCTGCTGGCATGTGCAAGCGATTTATTGTGGCCCTTGTGCAAATATGGCTGCGGCTAGCGGAGGGCTGCTCTCCCCTGCGGTGCGCGCCCAGAGCCTGGTGACCTCCACCCCCAGAAGCAGGCCCTACAGCAAAAGGAGCAGATGGAGAAGCTAGCAATGAAAAGCCCGGCAAGAACAAGGCTTTCAGATGCAACTCAGTACCAAAAGTGTGGGATTGCCCGCTGCCGAGTCCCTGTGGCATGCAAACTCTGGCTGGGCCACAGCTGTGCCACGTGCACCAGCCTCTCCTAGCCCGGCCCATCACCCTGTACAGCCAGCTCACGAGTGACTCTCCTTGCCTTGCTGGGAAAGCCAGGAGTTTGCTGCTTGCAGCTCTGGGCCTCTGTGCAAAGCTGATTCCAGGGCATGGGGAGCTGGGCTATCGACAAGGCTGTTCGGGAAAGCCTCTGCAATCTTGGCGTTCATATTTCAGTGGAGATTTATCTTCAGGAGAACAATGTGCTGTTATAGGAGGGCTCTGCTCTCCCAGCTAATTCTCAGCAGCGTTCTGCTTAGCTCTTTCTGGCTCCCAACGTACGCTCATTGTCTATTGTTGCACATCTGTCAAGCGTAACAAGAGGAGCTGTGTACATGCTTATCCCGTGCAAGGGAGCTCCTTTATGCGGTGAAATTTCAGTCCGGCTTTGCCTCTTAACCCTTGCACTGCTGCTCGGGGGCACAGAGCCAGCAGGCCAGCAGCACCAGGAGAGGGTTGAGAAAGCGGCTATCCGCCCCTTTTCCAGGGTCCCAGCGTGGTATGACAGGAGGGTCATACCTGAGGACCTGAAATGGGGGAAAGGTGCAAGATCTGCTGCTTTAGATCCAGGCCTGTCAGATGACATCCAGCACCACGGACGTCCCCTGCTGCCCGGGGAGCTGCCTGCACCGGTGCCTCTGGTCAGGAACGCAGGAACCTTCTTGCCAAAAGCTTTGCAGGCCGGAGCAGTGGCAGAACCAGGACCCAGGTCAGCTGAGCCCCAAGCCAGGGCCTCAAGCCCTCAGCCGTGACACCCATAAAGTCCACGACTTTTTTTTTAAATGTATTTCTAGATATATCCACTGCCCTTCCCTAACCCAATCACAGTCCCTTAGTCCCAGCCCCAATTTGGGGTTACATTCTCTGTCCTTGTCACTGTCAATGTTGCTGTTGCTTCTGCTGCTGCTGATCCTGTTGCTCTTTCTCGCTGTCTCGGAGCCCAGTTGCGTCACTGTCCTCTTTGTCCTCCCTGTCCATTTGAACAGCCTGTGCCAAGTGACCCTTCTCCAGGTGGAGCTGGCTGTGCCTTCTCCACCCTCCCATAAAGCTCAGGAGAGCGGTTCCAAGTCGGTGTGGGGAATGGTGACACAGATAGCTGCAAGTGCTGCCTCCCTTGGTGCCTCTGCAGCAGCACTGCTGGCAGGGACCGCCGCTGCCGCTGGCACTGCCCCGTGCACGCTGGGCTCCGTAGCTGCCGGGGTTCCCAGGCTCAGTGCTCAGCAGCCCCTGCCGGCTTTGCCAGGGTCCCGCCCTGTGCCGGACCAGGGAGCTGGCCAGCTGCCCTGGGGTAAGGACACGGGCTTGGGCTGAGTCCAAAGTGTTCTTTGGCTGAGGAAGGCCAAGCAAAACATTGCAGCCTCCACCTGCAAACGGCTGCTCTGCAGAGACTGCCTAGCAGCAAAAGGAATGATCGCGGGAGCAGAAATGCATTTTTAGGTTTGTCTTTTCATGCTGCACCCCCCTATACTTGCCTTCCTCCTGCAAAAGCCCTCTTTGACAGCGTCCTCCTCTTGCTGCTGCCCACCTAGGCTCTAGGCCAGAGACCATCAAGGACCAAACCAAGGCCCTCCTCACCTTAGCAGGCGAGTCCCACAGATGCTCTCTGCCCCTGCATAGAGCCCAAGGGCACAGGGTTCGGAGGAGCATGCTGTCGCGGGAGTAAGGCCGGCACTGCACACAGCTTATTGGCGGGATCAGACCTCTGGAAACCAGATGCCTCGGGCGCTGGTACACAGGCTGAGCAGCTCTGCAGAGCCAGGGCACCCAAGAAACCCTTTCTGCCCAAGCAGGGGAGGATGCTGCCTGGTGCTTGCTCTTGGCAGAGCAGCAGAGTGGGTTTTTCCAGGCCCCCCAGGTGAGTGGCATGTTAACTTCCTTATCCTCAGACCCCCCAGCAGCCTCTGCAACAGCCGAGCCGGGCGTGCTCGCAGGCCTCTGCAGCACCGAAGGAGCCAGGAGGGCCCGTCTCCCCTGTAATAAGCAGTTTTGCAAACAGGGAATCACATACCAACAATAAGACTGAAATAGTGAAACGGGAACGGGAGCGAGCAAGAGCCAAGACATTCCAGGGCCAATTATTTCTGTTTTGCAAAGGGCACTGTCTGTGTCAGTCAACTTTGGATTTCCTGTCTAATTCAGAGAGGACTTTTATCTTTAATCACTCATGATAGATGGCTCCAAGGGCTGGGATTTCAGAGCCATCAGCATTGCTGCTGAAGCCAAACCAAGCAGGCCCCCTCCCCATAGTTTTCCCTTATCAGTCTCCTAGGTATTTGGGGCCCCAACCCAATCTTGCTCACAGCGAACATCGTCCCAGCGAGAGGCTAAGGGCGAGCAAATGCAAAATGTCACGGAGCAGAGGATGCAACAGCACTGCTATCGATAGCTCCAGTCCGCATTACCTTTATGAATGCAAGGCCACCCCAGCTCCATTATTCCCCCGCTGGCTGTTTTACAGCGGGTCAAAAAACGATCCAGGAAAATGTTTCCCTGTCTGTAAATTATTGTGAAAAGCTGGCTGTAAACACTGGGCTTAGAGTCCAAATAATATGAAGCTGAATGTTACCTGTCATCATAAATTGCTAGCCTCGATGTACATGTTCTGCGAGGGGCTGGCTGGGCCGAGCAGACACCTGGGAGCATTTGAGTTTGGGCAGCAAAACTAGATGAAGTCTCTGCGAGGAGGAAAGGGAGAGACCGCAGCCACAGACAACTTGAAAAGAACAACACGCAGACAAATCACAGAGCTTTTCTTAATGCTGCCATGATATACAAATAAGAGGCTTAAGTGTAATTATAGGCTCTATAATCAGTGTGAATAAAGAAATATGTAGTAATTGCTGCCATATTTTATAAATATTCTAACTGTTTAAGAAACTGAAAATGTTTTCAAAAGAAATACTTTAGCATAATGATTATAAAGCTTTCTCAAGTGAGCGAGCCGCTCACTGAGGCTGGGCTTCGACTCTGGCTCAGGAACGTAAATAGAGGTAATTGCCCTGAGATGTGAGCTGGGTGTTTGCACATTCGAGCCGAGTGTGCATTTTCCAAAGTGCCAATTCCAACACGTTCCTCCCTGTGCCGTTTCTTCCTCCTTATGCACAGCACATCAGCCCCACACACACAGCTGGACAGGGGTAAAGTTAAGTGCTTGTAGCAGCCAGCCTTGGAAATTGATTGAGACATCAGCTGCCTGCCCATATGTTAACTGGATATTCAAGTGCAAATGCGGGCTTGCCATATTCACCCTGCCAGGGAGAGCACATTGATGTGCTAATCCATCCATGGAGAGATGGGAGAGTGCGGCAGATCGCCCTCCACAAACACCGGGTCCTTCTTCCAAAGGAAAAGCTGTGGTGGTGAGGGTTTATTGCCCAGCGCTGAAAAGGGGGTCCTGAAACAAGGAGCCTGCTTCTCACATTGAATAAACTTCGGTGCAGCACCAGGCTGAGGTGCCTCCGGGCTTCCCGGGGAGCGAGGCAGCGATGCGGCTCCATGCTAGCACCGCACGTGGCAGGAGTGCCACTGGGCAGCGCTGCTTTGGGCAGCGTTGTCTGGGGGCAAAGCCGCCTGCAGCCTCCTTGCTTGTCCCGAGCTTTTGCCGACCTCGGCTAACTCCCATGAAAAGGGTCTGGACAAAGACCAAGGCTGTCCAAGCAGAGCTGCGTGGCACCGAGTCCAGCATGCCCAGGTACCAATAACTGCAGCCACGAAAGCCTAGGAACAGGCAGCAGCAATCAGAACTCATGGTGGGGGTGACATCTTTTATTTGACCAACTAGAGTTTTGCCAAAAATATTCTTTAATTGCAAGCATTCGGGCACAAACACCTTTCATCGGGCATAGGAAAAAAGCTTGCAAAAGTTCCCTTGGGTAGAAATGAAAGTTCGTAGGCAGGGCACCTGACTGCGTTCTCAGTCTCCCTGGCAAGTCTGGCCACCCCGATGACTGAGCTCTGCGCGGTCCCAGAGCTGCTGCTGCAGCCCAAGCCCAGATTTGTCTGCAGGAGATACAGGCACACCTGGGCTGCAGTGCTTCCAGCCCTGAGACTCCAGGCGTTGGAGAGCTGGCTGCAACAAAGCAGAGGACGCTACAACCAATAGACTAGGCAGGCGCAGACGCAGTGCCTGGCCCTGCCGCTGGCTCCAGTCTGGAGCTAGACAGTAGTGCTGGTTGTCACTTGTCAACGAGCCTGCAGCTTTGGAGGGCACCGCTGGCTCTGGCTCCCTGCCCTGGCTGCACGCTGCCCTGTCCTTCCGCAGCTCGGCTGCTCATTTGCATGATGGGCTCAATCTCAAAACCATCTGTTTCCTCTCAGCTTGCATCCAGCACGGGCTGGGGAGAGCAAGCATTTGCAACGATCGCCCTGGGGTGCTGGCGGGCTCTCTCTCCGAGCTACAACTGAGCCTGAAGACAAAAATAGCCTTCTCTGGGGCTAGAGGCAAGCCAGCGGAGATGTTCGCTAGGGAGCTGGAGGAGTGGAGCCCAGACAGGAGACCTCTGATGGAGAGAGAAGCAGACAATGGAGCCAGCAGGAAGGGGAGGAGAAGCACCGTGTCTGTGGCTAGGCCTGTCTGGCCTGGTCCCCAAAGCAAGACAGGATGCCACAGAGCTGTGACCGGAAAGGCCTCGGCTGCCAGGACGCCGTGAGGCCTCTGCAGCTGAGCTGGCTTTCCCACTAAATATCTGGGATGAATATCACATTCCTGCTCCGTGAAGACAGAGCCCCAAGGACAGCTTTGCGTGTGGCAGGCTGGGACGGGGCTCAGCTCCCTTTGCAAGAAGCCCCGCTCAGCCTGAGATCGGGGCTCCTGGCATGCGGTCCCTGGGCAGTGTTGTTTGCTTGGCCCTGTCAGTGCATCTTCTCTTCCCCAAATCGCCAGGGCCTGGATTCAATCACTGTCACCCTCCGAGCCTGCTTGGGGTGGGATTTGCTTAGCCTTGCTGAATCGCCCAAGCAGGTCCTATGTGCTTGCTTCCTTTCACGGACGCTCTTAGCTGGCGTGGGAGTGGAAGTACGTGTGCAATGCCAGGGGCCGGCACAGCACCTCTTTATTACTGTTTGCACGGCCATCTGCAAGGCTCCTCCTTGCAAAGATGGGCTCTCCTTCCCCCGCGAGGGCATCCCCCACTGGCACAGCCAGGAGCGATGAAAGCGGGGGTGTCCTGAGGGGCTGGAGAGGGGTGCTCCGAAGGAGCAGCTGGCATGCAGCATGCGCAGCAAGGGGAACTGGGCAGCCTGACCCCCAGGGAGTCACCGGGGAAGCGATCTGGGCTGCCTGGAGCAGGACAGGCACGGCCTTAGGGACAGAGACTGTTCTGCCTGCTGCAGCTAGCTGGGCACTGGGCTCCTGCCCACCTCCAGCCCCACTCCACAGCCCGCTCCCTTCCTTCACCATGAGGTGGCACCAGTCTCCCATTGCTGCAGACCAGGACTGGCTTGCGAGCTGCAGGCTGCCCACACGCCCGGGGGGGGGGGGGGGCAGCCCCTGTTGTCCCACTGCACGGGGATGCTCCAAAGCATGCAGCAAAAGTGCTCTTCCCATCGAGCCAAAGCCTCAGCGGGGTTTGGTGAACAGCTACCAGGGCACGTCACAGCAGGAGGGAGAGGGCAGGGGCCGTACTGATGCTCTTGCTCCTCGCTGATGGAGCCCAGGCAAGCTGCCTGCTGCTGGCACTGCCTAACCATCACCCTCCCATTTCTATGCCAGGGCAGGATCCCTGGGCTGGCTTCCCTGTGCTGCCAGGAGGGCCCTTTGTGTGCCGGACAAGGGACCGGCAGCGCTTCACTCTGGCTCCTGCAACAGCTCTGAGAGCCCCATTGTGCCCCCGGCACTGAACCGGCTCCGAGGGCCTCAAGTTACAAGGCATCCCGTGGGAGCTGCGCGGCTGCCCCGCACCAGGCTGCAGAGTCCCCTTGTTCATTGTTTCCCCAGCGGCAGCTCGCGGGGATTTGCTGATCCTGACTTCCGAGTCCCCAGCCACCATGGGAGGGGGTTGGGAGAAGGCTCTGCGGCGGGGCAGGGCAGGAGGCAGGGCTGGGCGAGTGGGGTGAACGCTGGCCGGGAGACCTGCCAGGGAAAGCCGTGGGGAGAGGAGGCAGAAGAGCAGGGCGAGGGGGTGTCCAGCTGGCTGAGCTCACAAGTCACCAGTCAGGGCCCCCACTTCCAAACACTGCCTCAAAAACCACAAGCCCATTACAAAAAAGCCAGTGTGGGCCTTTGCATTTCCCTGCAGGCTCTTGAGCCTCCCGGTACCTGGTACCACCGCTTCAGGTACCTGAGACACCACAGAGTGGAGATGCTGGTGCCATCACGTGCAGAGATGGGCAGGCTTGGCTCAAACAGGGGCTTTAAGGGAACAGGGCTCTGCCCCCAAGACCCCTCCTAGCCACTGGGCACCCGTGTCCAGAGAAGTAGCCTGACACGGGGCAGGCATATTAGATAACGTGACTGGGATGGGGCAGAGGTTTGTAAGGGCCAAGCTGTGCTTCAGCTTGGGCCAGTGAGCTCCTGGCTCTCCTGCCCACGCTGGCAGAGCCCTGCTGAGCTCTGCTGGACAGCTCGGGAGCTGGGAGGCAGCCACCAGCACCCGCAGCACATCTCTGCAAGGCCAGGGTAGGGATTGGAGCAAGGAGAGCTCTGCAAATCTGCATGCAAAGGGACCAGGCAGCTGCATGAAGGCCAGCAAACTGCACAGGAACGTACCTTGGGCCCGGGGACAGGAAGGATATACCAGGCCAGGGCTGGCAGAAGGTTCACCCTCCCTGAGCACAACAGTGCTCCCTGCTTGAACAGCTCTGGAGGGTGGGCAGGCGCCAGAGGTCCCAACAGAGGACACAGCATGCAGCCAGGGGCCTGTGGGCAGTCAGCCCCCAGCTGGGAACCCTCCTGGGGCTGGACCCATCCACCATTTCACGTGCCGCCTGCCCGGCTGGATCAAGCCCTGGGAGCCCGCGACAGTCGGGTGCCGGGGCGAGGAGCTGGCTGCTTCCTGTGGCGGCTCGGGGGTGCTTGGCTGTCTCCAGCTATGCAGCTGTGGTTATATGGTGGGGTTTCCTCCGGGCGCTGGCGAGCCACGTTTCCTGCCAGCCGCCGGGAACACGGGGAGGTCAAGAATGTGCGGCTGAGCCCAGGGGAGCCGCTGGGAGAGGCGCACAGCGAGGGGCAGAGAAGTGTGCAGGGGCATGCACTAGTCTACAGACCTGGGCACTTGGTGTGGCAGTGCCTTGTCTTGCAAACCACCAATGCAAGTGGGGTACTACAGCGTGCGTGGCCAGGCAGGGCTGCATCCCGGGCTGCCCCTCCTGGAGAGCATCTCTGGGGCTGTCCCTGGGGAAGCATCCTGGCACCCCATGCTCTCTGCCCTGCTGACACACAGCAGCACTGCAGGGCACCGCCAGCCCCTGGGCACAGGAACTGTAGAGCCAGCATTGCTCAGAGCAGGAGCCTGCCTCGGGGAGAGACCTGCCCATGCAGGCGTGCTCTCCCAGCCAGGCCTGCTGTGAAACTACCAGAGTCAAAGCACCACAGAGCGATTTGCCCCCATACACTGTAACTCCCCCATGTTGGTACAGCCGAGCACCCGCGTCCCAGGGAGTGAAGCTGCCCCACAGCTCCCCAGCAGCACGGACTGAGTCCCGGGGCCTGTGTAAGCACACAGGGTGCCCGGGAGGCAGGCAGGATGGAAACGGTGAATCTAATCAGCTTGCCAGCCAGAAGGACTTGTCTGTCTGGGCCCACGGGGGCTGGCGGCACTGCCGCAACGAGGGCAGAGGGCTGCGCCTCTTCGGGCTCACCACATCGGTGGCTGCCTTCCAAGCTGGCCCACCGTCTGCTGCATTTGCACTCAAGGAGGGAGTGGAAGCCAGGCCTCACCCCCTGCTCCGTGCAGCAAGTGGGCAGCCACCGGCGGCTGCAGGGGACCTTCCTGCCACTGCCGAGGGGCGCTGGGACTGACACACCTCTGATTCGGTCAGTCTTCAAGGCACATCTCTACCCTGTCGTCAGCTGCCCCCCTTTTATTCCGGGAGACGGCCCCCATGGGGCTCCAGGCACTGCCCCGTTTCAGCACATCAGGGGCGTGGGAGACCGTAAGGAGCTCCACTCCCAACCGCAGCCCCTGAGGCCCTGACTGCCAGGCCCCCAGGGCTCAGCTCAGCTCCTCCATCATCTGAAAGTCCAGCCCTGCCCCTCTGTGCCTCAGTTTCCCCTGTGCCTCAGTTTCCCCTAGAGGGTGGAGGTGCTTCTCCCTTGCCCCACTTGCCCATTGGGTCAGGGCCTTTGGGGCAGGATCGGTCCCTGGAGCAGGCGTGTGCAGCGCAGAGGTGCTGCCACCCCAATAGGAGCAGTCACAACAGCAACCTCCATCGGATCTCAGCCCTCCTGACCTCACGGGGACCTGGGGCCCAGCTCCCAGCCCCTATCCATCCTGCCCTGGTGCTGTAGCACCAGCCCCACTGCTTTATGGCAATTTCTCGCTGAAAGCCCCGTTGCTGCGTGGAGCCTGGAGCCCGCCTGGCTGCCTGCCTGTGCCCAGAGGGGTGCTAGCTCTCTCTTTCCACCAGACACCACCGAGCACTGGGCTCTGCTCCAGGGCTAAAGGCTATGAAGGCAACTTCCATCACGGAAGCAAACGCTTGGCTGGAACGCCAGCACAGACACAGTCGCGCCCTCGGAGGAGCATCGCCGCTGGGAGCATTTGTCCTGCCCGGCAGGTGGGCTCGAGGGAGCGCAGCACAGGGCAGTGATGCTGCATGCACCCACCGTAACCCCCACCATGCTCGGCATCGTCCAACGGGCCACGCTGGCCCCCTGCCAGGTGGTTTGGCAGAGACCGCGCTGAAGAAAAGGAGGGAAAGAACGGGTGGAAAAATGTCCCCTTGAGTCGTCTTGTTGAATTAAACCACATGTATATTTAAAAAACACAGCGGAAAGGAGCGACTCTCCGGCACATGTTCGAGAGCAGAGTCTTATTTCAGAGATTTCAGAAATTAGTGGCTGGATGCTGAAACAATATCGCCTTCAGACGAGGGCATTTGGAAGTGATTAACGAGCATGAACTCATACGTTCAAAATAAGAGTTGTTAGCAGCACGACGCGCTTGCTGTCAGCTGCTCCGCGCCGGGGCAAGCAGACAAATTATCCAGCTGGGGCTGGGGACAGCACGGGGCCCCTGCCATGCCAGCAGACATGATCTCCGGAGGAGAACTCCCCCACCACGTCGTGCCCCTTGCTGCTCCTGCCTGCGCAGGACCCATAGCTTCATACGCCTCGAGAGAGACAAGCCTGCACCTCTGCCTGCCTCCCAGAGGTTGCCTCCTGCCGCCAGGGCAAGAGGGTCACCAGCTACGACGACCCGTGCAAGGAGAACGCCCCCGTGTCCCACGTGCATGCTCCAGCTGCTCCAAGAGGCTCGTCCCCTGGAGGGGTATGGGTTCAGGCCATGCACCGGTGCAAGGGAGACTCGGTCACACAGCTTGCAAGGAAAAGCCATCCCCTGTCCATACAGAGTCCATGGGGCCTTCAAGCCACTCACGTAGCTATTGCTCCGGCTTTGTGGTTCCCTGCCGGGGAGGCGAGCGAGGCCCTCCCCCAGGAGCAGAGCTGCGCCAGAGAGGCTGCGGAGAGGAAGTGGCCGGCGGCTCACCCCAGTGCCCAGCAGCCCGCAGAGGCCGAGGGAAGGAGCCCTGCAGCCAGGCACTCACGGGGACTAATTGCTTCTTAATAAACTATGCGCGAGCGCCTGAGCCTGGCTCCGAATTTCCATGACTCCACACATCTGGGCTGGCCGCAGCCGCCTGCCCGTGGGAAACCTGAGGCCCTGGCTTGGGCTGGGCGCAGCATGCGGGGAGGTTCCCTGGATCCCACACTGCTATCCAAGCATGCCGCAGACGCAGGCCGCTCACGCTCCCCCACTGCTCGGCCCCAACTCATCAACGGGGCAGCCAGCTCTTGTCTGCTAGCAGGGTGAAAACCAATGTCCCCGGCTCCTGACAGAGCTGGGCTGGGGCAGGCAGGAGTGGCTGCTTGGAGGCTGCCTATCAGGAAGCCTCAGCAAAGGCCGTTCCCAGGAGTCCAGCCAGGACTTTATGAGCCTCATCTCTGCTCTGTCTCAATCAAGGACTATGAGGAACAACCTCCTGCCCCAGGCCCCAGGCTCAGCACCCTGGGGTCCTCCACTCCCCCCTCCCACACCTAGAGCATGGCTCCCCTGCTCAGCTCTTGCACCAGCAGCCACTCTGGAGAAATGCCCTTGGCTGGCTTGCACGCGTCCGTGCAAAACAGGATGTTTGCTCCTGCCCACCTGACATCCAGGTGCTTGAGAGGAGTCCAGCCTGTCCTGGCTCATCACGGCAGAGCCGGGCAGGCCTCTTCTCCCAGTGCCTGCCACATACTGAGGGGCTGAGCCATGTGGGCCTACCAGCCACCTGCTCTGGAGCCAGGGCACACTGGCACATGTGATGGGAGCCAGGTATGCTCACATGTAGCACGTGTGACCCTGCAGTGGGCTGTAGCGTGGAAAGCCCTGAGAGCGCAGGAATGGGACAGGGCTGCAGCCCAGCTGCAAGAACGGCATCGCTGACATAAAACAGGCCCTATTCCTTTGCCCCAGGCCTGCCTCTGCTTCCACCCTGCATCTGGCTCCGGAGACTTCAAACCCTGCCCCCAGGCCCTGATGGCCCATCGGTGCTGGGACCAGGTGAGACCTCTCCAGCACCTCACAAGCTGAGAGCATGGTCTCCAGCCAGCTCAGTGCAGCCCCTTCTGCCCAAGATACAGAAACCATCGCCCTCTGGATAGGGTTGTGCAAAAGGGCCCAGCCAAGCTAGCCAGCAGGCACGGAGGAGCAGTAGCCGCTGGTCACGTCAGCTCGTGGTGGCAGCAGCAGCAGGGGCAGAGACGCCATGCAAGAGACGTACGGCCGATCCTGCATGGCTCTCACGGCTGCGAGGCAGGGAAGCAGCAGGCCGGTTCCTGGGGCGACACGTGCGGGGACTCAGTGAGAGTCCTGTGTCTGACGGGCCATGCTTACATGCACCGGAGGCCTGGGTGCACAGTGCTGGGATGGTGGCTCTGAGCAAAGTCCTCGCCAGGTGATAGGCGGACATCCTGTCTGAGCTGGGGTTGTGCGGTTTAGCCGGGCTCGGACAGCTGCTGCATCTCCTCCTCGTGCTGTAAACAGAAGCCTGGCTCCTGCCCAGCGCCCAGGTCCAGCGGTCACTGCCCCATCCCGCCATGCCATGGGCGCTCTCTCCCTGCAGAGGCTGGGGATGTTGGGGAGAGATGGAGTATTGGCCCCCTCTGCTCTTCCCAATGGACTGGTGGGGACACGGGCTGAGTGGTGCCCCTGCCCTTGGTCCCTGCCAGCAGCAAAGCTAAGCGTTGGCAAGGCCAGGCAGACAGAGCCAACCCCCAGCTGGGGTCCTGCTTTGGGCAGCAGCCCTTCGATTCAGGACAGAGCCCTCCCACCCTACAGTGTGCTGGAAGACCTCAGCCCTGAAGCCAGTTGCAAAGTGAATGCTGCCTCGCTGCAGCGCAAAGACACTTCTGCATGGGAAACCTGAGATGCACTCGCCGGAGAGCCCGGGCACCGTCTCCCGGCATCCTTGTCATGGCTTAGCCCCGCCGGTTGTAACAAAGATGAATTATTTCCAGTGAAACGGACTCCCCTTGTCTGACACACGGAGTTATGAATTGATAAAGGTTCCCTATCAGCTTATGAGATCTGCCACGCCAATCCGTCAGTGAGCCGTTGCCGTAATTGCAAGCAGATGTCTTTCTCTGCTGACACGTTAAATACAAGCAGAAAGGCCCGCTGCTATCTCCCATCATCGGCTCGCACTAAAGCAGAGAGCAGATTTGCACGGCGCAGAACTGCTGGAGGAGCGGGGAGATTAAGTTCCTGAAGAACCAGGCGTCTAAACATTACAGCAAAACAAGGCAGCCCGGGAAAACAATGAGCTCTGGAAAAGGCCCTAATCCCAAAGTAACCAAAAGCTTTTGTGACGGAAAATGAACTTGCTGAAATGAATACTGCCCGCGCCCGCCCGTGGAAGGCTTGGGGTGAGGTAATGCCTCAGGAAGGCGAGGTTATCTCGCTGACATCTTTTTAGCATTAGCTCTCCCTCGCCGTACTTTCTAGAGGCTTTCAGATGTCTATATTAGCACGTGGAAAAGCAGGATGTGTCCCCGCTCCAGCCGAGAGATGTGCAGGAAGCGAGGCAGCCGGGCCCAGGGAGCCGGCTGTGCCCGGCGGTGGCCTCCCGGCCTGCGTCCCACAGGGCCCTGCTGCCCTCGCGGGGCTTGTCAAAAGCCCCGGGTCCCGCTGGAACAAAAGCAGCCAGAGAGCCTTCCCGCGAGCAGGAAATGCAGAGCCGCCCGGGCATTTGTAGTCAGCCACCCATCACAAATGAGCAGCAGAGCCCGCTCCCTAGCCCTGGGGATTAGGCATTGTTCGCAGTTTATTGTGACAGAGATCGGCCGTGTAGCAGACATGGGGAATTCTCCCCGCCAGCCTTTGTTGCCAGGAATGCCCAGCACATTCACCCTCCCCCAGACAAAGACATTGGGGCCGTGGCGACGCTCCCCTGGGAGGCTGGGGGGCAGCCCGGGGGGCTGGCACTCCACTGCCAAGCAAGTCCATCCCAGAGCTCTCTTGGCAGCCCGGGGCCCCCCGTGTCCCTCTTCGCCTGCCCATGCTGGGGTACAGCCCCTTCCAGCGCTTGGACCAGTTTCCTTCCGGCTGGCAGCACCGCACTGCAGCAGAGCAGGCAAGGGCAATGCATGCACCAGACTAGGCTTGCAGTGCATGTCGAGCATGGCATCACAGGCTCTCTGTACACTGCCAGGCCCCTATGCCAAGCAGCCACATGGCATGAGGGGAACCACAGAAATGCCACACCTCCTAGGCCATGGTGGGTCTGGATAACAGGCCTCCTGCCTTGGCAGCAATTCCCAGGGCTAGCCCTGCTGTCACCCCGCTGCCGCCACCCCGCATGGACGTGCACAGAGCCGACTCACAAACCCGGCTGCGGAGGCCGAGCAGCAGCGTGGCATGGCCGCATAACAGAGAGGGTGGTCTATCATCTTCCATCAGCTTCCCTGCAGGCTTCCCGAAGTGCAGCATGCACAAGGAGCTCCCTGCTAAGCCTGCACCATTGCCCAGCCACCCAGATGGCCTGTCAGGCTTTCCCAGTCCACTAAGGAGGTCACTGCACGCCCTTCAGAGGCACAGGGGGCTCTGGGCAACCCCGCATAGCAGCAGCATGTGGTCTCAGCTGAGATCCAGCCACTGCTGCTGCTCTGCTACGTCCGTCACAGGCTTTGGCACGCTCGTGACAGGGCTTTAATGAGGATGTCCCTGGGACCTCTCTGCATCATTAGCAACACTAGAAAGCTCCCCAGAAACCCCTGTGGCAAAGCTTGAGGTTGGCCTTAATGAGCAGCTTTCATTTGATGGGGATGATCTTGCCAGGATGGCAAAAGCATAGCTCTTGAACTCATAAAGCAAAGCCCAGCTCTGTGGGCAGACCTGGGGTGGCACGCCTCACAGCAGACGCTGGCAGAGGAAGTCCTAATGATCCCTTAATGCTTATAAGGCCCTGGAATTAGCCTCAGATTCCCAGACCGCCCTTCCTCCAAAATAAGGCTTTGGTCTGACTGCCGGGTTTGCTGAGCTCAGGGCCCTGTTTGACCCTCGCATAACTGCCCCTTGAGTCCACTAGCCATTTCCCCAGCCACACACAGGCCAAGCTTTTGTACCCAGACTGCAGGATGAATGACTAAGAGGAACCCGTGGCCTCTGTGGGATTGCACCCCGATGCTGGCTGTGAGAAGGCATCATGTGCCTTTGGAGATTACTCCAACCCCAAACAAGCCCCAAGCTGCCATTAGGAGCATCAGCCGCTAGAGGCTGCGTGGGTGCTGAAGACAAGCGCCCCGGGCTGGTCTCCCCGCCACAGCAGCAGCCAGAGGAGATATTCGCTCCTCGTCGGCCTTCTGGGACCATTATTTATTGATAAACTACACTCCAACTGCTGGTAAATTAATCTCACAGCTACATGAATAACCCAAGAGTCTAGCCGGAGCCAGGCTGGGGTAATGAACTGCAAAAGCACAGGCTTGTTCACAGCTCGGTGCCACCCAAGTCGGATCCAGATGCAGGATGAGGAGTTGGCAGGTGCTGTCGTGACCCTAGCAGGCTGTACTGCAATTCAGGGTCACCAGAGGCAAGTGAGGAGCAGGGAAGGGAACCGTGGACAGGCCAGCAGGGCTGCAGCCTGCAGAGATGACCTCCCATCTGAGCACAGCCCAGCACCCAGGCTCTTGGTCGGTCTGTCCATCCATGCCAGCACCTGTCTGTCCCCTCTGTAACACCCCCATGCCATCGTGCATGAGTGATATCATACATCTCTAACAGCACCTTCCTCACCCCCGCAATGTCCGAGCCCCCTGTGCCATCCTGCATGCTGGGCTTCCTCCGCAGGCAGCTGGCAAGCTCAGACGCATCTCCCCATGCATCGGGTGCTTGGAGCACGTATGCGATGCGCTCTCACATGCAGCCCCCTCCAGGTCCACGCCAGCGGATCTTCCTGCAGCCCTCCGTGCTGCATGGTGAGGCACTAGGGAAATCACATGTGTACCACCCCATCGCAAGACTAGAGCCACCCTGAGGTTTCCGAGGCAGAGCAAATCCGAGACACCGTCACACTAGCAGCCCCAGGAACAGGGGTGGCTTTTCCTGTCCGCGCCCTGTGGCTTCCCTTCCTCTCCTTTCTACCAACAAACATCCTCTCCTTGAGAGGCCACAGGCAGGGGCAGATTTGGGGTGCACACGCGTGTGCGGAGAGGCAGGCTGCCTAGGAGGCCTCGTGGCCCACAGGCTGCTGGCAAGCTGTGAGCGGGGCCCTCTGCGTGGCACCACCCCGCACGGGACCAGACAGATCCATCGATTTGCGAGTGCCGTCCAGAGACGGGGCAGGCCTCGCATGGTGCTCGTGGTCTCCAGCACGTCCCGGGCATGAATGGCAGTGGTGTGGTGGGCTGACGTGGCCGACATTCTTGTGGCCCTCGCTGGGTCCGGAGGAGATTCCTCTGGCCCTGCTGGCAGGGCTCTGGGAACAAAGCTCTCCTTCTCCGGCTGCCAGCGAGCGGGTGGAGGGCACTAGACAGCCCTCTCCCCGACAGGTCCATTTCCATAGCTGGGCTTGGGGCCGCACCCAGGCTTGGCGGACCGGGGGTGGCATTCATGTCTGTCTGCATTGCCTGTGAAGGCGCTAGCTGCCTTGAAGATACCGCCCCTCTCCAAGGCGCGCAGGCAGCTGACGGGAAGTCCGAGGTGGGCTGCGTGACCCCAGGAGGGAAACAGCCTAATTCCTAACCTGGGGGCAATGGTTCCCATGCGCTGCCTGCAACGCTCCTCCGACCTGCATGCGCTCTGCTACAGGGACTGCATGCTCCCACGCAGGCGGAGGGCCAGCGCGGCCTGTCCTCTGCAGCAGCATGGCATGGAGCACATGTCAAGGGACTGCTGGGACCCAGTGCTGGCTGCACAGAAGGGTGGACCTTTCCTGAGGGCCTGAGCTTGTCCTCCAGAGTTCCTGCATGCCCCAGATCACCTCTGGGGTGAGCAGCAGGCAGCTCCTTTCACCCCCCCAGGCCCTGCGGAGCCTGCTGCGCCCTGAAAGGCATCTCTGTCTGCAGGAAGGAGCCTCATTAATCCTCATTATCCTCTCCCTGGTCTGGCAGTGGGGTCTATGGTGACATACATGTGATGGCAGGGGCTGGGATACCTGCTTAGAAAGAGCAAGGCTGGCTAATAAGAAAATTGTACATTATGCCCCCCAGCAACGCTATATGCCCCAATAGCATTCTTTCCTGCTCATGGCAGGGGGTCAGACTTGATCTGCTCAGGTCCCTTCCGACCCTACCTGCTATGAAACTACGAAACACGATGCCCCGGCAGGCCACTCACTGCTGGGGACAAGTCCCTGCTGTTGTGGAAACACACGCAGCATATTTTTGGGTCAGGTCAGCAGAAGTTTTTATTCAAAAGGAACTACAGCTGTAGGGGGGCTCCAAAGTGACATGGATTTCCCAGGGGTTTAGATTGTAGCCGTGTTGGTCTAAGGACATAGGCAGACAAGGTTCCTTGGTTGAATTTGATATCTTTTATTAGACCAACCCAAATAGTTGGAGAAAAGTTATTAAGCAAGCATTCGGGTTCAAAAACCCTCCGTCAGGCTAAGGAAGTTTCAGCAGTCGGTGCGTGCTCTTCCTGGGTGGAATGAGAATGGATTTCCCAAGCACTTGGAAGGGGTTCCCCCCCAAGAGCAAAATCAGGAGGCTTATATACTTTTTAACAGTCACTTACAACTTACGTGATCATATAGTGAAATTAGCTAGAAAAGCAGCTATAAACATTACATTACCTCTTTGCTGTTATCAGGATGAGAACTATGGAGGAGACAAGGGAGAAATAACACTCCCTGCCTGCACCTGGAAATCAGAGTTGTACATACTTTTTGCTGTCTTCAAGGCTGCAGTGAGCGAAGCAGTTGCAGAGGAGTTACAAAGAACAAACACTTTCCCTTATCTGTTCAACTGTACAGAGCCAGCAATTCCCCACAAAGCAGTTATGTCATCTTATAATTTAAACGATCAAAGTTTAAGGCATTTATTTTTTCTGATTCTACACTGCCCAAGGGCCCAACCCCTGGGACATGCACTTACATCCCCCGTGCTCCCAGCTGCTCTGACACTGCCTTGGTTATCCTGTAACCCTGCTCAGCATGGAGCGAGTTGCGCCAGGCCAGCACCCAATGCCAGCCCTGCAGCACTGCAAGGAGCTCATACAACGAAGGATGAAGGAGCTAGGGCTCTGGCTGTGCAAGCTGCTTCCCTGCACAGAGAGGCCCCCTGGGCTCACTTTTCTGCACCATGGGCATGCAACCATGTGTGTGATACACCCTTCGCAGAACCAGGGAGGATGCCCCAGGGACCACAGCCCCTCAGGTACTCATTTCCTGGAGAGGCTCCGTCCACGCAGCCCTGGCTCGGAGCTGCGCTGCCCTGGGGAGTATGTGAGAAGCAAGAGTTTTTGGTGATGCCTTTCCCAGCCCCTTGCTTCTCCCCTGTACAGGGCACAGGGCACTCCACCCTTCTGGCTCAGGCCCCAGCTCTAGAAAACCCCCGGGCTATCGGCTTAGCTTCAAGCCTGAGGCAGACACCTGGGGGGCTAATAACCCAGCCCTGGCAGGGGCCTGGGGAGGATGAGATCATGTATGCAAAGCTATTTATTCCGGCAGGGGAAATGCTGCACTACACAGGTGCTAATTAGGAGCACGCTAAGTGGATCAGTAAACAGCTGTCTCTGAAAGCCCGCGGCCCCATCACAGCAGCCAGGGCCCCGCGGGCTGGAGCCACACAGGGCCTTTGTTTCAGGGAACAAGTGTTAATTTGGTTTTTATGGGTAAAGCTCCTTTCATGCCTCTGAACATGCTGCCTGCTGCAGAGTGCGGCACCAGAGACCTGCGCCCCGCTTCCCCATGCTCCCTGCCAGCCCTGGCCTGTGCGCTGGGATGCTGGAGCAGCCCTGATGCCCCAGCACCGGGCAGCAATCGCACGGACTCAGGCAAACGCCCTCGGCCGCGCCCAGGCCTTGGTTAGCCACTCTTCCCACCTGGCTCCAGGGAGCGCGTAGAGCCCATGGCAGGCAAAGCCAGGGCTTGAGCTCCCAGCACAGCCGCACCCCTGCTGTGGCCTTCCAGTCCTTTCTTCCCAGCCTAGAAAGGGGAGGCCAGGCCCTGCAGAGCAGACAGCTTTGCAGGGGTCTGTGAGTGCCCGGCAGCTGCCCCAGAGGAGATGTCCTCCTGGCTCTTGGGCTGCCCTTCCCGCAGGGTCAGGGCCGAGCGCGGCTCGCCAGAAGCATGGAAAAGGAGCGGTGCCCCAGGCGATTACTTTTATACAGCGTGAAAGGAAATGGGGTTTGTTTATAACTCTGCCGCAAACCGAAGGCCAGAGACTCAATTAGCAGATGATCCGCAGCAGCAGGAATGTGGAGCAAACAGCAAGATAAACAGCCCTGGAGGAGAGATGGAGGCACACGAGCACGAAGACGATGGCGCTGTACGAGGGGCGGTATCTCATGCCGAGAGGAGCCTGGTGGCAGGCCGATCGCTAGCCCAAAAAGGCTCTCTCTTCTGCTCACCCTTGTGCCCTCCGCACAGCGCCACGCAGCCTACCCTGGGGCTGCGCTCCCCTCCCAGAAGTGCTTGTGCTGAGCCTTAGGACCAGGCAGGACCCGCTTAGGACCTGGGCCAAGACCCGCTTTTCCACACCACCTCTATGCCTCCAAGACTGGCGTGCTGTTCACCAAAGCCTAAGAGACATCGTGGAAACAGCCGCATCCCCAGTGCCCCTGGGACTTCCCCCAGCCTGGGGATTATGGCAGGGAAGGCACTCCCAGCTCCTGGCTTCAGCTGCTTGGCTACACCGCAGCGATTGCTTAACGCATCCTCTTTGTCATTCCCGTGTCCTTTCACGTGCCCAGCCCCAGCTCCTTTGTGCCCGGGCTGATTTGCCAGTCAGCCCCAGGAAGAGCAGAGCCGGGGAGCCAGCCCCCCCAAACCCTGCTTCCTCCTCCCCGGGGTGCAATCAGCTGAGGCTGCTGCGAGGCCAGCTAAGAGGCTGCATCCAGGGAGACTGAGCCTCAGGCCAAGAGATCTGCAAGCCTGGAGAAGGGACTTTTCAAGGACCCAGATCATCAGCCCTTTGCCCCAAATGAGCTCAGGCTAGCTGCAGCCAATCCACCCCAGGGCTCAAGAGCCAGCCTGAGGCCTGGGCAGCATGTCAGTCCACCCCTTGCCCCCAGGGAACAGGGCAGTGTGCGGAGCAAAGCAGATCCCAAGCTTGATTTGCTACCGTGGAAGATGGATCCCTTCCCAGGCTCCTGTCGTGGCCGGGCTCTGTACCATGCAGGATCTCTGCCTGACAGAGCACATGCTTTTAAGCCCCTAAATCAAGAATGTAAGCCTGAGTCTAACTTTAAGTAGGCGTTTGGGTCTCACTGGCTTCAACTGGGACTGAACATGGACACAAGTGCCAGGCAGAACCAGAGCCTTGGAGATGCCACGCCGCATGGGCAGGGAGTGCCCAGACCCACCGCACTGCAGCACCGCACACTGGACTCTTGTGTGCATTGTGCATCGGCACTGCAGCAGTGCCACGCAACCCTTTTAGACTCGAGGCAATGCCTGGAAAATGCCAGCTGTTGCTTTTCACTCGGTGTTTGAGTCCAGAGAATTAATAGAGCAGTTTTGCTGTAAACAGCTCACAGCAGGGCAGGGTGCTGCTAGCACTGGGGATTCCCATTTGAAATCTCTGGGCTTCTCTTTGGGAATCGTGTCTGCACTCCTAACAGGGCTAATGAGGTGTGGCAGTACCCCTGCAGGGCCTCAAGGCACCCCAGGGTGCCACGGCCCTGGCTGCGAATCGCCACAAGATTTAGCAGTGAGAAGAAGCAGGGAAGAAGGGAAGAAGCAGGGAAGAAGCAGGGCTGGAAGAAACCCTGCGAGGTCCCATCTGGTCCAGCCCCTGCTTGTGGCAGCATCAGCCTCAACTAAACCATTCCAGCAAGTCCGTCCAACCTGCTCGTGAAAACGTCCGGGGTGGAGAGTCCCCGACTTCTCCAGGCCTGTTCCAGTGCTCGACCACCCTCTGAGTCAAAGTCCCGCCTTATCTCCAGCCATTTCCCCTGCTGACCCTTGAGGCTGTTGCTCCTAATCCTGTCCCCCGCAGTCCTAGAGAAAAGCCTGATCTCAACCCCCCCTGTAATCAGGGATTTGCAAACCCTTATCAAACCCCAGACTTGGTAACCCCAGTTCTTCCAGCTTGCTTGCACAAGTCTTGTCTCCCAAGCCCCTGATGGAAACTTGGTGCTGACTACACAGCAGAGCCTGCAGGACCACATGTTCTCTGCCAGGACAGACCACTGGCTGACACAATCAGTCTGTAAGGTGCATCTCTCCCCTGCCTTCTGCCAGATCTATGTCAAAGTACCATGGCTAACTGCTTCTCCCTGCAAACCCCAATGTCCAGCCCCAAGAAAGCCCTTCTGCATTGTGGTGTGTGCAAAGCAAAGAGCTCCCAGCTGCAATAGGCCTGCTTGAAATGAACAAGGATGCTGAAGGGTGGTACTCAGCTTGTTATTGCAATTAACAGGCACCAAGAAAACTAGTTGCCGCAGATCTGCCAGGAAATGCATCAGAGCTTGACCTAGGAGACCTTTTACAATCTTTTCTCCTATGCCTGATGAAGGGTGTTTGTGCCCAAAAGCTTGCAACTAAAGATTTTTTTTATTTTTACAAAAATCTAGTTGGTCTAATAAAAGATATCACTTCTACCGTGACTTCTGATTCCTCAGAAGCTCACAGCTTTCTCCTGCTTGCAAACCTTAGCTGTTTGTGTGTCGGGCTAGGGACGTGACAGCTCTGTGCACTCTCCCAGCACACTTCCTCTCAGTCTGCATGCACTGGAAAGTTCACCTTTCTCTAATGTTTCGTTGCAAGAGAGCACAAGGAAAGCATACACCTGTGCTAGGACCACGGCACAGCCTGGGGACTCAGGCTGGATGTCTTAGCAAGTAACCCAGAAAGAGCCTTTATTTTGCACCTCACATGGCTGCCAGCTGCCACCAGGTATCAAGAACTGGAGAAAAACTATTCAGTTCTAATGTTTCTCAGGCAAGGAAGGGCAGCTTTTTCATGGGGAGGTTCCCCCTTTCCCCCAGCCACTCACATGGGCCTGATATGCACTGACCCCCTTCCTTGGTAACTCCGGCTTCTGATTCCTGCATGGCTTTGCAAGGTCTGATTCAGAGATGCGGAAATGCTGTGCACAGCACAAACCATTAAAGGCCCTACGTTAACCTCTCCAGAGGCCATTGCTAGCTGGCCCATGAGCAGAGATAAGATAAAACTTTGAAACCCTCCAAGCAGGAGGCCAGGAATCCTGAACACCCTTGCAGCAGTTCTTGCCAAAATGCACGTCAAAGCAGACCTCTGGTTTCACGGGGCGACTCGGGGGGGGGGGAGGAACTGCATAGTGGCCACAGGCAG